>OU342960.1:15047500-15647500 GCA_910592155.1 Ypsolopha scabrella
TATTTATATACTTTATATATTAGAGCGTGCCCCGCCGAATCAATAAGTTGAAGTGGCAGTGGGCAGATCATATCTTTCGCCAAAATGATGGCCGTTGGGGCTAAAAGGCGTTAGAATGGAAACCACAGCCAGGCAGTACAGCAAAGCGTAGCGTGGACCGACCTTGTGCGCCCGTCACGCTGGGCCGACGACCTAAACGACGTTGCGGTTGGCGGCTGGATGAGGAGGACGGAGGAAATCTTGGAAAGGCCTATGTCCAGCATTGGTTGATGACAGGCTGATGAATGGATGGATGGAGGGGACACGCAGCATTGTTGCTCTCGTGGATCTTGTTTCTTAAAATGCCTTCTTAGCGGATGTCGAACTCATACAAGGAATCTACATTCCAAAATTTATGTTCTTGGGACCAGCCTTTTGGTCTAGGCCAGGCACTGATTGATCAGTCTGTGAGGGTATTCTTTTATATTTATAGATTTCTGTCAAAGACAAAACGGGGTAAATAAAAAAGCAAGCAAATGATGCCCTGGGGTAACTTACCTCACCACTGTACTTAACGAAGTGTAAATAAGGCTTTAGTTGGAGGGGTTGTCCAAGTTAGGAACTTTACGCTGGATTAGGAGCTGCAACAACTTGGACTTGAAAATGGGAAGAGAAACAAAGTAGTATTTTTGTTAAGGGAAGAAAACATTTTAATATTTATTTAGACGGGTCTACCGTGATGTTTTGTTTGTAAAAAGGCACCCGACGTTTCGAGGCAGTTGCATGCCTCGTGGTCTACGGGAAACAGTTTTCAGTTTTTCGTAAAATCAGATATATTTTTCAAAAATAAATCGATTAATCCCTTTTAAGAAATTGATAGGACTGTATATTATACTTGGAAGAGACCAAAATATATCAGTGAGACTTCAGTTGATAACTGTCTTCTCGTAACTATTGACAAAAACATTTTTTTTCTATAGTGCCAATGCAAATCGCTACTGAAGCCGATTATTTGATTAGATCACTTTGAATAGAAATATCGAATAATAAAGTTGTGGTTTTCGCGTAACTTCCACGGTAAAACTTGTTCATATTTCTTAACGTTAGCTTAACGTACAGTATATGGAGATAATATTAACTATTCCGAGAATCAGAAGCCAGTGAGACGCGTCATTCAAACCTTAGAAAGATTGCGAAGCATTCCAATGTGGATACACAAGCAAGTACCTCCTTCCTACAGACACAAAGCTTAACGTGCTCACATACACACCGCATGACAAATCCAGATACAAACTTACCTTGTGTGAGAGAACGACATTGGAACGTGCTTCTGCTTATCGACACGAGAGGATCGAAGAATCAGTGGCTACGTATTATAGGGGAAAGATGCACCCACACACTTTTAGCCCGCGTTTCATTTGTTATGAGGGTGTAAAATTACATTACGCAATTTGCTTCGAAAGTACCGAGATAAGTGAAGAAACAAGTAATTCTAGAAAAATGTCAGAGAAATGGTTCGGAATAGAAAATTTATTCCCTTCGCATACGAGGAAGAATACAATCTTTTGTTCGCATCCTATATATAAACGTATCTATATATAAATGAGACTAGATACTCATATGATATGCATGTGGTTCCCTACTCGTAGGCACGTTGTATCAGCAGTTCTACGTGAAGGAAATACTACAATAAAGAGTAAACTACCTACTGTAATATATACACACGTGTGCTACATTTATATAAAGAAATCATATAAGGACATTTTACAAGCAAAAATGGAATCGGAAGCCAGGTGTCCATAGAATTAATTATGCAATTAGTCCACTCGTACGTATTATATCGGCAAGGCAATGGAAAGCTACAGAATTACGTGTTTTATTCGAACAAGCGGCGATAGCTCAGGGGTAGAACGCTGGCCTCTCAGTCTTTGAGATCCAGGTTCGATCCCCTGGCGGGGCATGCACCAATGAGTTTTTCAGAATTTATTTGCAGAATATGAAATACTTTCCACTTGCAGGACGGTGAAGGAAAACATCGTGAGGAAAAACATGCATGCCCTAAAAAGCGTGTATTTGTGCCCGAAGAACGGTTATAGGGCTCACCACCCATCACGTTTTAATAATCGTGGGTGAAACGCGGGTGTGCCGAGTGTGGACTGTGACTTGCATTTCACAGTTTACACCCGGAACAGCTCTGGGATTCATGTCGTGATAATATATTTATATTTGAACAACTTTATTCTTACGGGACAAAAATATGGTTCAATTAATAATACAGAGAATATAGAGTATTCTGATGGTTCAATCAAAAATCATGTCATCAGAGTTCTAGGTATACAGTTTATAACAGTGAATTTTTGCACTAGTTAAGCAGCAAATAAAAATTAAATATACTGTCATTCTAAAGGGACAGACTAAAAACCAGCGTTGTGTTGCTGATCTACACCTCCCAACAGATGCTGAGTCTGATCCTTTTTTCACATGTTATGTGCAAATTTAACGGATTTTTTTATTAATAAGTATGACTTTTTGTATTATAAATAAATATGTTTTCTATTTTAAATTACAAATTACACTAAATATATACAAGACAAATATAATATTACATTATATTATAAATAAAAGCGACTATTTTTTTTTAATAGCTAAAGAACCAAAATAGGAGGTATTTTATTCGTGCGTTATGTTTCTTTGAGGATGTAGACCAGTATAACCTCTAATAAGAGCATTTGATAAGTTTTTGGTATGTTTGGATTTCAAAATACGAGTATATAAATGGAATGTACAACCGTTACTCATAAACAAGCATCAAAAATCTTGACGAACATCAAAATTCTTAAACACATCCTTGGTTTCTAATCCAACCCTGTCAAAGGAAACAATTAGTGTACGAAATGCCGCATCTTACATTTTTATGTCGTTCACAGAGGCAACTTTTAATGTTAGCAGATCAACACCCAGTGTGGTCGCTACTTTCTGTAGACAATTTGTATAAAAGCGTTGTCAAATCCAAGTCGTTTCGCAAAACGATAATGGCGCAACATAAAGCAAGAGTTGTAACTTACAAAACGAAACTCAACGAACTGAAATTCCTGACATTCCCTTTGTAGTCATAAATATTCCTAAATGCTACATTAAAGCGTTTTAAACGCGGAGGCAGGAAATAGGGGTGTTAATTTAGATTTTACACAAAATCTGATTATGATTTTGTACCAAGATATCTATGCCAATTTCTATGTATTTGTGAAGGTACAGTTTTATCTATGTAGTAGGTTTTGTGCAGGGCGTCGCTCGCGTGGAAATATCTTTAAGTTATTGTCAGTTTTTGGCTCGGCGGTTATTTTATCAACACCTCTTATAGCCTATCTATATATTTATTATAGTCAAAACCGCATCCATTTGACGCATCACCGTTGAGTGATTCTCGACATACACATAGATAGATAATAATTTATATAAGCTTTGGCCTCAGTTCAATACTAAAACAATTAACCAATTTCTTTTAAAATTTCGCAAAAAAATTGAAATCGCAACAACAACTTTTTGCTACTTTACTATTAGCATAGATATACTTATTAATCTGTAAGATCGATCCGAGACACGATCTGGACTGCATTCTATTGTTTTAGCGATTATGAGAATTCAGAGGGCAAACAGAGCGAAAAGTCAACTAGCGGAAATTTCTTTGACAGTACATAGATATATTCAGAGTATTTCAGAATTAGGCTGGTGTGTAAAATACTCGTCAGAAATAGAGTTTATAGAGTTAATACTGTAGTTCTGAATTTTTAATACGTTTAAAAGTGGCACATCGTGTTTTTAAAATCCGTGTTGAGCAATTTATGCGGTTTTGAAAATTCATAACAGCATGACCCTTCCTCCCCTCGGCGAACCCTTGCAATGTACCGGTATTGATTAATCTCTATCCATTTTTAGCTGAACCCGGGGCAGGGCTGGGGTCACTAACCATATTCACATAAGTATCTTATCTACTGTGGTCTTGGACCGCGGGGCTAGACCGACTTCAAATCAGAAAAAATCCGGCTATGTGCAGATCGGATCGGACAAAAGGATCCGTACCAACAAACAATATATTGGTAAATATTGCGTGGGGTTCAGACTTTTAGCACCCTTCGGTTATGGAACCCTTAAAATACATAGCAACAACAAGGCGAAATAAAACAAGGCGCTAAATGGTGTGCTTGAAAAACAATTTGGCACATTCTTTGAAACTTGAAAATATCCTATATGTCTTTTCAACGTACATTGTGTAAATAAAGACCCCCTTTTAAGATAACATTTTATGAAATGTTACTATTTCTCGTGACAGAGGCCATAGTTACATGTATTCTGTGAAATTCTGTGTGGCTACCTATTACAGCTGAAGCTGTAGATCCCTGTGACAGACGGACAGGCAGAGGGCGGAGGCGTAATAGGATCCCGTTTGGTACTCTTCCGGTACGGAACTCTAAAAATCCGATTGAAGGAAATAACTATAAATGTTGTTACATAGTGAAAGTTTGCTGGTTGCACCTACTCTATCAATTAAGACCATTTTCAAATCGTGCCATATCATATAGGGTGAAATTAAATCAACCGACCAAATTCATACTGGAAACTCGGTTAGAAATCAAGAACTAGGTTCCGTAATCGTTTTGTCCAATTTCTAAAAATTTTTTTTTTGTTCCCTTACTGGTTGGACTAGTTTAAGTACAATCCTAGTGCAGGCACTATGGGCTAAAAAAAAATTTCTTTTTATTTCTCCTCGACGGTCATTAAACCTTGTTCCTGATGACTAACCGAGTCTCGAGTATGAATTTGGTCGGTTGATTTAATTTCATCTAGTATTCTTCCAAACCTATTTTTAGGGTTCCGGAGTCCGACAAGGAACCCTTATAGTTTCGCCATGTCCGTCTGTCCGTCTG
This sequence comes from Ypsolopha scabrella, assembly GCA_910592155.1. Lineage (NCBI taxonomy): Eukaryota > Metazoa > Arthropoda > Insecta > Lepidoptera > Ypsolophidae > Ypsolopha > Ypsolopha scabrella. Next base: position 15,052,405 of record OU342960.1, read on the forward strand.
TCCACGGCTTAGCGCAGAGACCATTAGTACTAGAAAGCTGTAATTTGGCATGGATATAAATATTACTCACGTCAATAAAATGGTAAAACATAAAAAAAAATATTTTTCAGGGTACCTCTCATACACGTAAACTGGAGATGAATTTTTTTTTCTCGTCTATCCCATAGTGTGGGGTATCGTTAAATAGGCCGTTCAAAAACATTGTGGATATGTTAGAACCATTTTTCGATTTAGGGATCCGTTGGTGAAATATTAAGCTTAAAAGTGAAAATTTTAGTTAGTGTGGAGCGTCCCCCCCCCCCTCCTGCCGGCTAAACGGTTGTTTATAGAAAAGTGACAAAAACTCAGAGAAGTAGTATATATAATAAATTTAAAAGGAAAACTATCACAGCTCAGTAGTTACAGGTTTACGAGTACAGGACGCGCCAAACTTTTGGTCCCCTAGAATGTATGGGACCAGAAGTTTGGCGCGGTCTGTATTAGTAGACCAACTTATATGAACCGGGCAACTACGGAACCCTATATTGCGCGTGGCCCGACACGCACTTGGCCGGTATTTTTGCGAATAAGATTCTTACATTTATGTACGTACTTACATGTACATATATATATGAATACTTTTATCGTGTGATCGGTTATGTAGTAGCAATTTATTTTACGGATAGCTGATACTAGTTGAAAATCCGATATGCTGTTGTCCGCCGTTGCCGTCGCCGCCACCGCCGCCGCCCCACTCCTCCACTCCGACAACAAACGACCCATATCAAAATTTGAGATATAATACTGTTTGCCCTTTAGTTACATTAACCTAAGAGTTTTGCAATTCATTAGGGAAAACGTGACCATTATGCCTGTGAAGGCACCTCCTAATGTGTTATTATTTACCAGCCTTTCGCCCTCAGTTTCGATCATGACATTCGACACCGGTTTAATGACATGCTTTTTTCCGCGATCAAAATTAGCATATGTGTTAAGTTAGGGTATAAGCTATATCCATTCTAAATTTCATCCAAATGCGTCCAGCTGTTTCAGTGTGAAAGAGTAACAAACATACACACAGACACACACACACACACACAAACTTTCGCATTTATAATATAAGTGTGATTATTTGATGCCTCGATTTATAGGTGGTATCCTTTGATACTGGCGTCTGTTTTCATTTCGACAAATAGTATTTATAGTTAAGGCGCCCAGCGCCCGTAGTATGATGACGTGCCGCTTCGTTTGTCACGCGTTTTATCGCGCACAACCCCTTATTTTGGTGCGATGTGCGCGATAAAATGGGTGAGAAACGAAGTCGCGCGTCATCATGCTACGGGCGCATCAGAAGAAAAACCTATATTTTCTGGATGGAATGGAAAATCAGTTTCATACTATATCTTTACTGTATGTTACGTATGTTAGAGGGAGAGACGGGGTTGCCAGATGGGTATAGTTTGATTCTCGTACTTTAACTGTAAAATTATGTAATAAAAGTATCGTACCTCTGTTTTTTTATTTGTAAAATTCAATAACAAGAATATCGTGAGTATATCATATTTATAGGGTTCAATAACCGAGAGGTGCCAATCGGGACCCTATTAATAAGCCTCCGATGTCTGTCTGTCTGTCCGTCTGTCACAGGGGTCTATAACTTCAATTGTAATAGGTAGAAAGTTGAAATTTTAACAAAATACGTGTTACTATAGTTTCTGTTACGACAAATAATGAAATATAAAAAAATGAAAAATTTAATGGAGTACAAGAAACCTCGAAAAAGTTGCATTATTTTAACCTTTTTTTTGGTTTTGGCTCTTACTTAAAGAAGGTAATACAAACTTTTAAATTTAGTCAGATTGTAGTACCTACCCCAAAGCAAAAAATAAATAATAAAACCGGACACGTGTGAGTTGGACTCGCGCACGAAAGGTTCCGTACCATAATCTATAAAAACGGCAAAGAAATCACGTCTGTTGTATGGGAGCCCCCTTTAATATTTACTTTATTCTGTTTTTTAGTATTTTTGGTTATAGCGGCAACAGAAATACATCCTCTGTGAAAATTTCAACTGCTAACTATCACAGTTCATGAGATACAGCCTGTAGGCCTACCATGAGTTTTGATTAGTATACACGTTACCGTCTGCATAAAATATTTTATACGAGAAATGCTGGTTAAGCCGCTAGGGGCGCTGCACAATTTCTCATATAAATATTTTACGCAGATGTTAACGTGTATACTAATCAAAACTCGTGGTCACTTACTACTGGTGACGGACAGACATACAAATTGACAGCGGAGTCATAGTAATAGGATCCCGTTGGTTACCCTTTGGGTACGAAACCCTAAAAAAGCAGGGTTCCGTAAACAGGGGTGACAATTTTTTTGCCAGGCGCTACTAGTTTAGCGCTTTGTTTTTTGTAGACTGGATGTCGTTTCGGCATGTATATTGTGGCTATTTACCATAATATTTTAAGGGTTCCTTACCCGTATTGTAGGTGGTTCGGAACCCTTTGTGCGTGAGCGCGACTTGCACTTGGCCAAATTATTTTGTAAAAGTGTAGCTCTTCTTCTGATTTACGTGTTGGAGCAGCCGCTACAGCTGGATATGACACCGCCTCTGTTATCCTACTCCATTTTTTTCTGTAGTATTAAAACCAAAGCAACAGTGTTTTTTCACCTGACATCGGAAAATAAACCATGTTTTCTTGTTATAGCAGTAATTTTAGACATAAAACTCAAGCCGTTTAGACATAAAACGAAATAATAACTTACAAAGGCATAATTTTCAAAAATAAAATCTATCGAGCGAAATGTGTCCAATTAACTAACTGACCAGACAACGGAAAGACAAAGGTCTGAAAAAACACGTGTTCAAGTTTTACATTGATCAGATAAGTAGTTGACTCAGCGTATTAAAACAAAAACCGTTGAAAGACCCAATACAAGCCCTTAATGCATCTTTACAGTTTTAGTTACAAGTTTATTCTTGACTAGCAATTCGCCCGCGATTCCACCCGTTTGTTAAATTTCTGCCTGTTTTTGGTTGGGAATTTATTTTATGAACACCCCTTGTAGCCTATATGTAGACCAGTGTCACTACGATCATAATAAAGAAAACCGCATCCAAATCCTTCGAGTAGCTCTCGAGTTTAAACGGAACATAGATACATACTGATAGACATACTGACATACTGGTGCCCAGCTGGTAGTGCTCTGAGGGCTGCTTTGAAAATCCTTACATAGTTTGCGGGCACCGCTAAGTTTAAAAAACTAAGTGCAATAATGGAAACTATACTATTTAATTATACCCCTTATTATTTTTTTATGTATGACATACAAAAAACGACAGACCGAAACAGAAAAAACTAAATGTTCTCGGCTTTTCACATTTTCAGGAAGCTTGAATGAATGAATGAATGAATAAACACTTTATTGCACAGAAAATTAAAATAAAAACACAGAATACAGAATAACAGAAGGCAAGGGCGGACTTATTCCTCAATGAAATTTCTTCCAGTCAACCGATGGTATTAGGAAAATGAAAATTTTACACATTAATTGTTATTTGTGCAAAAAGAAAACAATTTTCTTCATGCCTATTACTTAAATATAATATACTACATACAGATACATACATATATACATACATACAAACAAAGTAGCAAGTCAGTCGAGTAATTCAGAGAGATGAAAAGTAATAATATTTTTTTTAGGTTATATCTAGAAGAGGACACAGAAGGAAGGTTTCTGAGGGTTTGCGGAAGTTCATTCCAAACTCGAACTACATTAAAAATAAAAAATAATAAATGATTTCGAGAAACGATCAGTGGTGTGCGCTGGTATAAGCTTCTTAAAGTCTAGTTGGTAATCTTCTGTGCATCCCAAACTCATAAACTATTTGACGAGTTTTGGAATGAAGGCACAGCACTGATGTGCGGTGTGCGTACAAATGTCAGTGTTATTGAGATTTTCAGAGTTTATTTAGTGTTTATTTAATTTTACCCAATTTAAATGAATGAAGTGTGTACTTGAATTTTTATCTTTTCTTGTCCGCGGAGGCCTTGAAAACAGGCCGCGGGCAATCTACCCGTTGGGCACTACTGGTGTAAATGGTTGGTTTGTTTCAGCACAAGCAATCCCAATAAACCATTTCATTTAAAATTTTGAAAAAAAAATTTGTGTTCAGACATGACTTTTTACTACTTTATTAATAGTATAAATTATACATACATAGATGTTATTAGTAAAGATAAGTAAAGGTTTTTTTTTTCGTTTAGCATATGAAACTTACTTTGTATAGCCTACTTTGTATTTATGCATTTAAACCTAAAATTTTATTACTTTTGCCTACGAGAACCTGGTTTGCCTCGTACATTGTACATGAGTTGAAATTCGCGTACACGAGAATTCTCGTACGTCTGGCAACCCTGGGGAGAGATTTATTTACTGCGTTCCCGTCCTACGCTTTCAATCAAGGTCTTTTTGAATAAATGAAGTATCGTATTCGCTTGTGATAGAGGATAAAAAATTACGACCATAACATAGAATATGACAGTCGATATTCTTGATAACGCTATTTGTTACTAAAACTTCACGATGTGCAAACGAAACCTAAAATAAAAACGTTTCACAAAAAAATGTTTTTTCATCTACAGCATTCTTATTCGTTAGCATTACCCAGTCTGCACTCAGACCAATTAAAAATATCAAAGTTTAGAATAGAATTTTGATTAAAAAATCAAATTTAACGTAAGTAATACTTTTTAGGGTTCCGTACCCAAAAAGTGCCAAACGGGGCCCTATTACCTAAGCCTCCGCTGTTTGTCTGTCTGTCCGTCTGTCACAGCCTCCACAGCAACAGGTAGAAAATTGAAATTTTCACAGAATACGTCTTACGAAAAATAATAAAACTACAAAAAATACAAAATGTATATGTATACAAAAAATAATTATTTACGTGAGGTCTCCATACAAGAAACCTCGAAAAAGTTGCATTATTTAACCGTATTGGTTTTGGCTTTTACTTAAAGACGGTAAACATACAAGTTTTAAATTTAATTACATTTATTTTAAGGACATAATCTAAAGTAAAATAAAAAGTAGGGTTCCGTACGCAGACGGTGACAAATTTTTTATCAGGCGCTACCATTTAAGGGCCCATAATACCTCAATTCGCAGTCCTGCTCTAACGCTTCTGCTTTTTAACTGTCTATCCTACTCTAATCAGATCCCGCGCACGCAAAAACATCAGTTATTTTGAAATCGCGGCTACCTGATGGTTTTTTCATTTTTATGTTACAGTCTGTAGCCGCTTTATACTAATATCAGTTATATTATGCAAAGTTTCAGATCTAATTTCAAGTATTCATGTTATCGGTTTATAGTACGGTTTGGAGGTAACTTTGTAATTTTTTTCTATCGAGAAAATTTAATGGAATCAAGTTTTCATGTGTGATTATTGCAGTATTTGTTGGTATAAAACAGGATCATGCGAAGCGAAGTGAGGTATTTTGTAGCCTTGATGTTTCTTTGGCATGTATGTATATAGTTGTTAATCGCCATAAGTTTCAAGCGTTCCACACTCGTATTGCGGAGTGGTACGGAAACAAAGAGTTCGACTCGCACTTGGCCAAGTTATTAAAATTAACTGCTTTTCAATAAATAAATACGAACAGTTAACCCCTAGCTATTATATATACGTTTGTGCGAAAATGTTGAAAAACATCACCAGTCAAGCTGGTAATACCTGTGTTGCACCTACTCGTATATAGCATAGAAAGATAATATTTAAGTAAATGTAAATTCATATTTTCATGTAATTAAATATCGATACTCTGCGCAATGTTAATGCTCACAACTTGCATACTTCAATTTTAAATACCTCTCGTGAATCGATAAAATTATTACAAAACAACTGTAGATAAAAAGATTTAAGATAAAAATTAAAGCATTTAAGGGATAAACAATTTCTTAGTTTTATGCAATCATTGTTAAAGCCACACTAATATAACCTACATAATGGTAATGGAATAATTGAATAAACCGCCCCTCAGTCTAAATAGATGCCGCGAGTGTATGTACTTCGCTTGCCCAATCATGCGCCTAAAGAAGTGCAATGGTCTTCCTTCACGGATATTGACTCCTACAACTTTGAGTCTTATGTATTATGTCTTAAGTGTTACAATTCCTTCTAAGATTCAAACCACTGTCAATCGTTTTCATTGTAAAATGTGACACACTTAGTTTTCATAGAGTTTAATGCACTTGCGTCATCTATTTATATCTATATCTGTGGTCCAAACTATAAATAAAATATGTTTTTGACGACATCGTTTCATATGGCCTGCTTGCAGGGTTCAACAACCCAAGCCACATGCATTGACCTCTCATAAACAACTAGGCTCACAATCTCGTTCAAAAAGTGTCCGCGACGCATCTTGTCACCGCTACGACGTGACAACATCGAATGACGATTGCGTACAACTGACATTGCATCTTATTTTAACGATATAATGTCTTAATTTGGTTGAAGATTTTTGCTACTATGCACTTGGCCGTTTAGACACTTTCTGACGAACTTTTCTTAGAGACTGTGTGTCTAGTTGTTCATGAGAGGTCAATGGCCATTTGTAAGGATTCCGCACAAACAGCGAACTCCTAATAGCGATGCCTCAGTCCAACCGATTGGACAGCTGGAAAACGTCTGAGTCGATTGATGACGCCGAGTATGTGTAGGTTGAAAATTAAACTGGAAATCCATAAAAGAAACTGGTCAAGTGCGTTTAGGACTCGTGCCCTAAGGGTTCCTTTAAACACTTACTTAATTCACGAGCAGTTGTAGACTCCCAATTTAACTTGACACTTGACGACTTATTAAACTCTATGTATCCAAAGGGAATTAAGTTGGAATTTAATTTCAGCACAAATACATAAATTTAGGTAATTTTCAGATTTTTTCCTAGATATCTGCTACTCGTTTAAGTCAACCGGAAGTATGTTGTAGGTTTTTATGGTGAGCAAATTTGTATGAAACTAGCTTGTGCCCGCGGCTTCGCCTTTAAAATGACTTTTTTTCAGAAACAAACATTATAAACATATTAAACCTGAATGCTGTTTCACGGACGATGCTCTCTCTAAACTCGCCGGTATATCGGGTCGTTAAGGTATAGGCATTTTTGTTTGGAATTCAATTATTTCCAAAACTAAGGGGGTCCGCGGGTATGATTCTTTTGAAAAGTGATTCAATAGAGTCGGTAGAATATGTGGTTTCATTTAATGGTAGCAGTCTATTTACACCCGGTATATAAATTGACAATCTCCCAAGAAAAGCATTATGGACGAAGTTCTCCGTAAAACTAAACTAACTTAAATAATTTTAATTGAAGAGTGGGTGTACCAATTTTCGAGTAAATCAACCCAGAGAATAAAAAGCTTCACTGAAAATTGAACCCCCCATTTCATCCTTTTAGGGATAGAATTTCGAAAAACCCTTTCTTAATGGATACTTGCACTTCACAAAGAACACACTCTGAAAATTTCATGTCTTTAGCACCAATTGTTTAGTCTGTGGCTTGATATATCAGTCAGTCAGTCAGGACATTGAATTTTATATATGTTTAAATGTAGATTAATGATGTAAAACTATCACTATTAAGTCTATACATCTATAGGTATACATATCGTTGCGGTATGGGAAAGCAGATGCGTAAATTCACAGGTCGTGTTGAGAACTGGATAGTTCAGTTGGTAGAGCAATCACCCGGTAAGCAAGAGGTCTCGGGTTCGAATTCCGGTTCAGAGCTCCTACCGTCCAGATTTACTTTTCTGATTGCCTATATCGCAATGATATTAATTTAATTTGTTATCTCCTTGCGGTGGATAAATCGCCAAGTGTTTAAAAATATAGAAAATTTCTAACATAGTTTTAATTATGTATGTAGGTAGAAAGGGAATAACTTTTTTTCGAGTTGGGTTAGAAGCTTGATTTTTTAACACCACTATGGCACTGTAGACTTCTGTAGGAGGTATTAGTTTCAATTTAATATCTCCAAAGGAGCCCAAGAAAAAGGGTCTTGACAGTCGGACAGACAGACTGACGGACAACAAAGAGATCCTATTAGCGTTACGTTTTTAGATTAAAACCCTAAAAAGGAAGATCTTTGATAACTTCTACTAATTGAAAATTCAAGTGAGGTATCAAATGCAGTCAATTACATAACGTAATAATAATGTACGAAACGAAACGAAAACGTACGAAACTCGTACATTATTACAAATACAAATACAAAATACAAAATTTATTTATTTATACACAAGTAATTTATAAGTACTTTGGACCCTCCTTTTAAGCTAACAAAACCTGTATTAGAAGGGACCAAATTATTACGTGTGGATGTAAATTTAATATATTCATTTAAGGTTTTGTTCGAAATAATATTGCTGATATGATAAATGCGACAGCGAGAACAATTGAATAAAGTTAAATTCGCGTGTAAATACACAGGGTATTCTGAAAGTGTCATATTATTCTTCACTGCTGAAAGATAAGGACAAAGTTACCACAGTTGTATTTCCCTCGCGGCCACTCTTGGCACGCTCGGGGTTTGAGCGGGGAACAACTGAAACGACCAACAAAAATCCTGACGCCGCGGAAAACTTACCTCGTCATCTAAAAGTTTCAGGAAAACGGCTTCTAGATCCGAAGGGGTAAGTGAAAAACCATACCCCGATTTTTCGCAAATATGTTCCCGCTTAACCGTCTAAGGAATAACTTAGACGCTGTCGTTGATGGTAGACTTTATCTTAATTACCAAATAAAGCAAAGAATTCGTTTTTTAAGCTAATTTAGAGATGTGACTCAAGGATGTGTCCCGTGCATTCATTCTTTTTTATCACGGTAATGACCAAACCGTTTATGTTGAAAATAATAAAATACAATGCACTTAAAACATTTTACTGTGTGACGCAAAGGCAGAAAATACTTGTGTATGAATACACAAAAGTGAATTCCGACCGAACTACGAAGTTGAAGCTCTTTTGTTGTACGGGAAATTTAATTTCGGTAGATTTATCTGAACACATACACGTTGTTCTGTCGACGAACAAGTCAGAACAACCCGACAGAGATTCTGGCAACGGGAGCTCTGGGAACAACCTGACACAATTCCAAATAATACCCGCGGGGAAGTGTGACACTATTTTAGAGGTAGTTTTCCAGTGGTAGTCGTTTGGGCATATAATGCGTACATAATACATTAATGACGTCCTAATAAATTAAAGCACATGCTCCACTGATTATACTGAACCAACTACAGGTAGAAGAACAATTAAAACAAAGTCCCCGTATAAATTTTATTTGTGTTTTTAATAGGAAACTGATTTTTGTTTCACGTTTTTTCTAAAGGTAGTATAGAGCATGTGGTTTTATTTTCTGAGCTCTTCAATGTGCAAAATAAAATGGTAAGCATGAAAAATACATCTTGTTGAATAGTTAACTAGTTCACCTAGCGAGCGAGTCAAAACACCCGGAAAAAGAGTGTGTATGAAAAGATCCTTGTAATATTCTCCTTTAACTGATATTATTCCACAAAACTTAAAGCTCGTGTTCTACTAATCCGGCTGAACAACTTTTCTCTAAGACTTTTGAAATAACGTGGAAAAAGATTTACTTCACATCATTGAATACCTACTGGAAAACTATTGTACTGTAATAAAGTCGTGACACAAAAGTTTTTCAATTCGACTCTTGAAATATTTCATTTAAGTTTTGTAGCACATACCACATACCTACGCCTTGTATGAGTTCTTGTTATATGGATGTCGAATAATCGATATATCGACACCTTACTGAGAAAACTAGATCACTAACAAAAACACGCTTTCAGAATAATGAGAATTTTAGTGTTTGTAAGGATCCTTTAGCTTACGCTAAAGTATTGCAACACGTATAACCTTGTTACAGTTGACTGTAGAGTGTTTTTTTTTTGAGTAACAATAATTTCTCTATCGCGCGCGTGTCTCTGTTGCGTTTTAATATGTTTTACATCATAAAAATACACTTCTACTGTTTCACTTATATTCACTTTATTTAGACAACCGGTTTGTTTGTTGTTTTAGTGAAGTTTAATAGCTCTACTAAGTTAAGGTCCTTCAGCAATTAGAAGTGCAATAGTGTAAGCCAATGGTATTCACATTGATTGTCATATGGCTATTCGGATAAGCAAATTAGCCCGTTTGACAGTTGAAATCGTAAATTTTTGGCTGTCAAATTAACCAAACACGTACGATTTCAAATTAACGAACGGGCCTTTTTGCTTAGCCTTAATAGCCATAATGACAATCAAATTTGAATACCATTGGGTTACACAATTGCACCTCAGGTACAACAAGAAGAGATAACTAGCGATAATCAATTATTTAGTTGTACCTCCAAAGATTTCCTTTTTTCCGAATTTCCCGCTCTTATTTAGTTTTTCATGTAAGTTGTTTATTTTTTCTGTATGTAATGAATTGAGGGAGTTAAGAGTCGAAAAATTACAGTGCTTTATTTAGTTATCTTATATCATAAATCTGTGTTATCTGTATCTGTAATTAAATCGTTTGATGCGAAGCATTATTATAATTACTTTTCTTGTCAATGCCGCGATGTTTTTGTAAAAATCAGGAACATACACCAGTCCGTATTGGCCATCTAAATGAAGACCAATGAAGATTATTTCATACAATTGTTTCTGTTATTATTATTATATTATATATTATATATTTGGTACTTAGATATTATGAATAACGATTCGGAGCGAGCTTGTAAGTAGCAAAATAACTCGCAAATGAGAAACAATTCAATCAAATGAATTCCAGGTCTTCATTTATACGGCCAATATGAAGTGGTGTATGTTCCTAGTTTTTCCAAAAACATCGAAATAAAGGCCAGAAAAATCAGGGACATACACCACTTTATATTTGTCGCCTAAATAAAGGCCTAGAATTTATTTGATTGAATTGTTTCTCTTTTGTGATTTATTTTATTACTTACAAGCCCGCTCCGAATCTTTATTAATAATATATACGTATCAAAATAACGCACAAAGGATAAACAATTAAAATAAATAGATTTTGGGTCTTCATTTAGATGCCTAATATGGACTGGTGTATGTCCCTGACTTTTACAAAAACATCGCGGCAAGAAAAAATTATAATGTAATGCTTCGCATCATACAGGCCAAAAATACGGAAGGAGTTCTTAAGGCAATAGTTTTTAAAAATAAAAAAGATTTCGATATCGTATCAGACTTTCTGTTCTGGGGTAAGTATTTATGTTTCCAATTCTGGTACCTATGTATTTTTTGTTGTGGTTTCTACTCGAAGGTACCCGTAATGGAAACAATCATTTTCGGTTCGATATATCTCTTTGATCACTAGCGATTTATTACCAAACGAGAAGAGTTCCTAAGAATACTTTTTCTATATTTTTCGTAATAACGAACAAGTTCTTTTTTATCACATTTAAGGTAAATCATGAAAGTTTCGCTTGTTAGTTATTGTTATTTATTTCGGAGTTCAGATCAGTTACAGATTTCTTTTTTTGGGCCTAGTCTTTAACTAGTTCTTTATATGTATGTACATTTGGGAAACTAAAATATTTTCTAACCTTTTATTGCTTTGCTCTAAAATACCTACTAATTTTGGTGAAAGAGCTTTTAGTCCCTCCTCATTGTATTCAGCAAGAATTTTCGGCCCACCCTCCGGCTATGGTTAATTTTTGTTGAAACGAACACGATGCGATTAAGTACTCAATCACGTTTAACAAAATTTTTTCCAACTTTCTATAAATACCTATAGAAAGATGTAGTTACTTTTTCAATCATGAGTAAATTCACTTGTAGAAATGAATTTCATCATGTTGCTTTTTAAACTTCACTAGTTGCCGAAAATCGCAAGTATAAATTAATACTTATGAATTTTTAACAGTGATGATATACATAGTGAGGACGTTTTTCTGAACGCCATTTTTTTCGTTTTGTGCTGCTGACAGTCATTATTAGTCAAGTAAATAAATTTGATGTTTTTATTAAGCAGGAGTAAGTATGTACGTTTTGTAGGTCGAGATCGATGAATCTAGTAAATAGATTTCCTTACGAAATCTAACGTGAACGCAACTATAACTTAACCGTGATGTTTTCATACTAAGGCTACTGGTCATATGGATTGCTTACAAAATCGTTAGTCGCCAGCAACTGATATTCAAAGGTAGATGGATCGCCAAAATGTTTTCATGTGGTCATATGGATTGCTTACAAAATCGTTAGTCGCCAGCAACTGATATTCAAAGGTAGATGGATCGCAAAAATGTTTTCATGTGGTCATATGGATTGCTTATAAAATCGTTAGTCGCCAGCAACTGATATTCAAAGGTAGATGGATCGCAAAAATGTTTTCATGTGGTCATATGGATTGCTTACAAAATCGTTAGTCGCCAGCAACTGATATTCAAAGGTAGATGGATCGCAAAAATGTTGTTGACGGACTAAAGCAGGTGTTCTAAATTGAAAACAAACGCAATCCAACTCGGAATTACTTCGTAACCTAATTTCTGGGTAAACCGTGCCTTCAGTACAATTCCGGAGACAAATATTTGCGAAGCATCCGACCAATACACTGACAGATAAACAATGCCTATCTGATGCAAACCCAACTTAGGCAGCTATCTTTAAATGCGTAGACTGCGGAAACCCTTGCGAAGCCATGGCAGGTGTCAGTCCGTCCACTCCTATCTTGTAGGTGGCTTGTAGGTACGAAAATATCTAAATGTAAAAAATATATATATTTAATGATTATGACAATTTGGCAAATTAAGCGTATCTTCAAGTTGATATCTAAGTTGAAAGTATATTTACAACTTCTTATTAACAAGACAATAGGATTAACAGTGTTGTTAAGCACTGAACATTACTTGTTTTTGTTTCGAACTACTCATACATAGGAACAAAAATATCTAGACGATTATCACCACTTAAACGAAGAGTTTCACAACAATTATTAAAGAATACTCGTTATTGTCATATTAGGAATATTTGAAATTGTAGCAGAAGCTACAAAAACATTATATGTTCAAACTAGGATTTGGTCCTTCAACGGTTTTTGCTTTAATATGCTGAGACAACTATTGGCCATGTGTTTTTTCGGACTTTTATCTTTCCGTTGTCAGGTCGGTTACCTAATGGAACAATTCGTTGCTCGATAGATTTTATTTTTGAAAATGATGCCTTTTTAATTTATCTATTAATTCATTTTATATGTAAACGGCTTGAGTTTTATGTCTGAAATTACTGCTACAACAATAAAACATGGTTTATTTTCCGATGTCAGGTGAAAAAACTCCTACATCAAATTCTTTGGTAAAATCCAGAAAAACCTCGAAAATACACTGATTATGCGTGCCGGCAGCGCGTGAAGCGAGCGTTCTAATGTAGACCGTCTGAAAACATACTGAAGTTCAAAATCACCCAGTAAGATTATCGTGCACCTATCGGCTTTAAGCCGTATTATATATACCTAAGAATGATACTTCCAATGGTACCTATTTATAAAACAAATTGTCCCAATCTCCTTTTAACAAAAAAAGGAAAATTATCACGAAAAACTCTTGCTGCGAGGATAAAGATGACATAGGTAGTAAATAATTACACTTTAAAAAGTAGAACCTACATACTACAATCGATAAGCCTCTGAAAAAAAAAAAAATATATATGAGGCTTATTCCAAGACGATAACAGATCTCAAATCGTGATTATTCCTGATAGAAAAAAATAGTCCGAACAGAAAAAGTAAAAAAGTGAATGCTGTTTTTTCAGTTCAAAACAGTAGTCCGTTGAAACTAATAACGTAAAAGTAACAGTAATGACTGTTGTAAACATATAAACCAATTATCTAAAATATAAAAACGCTGTTTTTAATGCTCTCGTGTGAATTTGTATTAAATCGTAGACATAGATTATACCGTATATTGTAAGTATATGTCCGAGTATCTCTAAAAAACAGCAATATGCTACCTTTTCTTGATTCACCGCACTACTCGGCCGCGCACTTTTTTAGATATGTTTATCTCTTTCGTTGTGCGATGGACATTGCGCCTGAAACCCTGCCTCTTTTTAGGCTGTGTGACGCGATGCGATGCTAAGTGCTGATGCTGCCCGTTACTTTGCCACCAGAACATTATAACGTTTTAAATGAACTCCGGTATTAACTGTTTAATAGCATTTTGATTGTTTCGTTTCGTTTATTAAGGCTGTCGAACCAAATCTCGGTGCAAAATGCACATCATTTTATCGTCTTCCTTACTTTTGTATAAAAAGGCAAATAATTTCGTTTTAAAGCAATTGGCGGAAACGTATTAGTAATAATTAAGTTTTCACATTTAAATTCTATCATTTTATGATTTACATTTTGATTGCATTCGGTTAACAAACTTAAAGGCGTATTTATCGTTGTAATCGAATGTTCTAATTTAATTCCTAGATTTCTCTATTTTATGTAGGTGTATAATTAAATTTTTGTAGCCCAACCTAAATATTTTTTGTATGTCCTTATAACTATATACATATTATTTTTTTATATTTTTTTATTCTAAAAATATTTATTGTAAAGATTAACTTTGACTTATAGAAAGTATATATGTATCTATTTTACAAAATAAATGTTTTGATTTTGATTTGATTTTGATGTAATCATAATTTTAATAAGAAAACCCTATTATTAGTAATAAATTTCCACCAATTGCTTTCAAACGCAATTTTTGCATACTTTTTATTCAGAAGTAAGGAAAACAATGTTATGATGGGCATTTTGCACCTAGATTTGGTTCTACCACCTTAACAACGTTATGAGGTATCTACATAAAAGAAAAATTACACCTCTATAACGTGTTATTGCTTATTATTTGGTTTTGAAATACCTAACGTTAAGTAAATATAATAAAATTTGACGAAATCTTGAACAACCATTTTTCATTACACTTTATTTCATGGTCTGATGCAAGGGATCGCAGTGTTCAGACGTCACCGACCGTAGCATAAAAATATTCGATGAAGAGCTATCAACATTTTCAATATCGTTTTTTACTATTTCATACAAATTTCTCCAAATTTTAGGACCTCAAAATGAAAAAATAGAACCCTTATAAGATCACATTGTTGTCCGTCTGTCAAAACCCTTTTTCTCGGGCTCCGTTAGAGATGTCAAGTTTAAAATTATACCCCCTGCAGAAGTCTACGGCCCCATAGTGCTGTTAAAAAATCAGGCTTCGAACTCAACGCTATCAAAGGTATTTCTATTTCCATGAAATCAATTTAATAGAAATTGGCTCACCTTGAAAACCTATAGGGTACTTTCAACTTACTTAGAAATTTAAAATTCCGTTCACAATTAGATCTAGTAGGAAAAAATTTGAAAAATAGCTACATATATTTAATTATTCTAGCAGACCACGTTAGTATGAATTTTTAGATACACAGAGTTTAATAGGTGCTAAGTGTCAAGTTAAGCTGGTCACTAATAAATGCTCTTGAAATAAGTTAGTTTTTAGAACAGTATGTACGGAACCCTCAGGGCATGAGTCCTACTCGCTCTTGACTAGTTTTCTGCATTTCCTCCTAGTTATAGTTGCTCGCATAAATGAGTAATTAATATTACAAGTAGAATACCATGTAGCGGAAAACCGGTGTCAAATTAACAGTATATACAGGTTGAAAATGAACCCCTAAGTACTCGTATATCAAAGGGAACTATCTATGTTCTAAATAAAAAATATATGTTTTGTTACTTTTCTCATGATTCATAATTTTAAAAAAAGATATCGGTCGTTAAAACTCCGGTGACAGAGACGACGCGACACTCTACGAAACCTACATTTACATAGTTTTAATGTACATTATTTACCGCCGGAAATATGTACGGTCTATTATCAGTCAGATGTTGCGTCGCGTAGTTTGGCCATTCATTCGAAATTTGGGATCAAATAAAAACAATGAAGTTAGACATTTTTTTAACGATTCTTTGTTCTATTAGTGATTCTGATTCATTGATTTCAATAAAGCTAGGGGGTTCATTCTCAACCTGTATAATCGAAATATTCATTGTCACCCTGACAAGAATATTTGGATCCCCAAAGGTTCCACGACGGAATCTGGCGAACAGCTGAAACCGGCAGCTACGCGTAGGACTGACAAGAAAAGAATACCCTTCTCTGTTGTTGAAGCGAGTTTCGACGAACAGTCCTTTTGTGACCCTTCGTATTGTGTAATAGAACTCAAATGGGGTAGCTTCACGACGACGTCTCTTTACACACGACCAATTTTTTACTTTATGAGGGTCCCCCTATATAATACGGTGCCTTCATCATCTTCATAGCGGATACTAGGGATAATATCGTCTCCTGAAGCCCTTTTCTTCAGTTTGACTTTTAATTTGGAGCGAAAAATTGTTGCGGCACAAATTGCGACGCCATTGTTAGGTTAAAGGCTTTTTTTACTTCATTGGTTTTGGTTGGAGATTTGTTAAGTATCGCCAGATGTGATATTTGTGTATGTGAAAAAAGACTGAAATGAATAATAGACCGAGAGAATTGTGGACGGCAAATTCCAAGATTTAAAAGAACTCATAGTTGGTATCAACATAATTTGATATTTTCCTGTAGCGTTAGGAAACCAAAATTGATACATTTAAAATAGTAGGTTATAAAATTAGAAAAACCGTTTTTTTGCTACTCGTCTATATACAAAATGTTTAAAAATTATTTCGGTATCAAAAAGAATCTAGAGACCATCTGTCGATTAATTACATTTTATTTGGTACTTGATACTGAATGACGATATTTTACTATTACTTAAAAATCTGGTCAAGTGCGAGTATGAGTCGTGCTCCGAGGGTTCCGTATATACCGTTCAAAAGGCAAACTTATTTCACGAGCAGTTATAACAGACCAACTCAACTTGACACTTACGATGTATTAAACTTTACGTATTATGTTACAACTTCTCAATTATTAGTAGATTATGCACTAAGGGAATAAAGCAGTGTCTTATGTCGTGGGCGGCTTCAAGCTGCCCAAGACGAAGACAGGCTTTATTCCAGAGGAGCATACTCTACTTCTCACACCTTCTGCGAGACAATAAAAAGCCAGGGCTCCATAAATTAAGTATTTTCGTTATATGCTTTTTCTTATGTGTTTTGATTTATCCGGTAGTAGATTATTAATAATCTCTAAAGCGTCTGTTTTGATAAACTCTGGAGTAGGATCACTATCGCTCGACATTTTTTTATCAACATTAATATTGCAATAAAATTCACTGACAACAATCACAGCACCAAACACCGTCTTTTGTTTCACATTCTTTGTAACGCACCTTTTTCTTTTTTTAAATTCTTATTAGTTATTATTAGTTAGGCCAGTTCGATTTTAGAACAAATCTCTTTGCAATGACAAATAATCATTTTTTACTTAAAGTTTTCCACGAGTTTCCACACGAATTTGACGTATTATTCTCTAGCGAGTTTCATACAACTTTATATCCCGCTTTACTTTACGTTGAGGTTGCACGATATGTAATTGGACATTGTCGAGCAGGTGGTGTGAAAATACCTATAGGTACCTAATTTTCAGATTTTTCCCTAGAATACATGACTTGTAAACGGAACTTCAAGTTTTTTAAATTAACTAGAAGTACCCTAAATTAAAATTTATTACGTAAGGGCCAATAACTTTTTTCGCGTTTAGTTAGAAGCTTGATTTCTGAACGACACTATGGGGCTGTAGACTTCTGTAGGAGGTATTAGTTTCAACTGGATATCTCTAATGGGGCCCGAAAAAAAGGACGGACACACAGAATGACGGACAAGAAATGTTAAGGTACGGAACCGTAAGAAGAAAAGAGTGCTACATAAAAAACTACATCATGAGTTTCATGAGTATCGTAAAGGTCCAGTTATATGCAGTTGCATATAATATTTTATCTGGGATCATATAAGGTAACCTTTGTCTATGTAGCGAAATTCATACTGGAGACTCGATAAGTGGTTGGGAACAAGGTTCAATGACCCTGTTTGCGTAATATGAAATACTTGTTCAAGAACAAACTCGACTCTATTAGTATGGTAAGTAAAAATTTTATTTTGACTTGACCTTTTAAACCTAGGTTCTGACCAGTTATCTTATCGAGTATCCATTATGAATTTGGCTGTATATTTATTTATTTGATAGGAGAAAAAAAAGAAATAGATACATGTTTGACAATAACAATGGTGATAACATTAGTTTAAGTATATCTATTCCCTTAACATTCTCACAAATTACATAAAGAGATAAAAATGAAGCAGATGAAGAAGGTAATAGATAAATGGTTTATGACAATATTGGCTATAAACCCAAAGCCAAAAATACAGACTAAGCCAAAAACCTACAGCATGCACATGCAAACTTAAAATAAAAAATCATTAAAACTAAAAATTAATAAAGAAAAAGATACATTTTATATTTACCTAAGAATAAGACATATATTTCTGCTTTAACCTATTTCTTTTGTTTTATTTCCTTTTTTTTCTTTTCTATGAACGCTTTCTTTACTTTATTTTTATATCTGTTACGAGAGCAGTTAAAGAAATCTATATTTAAAACATTATCATTGTAATATTTGCACATACGATGTATCGGAGCCCTTTTTCCATTCTGAGTTCTAGGTATAAACGAAAGTAACCTTCTGTATAAAATGCAATACTCTTTAATTGACTATCATAACCCGCAATTGAGAAAAGAGGGCGGTATAGATTTAAATAAAAAGAATATTTTATTTGAATCTTTAAGTCGTGGTTAAATCTCATTCAATGATTTAAAAAACCGGCTGTAGTTGTTCCGTAGTTGCCCAGTACATTTTAAAAGTTGGTCTACTAATACAGATGGCGCCAAACTTCTAGTCCGCTCGGAACTTGCTCTCCCGAAGAGCGTTAGCTAAGAAAATTTGCACTTTAAAGCTTAATATTTCGCCAACGGATCCCTAAATCGAAAAATAGGTTTTCATACACCCACAATGCTTTTAAACGACCTATCCAACGATACCCCACACTATGGGATAGACAAGAAAAAAAATCATTCCCAATTAACGGGTCAGAGGTACACTTAATTTTTTTTTTTGAGATTATATTTTTCACCTACTCGGCGTGATAAATACGTATACTCATGCCAAATGACATCTTTCTAGTAACTATTACTCTCTGAGGTAAGCCGCGGACAGACGGACAGACGGACATACGAACAGACGGAAAGCCGGACATGGCGAAACTATAAGGGTTAATTCCTTGTTGGACTACGGAACCCTAAAAAGGCGCGTGTTTTAATAACTCTATTACACATGATACTTTCAATCTCGTTATTAAATATGAAAACGGTTTAAATAGTATCTTTTCCTTTTGCTATTCTCAACGCAGAGATAGACTATATTTTATTGTTAACTTAACTGATATGACAGAAGGCTTTACAAAACGGCATAATACGAAGTCGTGTAAGTTTATCGCCTGAGACATCCCCTATGCATACAGAGTGGAACATCGCACTTTATTACCATAAAAAGAAGAGCGAAGAGTAAGAATGAATTGTATAATAACCTCTTAATATGATAATGGGTATCTTTTGTAGCAATGAAGAGTGTATGCACATGGTGTTACTTTTCAGAATTGTACGCTTTTTAGGGTTCCGTAGTTAACAAGGAACTCTTGCAGTTTCGCCATGTCCGTCTGCCTGTTTGTCTGTCTGTCCGCGGCTTTGCTCAGAGGCTAGACTAGAAAGCTGTAATTTGGGAGGGTATACATAATAATAACAATGACAAAGTAATAAAATAAAACCTTGAAAAAAGATTTTTAATGTTACCATCCCTATACGTTAAGTTGGTTGAATTTTTTCTTCGCGCCTATCGCATGGTGTCGGATGTCTTTGGATTGGTCGTTCAAAAATATTGCGGGTAAATGAAAACCATTTTCAGATTAAGTAGGCTTTACAAGTTGACGGGTAATAGTTGACCACCTTAACTTTGCAGTTGTGGAGGTCCACACCAAAACGTTACATTACATTCTTATGTGATTTAACAGAAATTGGCAAAGTATGGTGGAAATGTTACGATTTGTTGTGATTAAGTACATCGTCAATTCCAGCTTGCAAAACTGTTACGTTTTGGTGCAATCGACTGATTTCAGGGCAGCGCAACAAGCGATTTGATGCGTTTTATCGCAATTTTATGATTTATGATGATAAGATTTCGATAGAATTCAGTATCTGTAACATATTTGCATTCATAACTTTTTTTTTGTAAAAAAGTGAAATGTTGCGTTTTGATGGGGACCTCCACAGTTTTGTTTTATATATTTTGTAAATAGTGATAAGTTTGTAATTTTCATTCGAATTATTAAGTCTACTAACTTATTTGAATGCTACGGAACCCTCAGGCGCGAGTGCTACTCGCACTTGACCGGTTTTTTTTACATATTTATCGTCATAGTGACTTTGTGAAACCCGATAGTTTGTTAGGTTAAGTTTACAAATCACCGTGATTAAACCTTCCGTGAAAAAAATCTTGTATTCATGCGGTGACATATATGATATACCTATATATAGGTATATACTAGGTGAAATTAAATCAACCGATCAAATTCAAACTGGATACTCGGTTAGTCATCAGGAACAAGGTTTAATGACGATCTAGGTAAAATTCGAAAAAAAAAAATTCCCCCATAGTGCCTGCACTAGGAAGTACTTAAACTAGTCCACCAGTAAGGGAGCAAAAAAAATCATTTTTCGAAATTGGCCAAAAGGTTTACTGAACCTAGTTCTTGATCACTAACCGAGTCTCTGGTATGAATTAGTAGCGTATATTTTAAGTATATGCTTTAAATTTATAGATGTGACGTCACGAAGCTTATAGAATAGAATATAGTTTATTTCAGACAATTATAAATTCATATTGGTTAATATTTTCCTTATATAACTAAGTTAGTAAAAATTACTTATGACTCGTCTCCCCCCCTGCCACACTATGTCACACTCTGTTGACCCCCTCCCTTCCTCTTAACGTGTGACGTAATTTGTGGAGGGCTCCAAAGAGGTGTAAGGGGGTGTAAACTTTTATAAGAAAAAGCGTTCCCATAATTGGGCTCAACGGGATTCAAAGATTCAAAATGTTTATTTGTAAAATAGATACATAAAGTATACGTTTTACATGTCAAATCTAATCTGTATAAAAATAATATTTTATAATGAAACAAATATGATACTTACGGGAAATATATATAAAAAAAAAACTATATTTAAGTTGGGCCACCAAAGTTATACACATGCATAAAATAAAGACTTATTGGAATAATAATATTATTATACATAATGCAATTGATAAATAAACTGAATAGACCATAAATAATTATAATGCCTAACCAACGGGTTGTTTAAATCCCAATTCCACGCGGACGAAGACATTGACGTCCTTTAGTCATTATTTTAAGCTTCACTCTGACGTATGTATAGTTCCATCAAGCAAAGTTTCGTTGAGCCAATGAAATAAGTGCTTGAAGTGGCTTAACCAAAACTAGCTTTCCCCTTTGGATCCTTTCGAAGGTAAAGTAAATATAAATCAAATAACTGTATCGAACAAAGGTTTCACCAATAGGATTTCTTCAGCTTATCCCGGCTCTGTTACTCTATATACGAGTCAAATAGCCTTTTTGTTTTGGAATCGTTTACCCTCGACTCAACGGTCTTACCTTTATTTTTGGAAGAAACAACTTTTACAAAGGGTCTTGGCATAATGTGGAAATTGAACTTCCATAAGCTTTTGTATACGCACCGAAATAAAACATATCTTGGAGGTATAGTAAATACAATTTGTTTATGTAATGCGCTAGATAATCACGTGTAATCTATGAATTCATACTGAACAACTTTTCCTACGTTTTCATAAACTACGCGTAAAAGAACAGTACAAAAAGACAAGGTGAATTAAAAAAATAAGTATGATCTAATAACTAGTGGCATACATTTTGTTATAGGTGGTAGAGCTGATGCCGGGCTCGACTGTGGAGGTACCACCATCTTACTCGCAAATTCTCCCGAAGTTTCGGCACCGCGCTCACTAACCCGCCTGCCCAGCGTGTGTGAGTATGGGCATTTCTTCTAGGAGGACCGCCAAAAGTGGCGAAATTCTGGAAAGGCCTATGTCGAGCAGTGGACGAAACAGGCTGATGGATGGATGGATACATTTTGTAGTTAGCCATTAAAAACCCCTTGTTCAAGTACCTGTATATCTGCATAGCAAATCGAAATTTTGCAGTTCGAAACAGCTCATTGCAGATTTTGTACCTGGTAATTGTTTGTGAATATCTGTTCGCGGTGACGAAATTTCGTATGCACCTATGTATTTTGGTGTAATAACTATATTGTGTTTTAATGTGTTAATACGTTGTCCTGAGCAAATAAATAAAGTGTTACGAAAAATCAACCATCTATATGTTTCATATGTACTCGTAAAAGTGAATTACGACTCACTCACTCCAGTCACTGCGAAATCTTTATTGAACCTACAAAATTGGGCAGATATGTGTTCTTAGTACAACGCGGTATGCTAAGGATTTTTCGACACCGGAAGTTCGAGTTCGTTACTCTTTCAGCCGGGGGCAACAGGCTAGTTACAAATATGAAGTAACGTGGTAAACTATAAAATCGTGTCCGATTTGGGACTAAAGATTAACTAGCTACGGCACAAAATAGATAGGTACAGAAGGCCAGCTATGGCTGACCTTGATTTTATATAAAATACCTACTCATCACATGTATCGCAAAGCGCATGCACTCGTGTCTAGTCGTACTGGCATTCTACCGAATCCTACCGAGATCGTCGTACGTACACGTCTATGTGTGCGTGCGCCAAAAATTGTTGGTTGTAGGGAGCAGGCCTTCTGTACCTATCTATTTTGTGGCTACGGTAAGGCATACAATGTATTATTCAGACTGCAATTGCCAGTGCAGAATTTCAGTTTCCAACGTAAATCATTCAAACGTATCTTTGTAGGAGCATGACTCGTTACATACATATATATCTCGCTCAATTTGATTGGAGGCTGCTACGTGGTAACCGTGATTGTTTCCGCTCAATTCGTAGTTTCTATCTAGTTTCCCTCTAGTTTCCAGAATTTACCTACAAATCGATGTGAATATAAATTATAATTTTGTTACTTGTAGAATCAAACTCTTGATTTCTTCAAAACATACATAAACTTACTTTCCTTATATTAAAATGAGAGTTTCTAATACAAACCCAGGTTTGATAAAAATAGGACTGATTGATGATTAGAGGTTGCTTGTAACATAGTTAAATGTATATGTTATGTTAAATGCGAATCTAATTAATAGCTATGTCCCTAGGGAACTGCCCATTCCCAGGAAACAAACTAAAGTTATATATTTTTTAATATTACAAAAATTTATTGTACAAAGGCAAGATTAATTACAATTCTTATAAATATTTTCTACCCGCTAACTTTTGGCAATGTGGAAATTGTTGATAGTAGTGCATAAACATTTAAAAGTTTTAAACATACGATACAATAGTTATTATATAGTTGAAATTATTTTATTAAACATTTAAAATAAAGCTATAGTTTCTAACAAAATATACGTTATATAATGTACTTAAGGTGTTACCATAAATATAATAATAATATGTATAGGAACGAGAGTTCATAATAAGGAATAAATTAATATTCTGCAACTCAAGCAAGTGTTGTCGGATCGGAGTCCGATATTGACAACATATATACATGCATGCTCAGGGGTGCGAAGAAGAAACCTACGTCCATGTGAAGAAGCTGACTATTACAACAATAGAAGAATGTTCAGTAGTTTCAGAAACTGCCGCGCGAATGAAATTAATGGCTAGGGAACTGCTTGTGTCCATGGAACAAACTATAGCTTTTGTCCAGATGAAATGCTCAACTATTACGACCTACGATGAAATAGCTCGTTGATTACGACAGTGAAAAAAAATTCAAAATTGGCTCTGTGGTTCCAGAGATTACCGCCGATGATATCAATAAAATACTTCTAAAAGTTTCAGAGATCAAGTGATCCTAAGTAAGAAAAAATATTATTATAGGTGGTATTAGAGGTGTTTTAAAGTACGAGTAAGAACTGTAAAATTCAATTCACAGTATATACACGTACACCCACGTTTTATCGACAACTATTACGTCGTAGCATGATTGGTCGATGTGTGGCGTGGCTAGTGGCAAAGTTATCGAAAATAAAAATTGTCTTTCAATGTCTTCTCATGGATGTAGTAAAAGGCAACTTAGGGATTATAAATAGGTATGCCAACAAAACATGTCTAAGAAGTATTGAGGGTAATAAGGTCATCGGATCTTGGCCCCGTCTACACAGACGACGTTGGCACCTTTTTACTGATAGTAAGTTTCGGCCATGGCTTGTCATCACCCTCATGACAAACCATGCCAATAAGCGACTCATCGTGTACATGGCATAAGGTTATGAGTGGTTATAGGCAGGTGAGTAGAAAAAAGACTGATCAAGACGAGGTTATCCAGAGAAATCTGTGCTGCTCCAACGCTGTCATTTTACACTTTTCTATCCTGCTCAGCGGGAGCGGACCACTCAGAAATTCGCGGTTTCGATGTGGTTTTATTTATTATTTTGGGATTAGAGGGATGGGTTTTTAAATGACGGTCGTTTTATATAACATTTTTCACGATGTTTATTTTAGTATAAAGTTTATTGTCCAAAACTTAATACAGCTCAAACAAAATGATATAGTTTAGACCTATCTTTGCGATTTAATTAGATCGAGCAAAATGTAAGAAATCGTATATCGAACAGCCGAAATATTTAGATCAAAGAGTGGATTATGACATATATTTGTAACAAAATTTAATCCTTGTTATTTATTGCTTTAAAATTATTTTGAAAAGAGACTAAATGGGATAACCGCCTCTCGGCCTTGCCTGCTATCACTTCCCCAGTTCCTGTGTTCCAGTTTCCCAGATCCATCAGACGCGGTAATTAATGACCAATAGTAAGCCAAAAGCAGGCAAAAAAGAACTATTACTGTACTTCGGTCAAATATGCACCCACAGCTTAGACTACACAGATGGTTCCTTAAAGTAGTGAAAACGTACCTTCGCTGGGAATGGGATTCCGTAATGAAAGGCCTCCTCTGGGTGCAGAGGTATTCTGGTGTCGTAGTCATCGTTGGTGACCAGGTTATACTGCTTCGTGGACGGCATCTTCCTGCCCCACTTCAGCAGCCTCATGGGGGCTCGGCGCCAGCTCTTGGCCTTCAGGACCACGGTGACGTAACCCGCCTTGTAGCCTTTCTTAAACATTTGTGCTCATATTGTTTATTTTTGCGACAATATCCCTGATGTATACTACAAATTTTGTTGGTTTTGAACTCCTCCTAGGTTTCAATTACCTGTAAAAGGGAAACTTATGTTATTCTAGTTTTGGTTTACATAGACTTTCTATGTAGGTTTATTCAAGATATTGGTCGCGCGCGGTTACGGAAAGGCCAAGGTTATATGTTAGCACTACACTCGTGGTTGCTGCTAAATTTAGACATTTGTAGATATAATCATATTGAGGTTGTGTCTAGGTTAATATGTATTTAGTCGTTTTAGACGGAGTTATCTCTTTTAATATTTACGTTCTATTAATTTTATTACGATTACAAGTTATTTGTACCACATCTTGAAAATACAAAAGTATTTATTTATCAAAGTACGAGTAATCTCATACAAACCGTGAAATATGATATTTTGAACTGTTATTGGGAATATGCCTTTGATCTTGCGTATTCTTGAACTCCATTTGTTTATATGGATCAAAGCTAGTTCTATCCTCTATTGCTAGAGTTAATAAAATAAAGGTTTTGTCCGTGCAAGGGGAAACAATTTCAAAATTAGATTCCTTGTGTTGTGGCCTCGTCAAGTAAAAATAACGTTGCAAATTTGAGTAATTTTTGTTCGTGGATCATAATAAAACGAAAGTACTGAACATAGATGGGGCTTCGACTGTTGTATAGCTAAATGTCCTGAGTTTAACTTATGATTTAATATACAGGAGTCACACTTATGGACCGAGTCAGAAACGAACACATTAGAGGCTCTTTCAAGGTGGCACCTATTTCAGAAAAACTACGAGACCTGTATGAGGTGGTATGGGCACGTAATGAGACGCTCCGAAGGCCATATGGTGCGCCAGGTCCTAGAAATGCCAATTGCGAGTACTTGCGAGACAGGTCCGAGGCAGACCACCTGCCACATGGATGACAACGATCCAAAGAGACCTTAAAAAGCAAAATATGACGCAGGAAACCACTTTGGGCCGCAGGACTTACCGACTTTGAACCAGGAGAGCCTACCCCAAGTAAATGGGATTAAGGCGAAGACAGAGAGAGAGATTTACAAAAAATGCAAAAGTATGCACATAAGTATAGTCTCCCCACTCCACTGAACCATTAGATTGCGCTTCGTATCGGTATACCTCAACGAGGGGATGCTTCCAGCCTTTGGGCACCCTTCCGATCGAAGGTGGTGTATGTAGTTAACTTTTAAGTTTATTTAATAGGTTTTAGATTGTTCTTATTTTAATTTTCTTTAATGTTATTTAAGTATTTTTCGGTTTCTGTTAATAAAGTTATATCTATTCGTTTATGAATGAACTACTAGAGGGCACTGTCCACTGAGTCACGTGTCAGCACAAAAGCCAGGCTAATATAAAATCCTAAGTAAGGCTACAATCAAATCAGGATTCGCTACTTAATGCTCATTAACAAATTCAAGGTCAAGTTTTGCAAAGCATTAACAAACGATAGCTGTATTTTTAGAGAAGATTATTCTTATAGCAGCACACAGCTTACGTAGATAATTTAGTTACTAATGGGATCGGTTGTATTAGTAAACTAGCTTGTGCACGCGGCTACGCTTGCATGGAATCCATCTATGAATAAATGTATATTTTATTTGCGCGTAAGATACAAAATTTATTGTCAGTTTTCGGCTGGGCGGTTATTTTATCAACACTCCTTGTAGCCTAATGTTGACCGGGTCTCTACGATGATAAAAAAGATAACCGAACCCAAATCTGTTAGTGGTTTTCGAGAAAACTCTGTAGAATACTAATAACGAGTCACATTTAAAATTTCGCAAAAATATTCTTTGTACAGACACGACTTTTTTACTACTTTATTTTATTAGTGCATGCGTTCTATGTTCGCTCAGTACAATCACGCTTATTTGCGCTTATGTCAAAGAATATAAATTATGTGAAGATGCAGCCAGCCGCTAATGTATCTCTCTTAGGTTCAAAGGCACGAAGGACTAGGGATTTATACATATTGTATATGTAGTGGATTCTATTAATGGTTTTTGGTGGAATATACGAGTATGTTGAAGGCCAAACTCGATTTTTGGACAAATTATTTCGGCCTAGGCCACTACGTGACGAGTAACCTTCTAACCTAACTTACCGGCACCTTTCTGCGCTGAAGCATTTCAGAAAAACTAATAATGACCTAAAATCAGTTTTGGCTATATAAAGTGACTTTCTTTTATACAGGTATAGCCAAATCCATACTGGAGACTCAGTAAGTGGTCAGGACCAAGTTTATATGACCCTTTTTGTGAAATTTGTAAATTATTCTTATCATGCTCCCTACAAACGCAAGTCCAGCCCCGAGTCAATTACTATGGGACGTCAACATTTTGCGAAATCATCAAAAAGTGTTATCACCAGCCTTCAGTATGAATTTGGCTGTATAAATAAAAGTTACCTTATATAGACGGGGATGTGAACATAATAGGAAAACTACAGCGGCATTTCCAACATTACTATTAGAATTTATGGAGGCATGTGGACAACTGCGAGTGTACGGAACTGTCGGTTTTTATTTGCCTTTACGGTGTTTGAGTCATGCATGATTTACTGCAAAAGTTTCACCGCGATTGTACCAAGTTAAAAATCTACTATCCGGTTTTCAATAAGAAGGTATGACGTCATTTATAAAAGCAAGATCGTACAGGCGACGACGTGATGCAAGGAAATATTTTTTTTTACTCGCATGTTTTTAATGATGTAATAAAATGAGACAATCTAATATTTTTTTGTTTTTCCTCTTAAAATTATAATAAATTCTGCTACTAGCTACATTATTTTAGCTCATTCGAAGTAGCTTTTTTCCACACGCGGACAGTACGTTTCTGTTTATGGGATTTCATCTTTTGTTGGATCCCCAAAAGCACTATGAACGAATATATGTATTTTAATGAGAATTCCAAGAAGGTACTCAAAAAGTATGAAGAGGTTGAAACTATACTCAATTTAACACACTACACGAATTTCCAAAAAGCCTTAAAATTTCGTTTTATTTGACGTATATTTTGCTGAGGTTTTACATAATTTTTTAGTTTAATCGGCCTAACTTAAAGGTAGGTAGGTAGGTTGTAGGTGGTAGAGCTGATGCCGGGCTCGACTGTGGAGGTACCACCATCTTACTCGCAAATCCTCCCGAAGTTATTCGGGGGAGAGTAAGAGAACAGCTCTCAGGCAAAACCAGGCGGCCCACCGTTGCCTGGGACCGATGGATGACGGTATATCCATCCCCAATTGCCGGGCCTTTTATAAAACAGACTGGTGACGGGCAGCGGCGTCACTGGTGCAAGGGTTTCGGCACCGCGCTCACCAACCCGCCTGCCCAGCGTGTGTGAGTATGGGCATTTCTTCCAGGGGGACCGCCAAGAGTGGCGTAATCCTGGAAAGGCCTATGTCCAGCAGTGGACCAAACAGGCTGATGGATGGATGGATGGAACTTAAAGGTGGTAGAGCTGGTGCCAGGCTTGACTGTGGAAGTACCACTATCTCACTCGCGAAGTTATTTGAGGAAGTGTAAGACGACATCAGCTTTCAAACAGGCACAACCAGGTGGCCGACCATTGTCTGGGTGTTATATCCATCCCCAATTGCCGGACCTTATATAAAACAGACCGGTGACGTGCAGCCGCGTTACTGGTGCGAGGGTGACGCCACCACGCTCAACAACCCACCTGTCCAACGTGTGTGAGTATATGGGCATTTTTTTCAGGACTACTGCCAAGATGGCGAAATCTTGGTAAGGCCTGTCCTGCAGTGTAAGAACTAGATGGCCTAACTGTTCCTGAATTATTATGCCACAGATGAACAGACAATCACCGATGTTTGGCTGGGTTTTCAATTTTTTGATGTATCCCTAAAAGTTTATGAAACACGTCGTACATACACAATGTTATGGTCCTGCCTGGAAAATGTGTTTACAGCACATTTACGAGTACAAACGACGCCAGCTATATAATTATTTATATTCATGACTACTTCTTTTCTGGTTGGATTTTCTGCTAAATCAACAGATTTATCCAAAGATAAAAACGACCTTTTATCGAGTTGGCTTTGTCATCAAAAATCTTGTGACCGAAGCTCGACCCAATTAGAACCGTTCGAGAGAATCGGAATTAAGGAGACACATTGGGGATTTTCGCCACAGCTGCTAGAGCTATAACAGCGCCACTGATCCATAAAACCAATTAGAACCGAAACCGACGACGCGACGGTGGCCAATACAAAAACCAGCACAATTATTAGTTTTTGTTTGTAGGATATTTGACCCTATGCAAGGAACCGGGACCTAGAACAACACCATAATATCCGATGGGTGTTTTTGACATCTAAAAGTATCTGGGAGGTCCATAAAAGAAGACTGGACTGATCATTATAATTTTAGTAGTTTGATTTTATTCATTAGTGTAATTATGATTCTTACCTTACTTCTCGTTATTATCGTGATTTTAGACTTGTTAGATTTTAATTTTACGCAAATAGTTTTCGTTGTTATTTCGTAAAAACATTCAAATGCAACGTTTGGTATAATATTGTTTGTGAATATTTTTTCTTGTCTATATATGTATTCGAAAAATTTTATTTAAGTATTTTTTGTGTTTACTTAAGTTAGATTTAAATTTTATGTAAATAGTTTTCGTTGTTATTTCGTCAAAACATTCAAATGCAATGTTAGATAGCTATATTGTTTGTGAATATTTTTTCTTATTTATGTAAGATTTAAAAATTATTTATTTCTTTTGGAATTAAACCTAAACGTGCGAGATCTATTTTTTTACTGGCGAAACTAAACAAAAAGATTTTAATGCAAAATTGGCTATATTAATGCAGTTTAAAATTTCAAACGCTTTTATTTTCTACTTATTGCTATTTAGAAAATTGAGAATAATGAACTATTATTTCTTTATTCATTTTAAAACTTTGAATGAGGAGTAATCTAAAAGCCAAATTTTTTAACAACACCATTAGGCCTCAGATTTCTGTATGAGGTACAATTTTCACCTTGATATCCCTAGAAAGGGCCGAGAAAAAGAGTGCGGTCAGACGGACAATAAATTGATCTTATAAGGGTTCCATTTTTTTCTAATAGAGGCACGGAACCCTAAAAACGTTACAAAAAGACCTGTGACATGCTTGAAGACTAGAACAGCAATACTGACACATGCAAAAATTTTTGAAGGCCGTAGGCGGGTGATTTTTGAAAGCTCATAGAGAAACGTATAAAGCTTTTAAAATAAATACCTTTGGCCTGGATTGATAACATGTTTTGCTATTTCATGTCTTTTAAGGAGTTACAGTACAGAGAATCAAACAAAGTCGCATCAAAAATAAAGCATGTGAAAAATGTTGCCAGAATACCCGCCTTGTCAAAATCAGAATATGCGCGGCGCGGCCTATTTCGTAATATTTCTATGGAAATTTGCTTTTGACAGGTCTCTAATCCCCTTAGCGCTGCTGCTCAACGGCAAAATTTTAAAGGGGTTCTTGATGTCAAAAATTGATGAAATTACACTATAATTTCGTCTTTCAATTCAATCCTTTATTGGTAAAAAAAACTTTACAGGTCATTGGTTTCTTTCGTTTTTCTATTTTTAATTAAAAATATAAAATATATCATCACGACATGAATCCCCGAGGAGTCAGAGGTGTTTCGAGTGTGAACTGTGAAATGCAAGTCACAGTCCATACTCGGTACACCCGCGTTTCACCGACGATTATTACTCCCTACCGCCATACTCCGGGCACAAATACACGCGTTTTTTGGGATGTTTTCCTTCATCGTTAAGCAAGTGGTAAGTATTAGGTAAGAACACATATATTATGCACATCAATTCTTTTTATTTTAATTGTGTCAAAAAAATCCTACATTTATTTATTAGACCGTCTGATGTTTAATTAGAACCGCCAAACAGTTATTTATGCAGTTTTGACTGTTTGTTGCAAGGGGGCTTATGTTGTGTATTATGTATAAACAATGTATGTATTATTACTATTACATTACGCTATAATGAGCAGAAAAATGTTAGGTATTCTGTCAAGAGAGAGCTAATTCATTGGCTAATATACCTATAGACGAATAATTTAAGTCGGACTCGCGCACAAAGAGTTCCGTACCACCACACAATAGGGGTACGGAACCCTAAAATATACATAGAGTACAGATGCCATAGCTAGCTCAGGTAGCGCCTGACAAACAATTCAGCACCCTCTGAGTACGGAACCCCAGTTTAATTATTTGTTGCTAAACTTCAGAGTATGTACAACAAATGTGACCAAATTTAAAACTTGTAAGTATTACCGTCTTTAAGACAGAACTAAAACAAATAACGGCAAAGAAATACTATTCCTTCGAGGTTTATTGCATGGGGAGCCCCCTTTGGTAACCTTTTTTTATAAGTATCATATCTAAGTAAAGCTGTAGTTATGTTTATGGGCTAAATTCAAAGCAAGGAATTACATGTTATTGGCTCACTTTGCCGAAGTAAATTTTAGTTAGAATTATAATTTCCAAGTACACAATTAAGTGTATGTAACCGATTCGAAGGTGCGAATAGAGATGTATAGGTATTATGCGTGTGAGTAACGTGCGATACGCTTCTATGCTTGTCTACCTTATCTTAGAGTACCGAGTGTACATAATCTTACTCAAACATGCTCGGCAATGGTCATTTCTTTTTAAACGAATTTTTCATCACTAATGCTCTGAAAGTAAGTCGTACGTATAAAACTCGAAATGCGGGAGGTAAGTTCGATTTACCAACCAAGGGAGGTAAGTAAATTTGAAAATCAAACGAGTGTCCCTTACAGTCACTAACTATGTAGTAAATCAATCGTCTCGCTAAATGACAATGGAAAACATATTTTCTGCTTATTTCCTTTAATTTGTTATTCTGTTATTTATATATTATTAAGGAAAAATGTGACTTGCGTTTATACGTAAATATGCTAAATAAAATCTTAAAAAGACGTTTATGACTTAACACAGCATTTAAATTAGTTTTATTTTTAAAACACACTAGCCAGTACGACGCGATAGCAAAAAAAAAAGAAAAAGTCACATGAAAATAAAATGGCGGAAGTAAAATTATCTTGTTGAAAACGTTGTTGCAAACATAATTTCATAATTGAATAACGACATAACAAATTAATTTTTACATCCTGCAAAATGTGTTATTAGTTATTATAGACCCTTGATAATAGTGTAAATCCGAAACCGGTTGGGATAAATATAATTACTGTGAAACAAGTACAGGTGCAGTTAATCATCATGTTATAATTTTGTAAGTTTTTTTTATTTACTCGCAATAGTGATGAAAAGCAGAGTGTTACCCACGTGTGTAAGTGATCAATTGCACTCTCGAACTATATGCACCCTCGCTGGCTTCGCTCGCTCGTGCGCCTAAATATTTGAGGTTCAATTGATCGCTTACCTCCCTTGCATAACAATCTACTATTTTATGAGCATCTTCTTAGCCCTAGGCCCTAGTGGAAAAATAAATAAATTAAAATCCATTCCCACGTGCTGTGATTAACTTTTGAACATTTTGACAATTATACATAAATATCAAATTGAAGAGAAAATGGGGACAAATACCATACATCCAAGCCATCATTTTATACTTCATTTTGGAACAGGCAAAGAGCAATTATCCCATGCAACCAATATTTAAGACAGTGTGTGTTAGTTTTTTTCTTTTAAAAATATGTATGGTATCCATAAATTACTTTGAATTAGTTGTCGTAAAGAATGTAGCGTCAGCAGTAGCGCGAAGATAGATTATTTAAAAGAATAAGCGAACTAGGTTACATAAAATTTGTTTCCTGCTAAATCGCAGGAAAAGTATAATCGAGTTAAAGTGTTATTTCGATTTAATTACTTGTTCTTTTGCGAGCGCATCTTTTATTGCCTGACCTAGTTTGAAAAAACCAGCCAAGTGCGAGTCGCACTCGCTCACGAAGAGTTCCGTACCATTATCTATAAAAACGGCAAAAAAATCACGTTTGTTGTATGGGAGCCCCCTTTATTATTTATTTTATTCTGTTTTTTTGTATGTTTTGTTATAGCGGCAATAAAAATACATCATCTGTGAAAATTTCAACTGTCTAACTACCACGGTTTATGAGACACACCTGGAGCCAGACCTAAAGCCTGGTGACAGACGGACGGACGGACGGACAGAAGAGTCTTAGTAATATAAGTAATCAGTAATCAGTAATTCTTTATTGACCATTATAACAGAGAATGTTACATGAGGCATGTCAAATATTACACCATAAAAGATTCACAATATCTTATTGATAAAATAAATAATTAATGTAATACAAATATAACATTAGGTACATATAAAACTTATGTCATTGAAAAACAAATTGTCAGGTATGATTATCATTTTATGATATATACCTTCGTATTATAGACAAAATTATAAAAATTGTATTATAGAGAGAATGAACATTTATTAAACTGCTTGGTCAGGTAGTCATTTACAGAATAAAATGAATTTAATTCGAAATAATATTTTAATTTCATTTTAAAATCAACCAGAGGAAGTCTAGTTATATCTAGTGGCAATTTATTGTACATATTAACCTTATTGAACAATCCTTGTTTTTTGCGTTTTCGATAGTCTTGTTTTTGATAAAATGATTTTCTCTTTGTTACGGGTGTCATAGTTGTGTCGGTGCATATATTTAGGTAAATCATGTTTGTTATTATGAATTTCTATTAATGATTTATACAACTATAGTGATATTACCGTCATAATTTTGTTTAATTTAAAATATTCTCTTGCTGAATATGTCCATTTAAAATTCTGATGGAGCGCTTCTGGCTGATCAAGACTTTTTTGATCTCCGCAGCATTTCCCCATATCGTTATGGCATAATTCAACTTTGACTGTATGTAAGCATAATATACACTCGTAAGGGTAGTTTTATTTACTAACGGTTTAAGCTTCACCAGAGCATAGTTTGCGCTGGACAATTTTTTCCGTAGTTTCTCTATGTTAAGTGAATGGGCCAATGTGTGATCTATAGCGTACCCAAGAAATGTTGCCTCTTTAGTTTTTACTATAATGGACTTTATTGGTGGTAGAGCTAATGCCGGACTCGACTGTGGAGGTACCACCATCTTACTCGCAAATCCTCCCGAAGTTATTCGGGGGAGAGTCAGAGAACAGCTCTTAGGCAAAACCAGGCGGCCCACCATTGCCTGGGACCGATGGATGGCGGTTTACCCATCCCCAATTGCCGGGCCTTTTAAAAAACAGACTGGTGACGGGCAGCGGCGTCACTGGTGCAAGGGTTTTGGCACCGCGCTCACCAACCCGCCTGCCCAGCGTGTTTGAGTATGGGCATTTCTTCCAGGAGGACCACCAAGAGTGGCGCAATCCTGGAAAGGCCTATGTCCAGCAGTGGACGAAACAGGCTGATGGATGGATGGATGGATAATGGACTTATTTTTGTGTGTCTGGTATGCTAACACAACACTTTTATCTGCGTTTAGAACAATACCATTTGCTTCAAACCAGTCCTGCAAAGTTGACATTACAGTTTCTATTTTTATTTCTAACGAAGCCTGATTTTTGTCCCTAACACCTACATGTGTATCGTCCGCGAATAAAGTGACAAATGCCCAACTAGGTAAGATACTAGGTAAATCGTTCATATATATTACGAATAATATAGGGCCCAATATTGAGCCTTGAGGTACCCCTATGTCATTGATTTCATACGAGGACAATATTCCGTTGACACTGACTGCCTGTGTTTTATTTTCTAAGTATGTGGACAACAATATTAACTCTTTTCCTTCGAAACCATAGTGTTTAAGCTTGTGTGTCAAAACGTCATGACGTAAGCAATCAAACGCCTTGGATAGGTCACAAAATATACTTGAACATTTGTTTGATGTATCCAGAGCTTCAAGCATGTAGTAAACTACCTTGCTTATTGCCATTTCAGTAGATTTACCTTTACGAAATCCAAACTGTGATTCAGTGAAAAGATCATTACTTTCAAAAAACATTGTTATCCTAATTTTAATGGCGGTCTCAAAAATTTTCGACATAACTGGTAAAATACATACGGGTCTATAGTCCCTAGGCTCAGCACTGTCACCTTTCTTGAACAATGGCACTACTTTACCCGGTTTCAAAGCGTCAGGAAATATACCTTCCTGTAGGCATGCATTCAAAACTAATAAAACCAGTTCAAGAAGCATGCCGTTTCCTAATGCAATTTTTTTAAAAGTTTCACAGTTCATTTTGTAAATGTCTTCTGACATTTTGTTTTTTAAATCTCTTAAAATTTGTTTCAGTTCTTTCATTGTTATGGAAAAGAAATTAATACTTGTTACAGGTCTTTTAACATTTCGCAAAAAAATCCCGCACTTGTCAATAACTGTCTTGATATTTTTAGATATATTCTTTGCTATATTTCTGAAGAAGTCATTAAATATGGTGGCCATTTCTTGAGCATTTGTTACTCTAATCCCTGTTTTGTTTTTAATTTCCTCAATGTGATTTTTTGGTTTCTTGTTAGTTTGTACTTGTTCATTTATTACTTTCCAGGTTTCTTTGATTTTGAATTAGTTGCATTTTTGTAGGTTAGTTTTTGAAGTTTCAATGCCAAGTGTGGTCCACTTTTTATTTTTCTTATTCAATTGAATCTGCTTAACTGGAAATGCAGTAACGTAACAGTATTCAATAGCATTTAATAAAATGTTCTTTTTTTCATTTACATCAGTATTTTTCATAATTTCATGTTGAATTGTCCCAGATTGTTTGGCAAATGTATAATGAAAATAATTAAAATTATTAATAGACATATTTCTACCTAGTTTCGTGGTAGTCGTTTTCTTAGTTAGCTTACAGTTTGTATAAAAATATTCCAATAATATAACATTGTGGTCAGATAACTTACATTTAAGAACTTTTCCTACAGAAGCGTAGTCGTCAGCGTTAATGATAAAATTATCGATGCACGTGGCACTTTTTTTATCAGTTCTTGTTGGTTCATATATAACTTTCTTACATCCATAATTACTAACAATATTACAGAATCTTTTTGTTTTGCTATTAATTTTTAATAAGTCAAAGTTAAAGTCTCCCGCGATTACTAGTCTCTTATTCTCTCTACAAATATTGTTGAAAATTTTTGCAAAAATATCACAGAATATATCATTGTCATGGTCTGGTCTGTACATGCAGACAATCACAACTTTTGGCGATTTTAATTCAATTGCTGAGACTTCGCAGTTCATTTAGAATGTCATTTTACTAATATCCTTTCTAATTTTATAATTTATACACTTTTTCACAAAAATTGCAGTGCCTCCATGATTGAATATTAACCTATTGTAGTAAGTAGCGAGTTCTAGATTGTCTATATCCATTACATTTATTTGTAAGTCATTAGCCCAAGTCTCAGTCAAACAAAGGACATCACAGTTAGTGTCGTTAACTAATATTTCTAAATTTAGGTATTTATTGTTTATACTTTGAATGTTAGAGTGAACTATTATTAACTTTTCACTTTCACTTGCTCCTCCTGTTGAAAATTTACATTGCCTATTGCAGTATGTTGTGTCGGCATATTGTCACCTTTAATAAATATTAAAGACGACGCCCCTTTAAAATTTTCATTAATTCTAATAATTTCCTGCATAACGTATGATTGTTTTGTTTTACCAGCACTTGCATTTAGATCCAGGAACCGTGTATTTTCTGTCATTAATGACAAATTCATCAACTGTTCATTGCAGTGATATATACCTATGTTTATTATTATACCCATCATATTCCAGTCCACTTAGTATGACATTAAAGTGTCTTGTGTTAGTATGGATCAGCTTTCTGATAACAGCAGAGTAGTTTTCAATCCTTTTGCAATATTTTGTTATAATTATAGATACTGTATCTTTCATTGTCAATGACTCTGTATACTTTAGGTAATATTTTAGAACTTCTTCGCTATTTGCCCCTGGTTTGCAGGTAAAAAATAAGGTCCTGTTGGTTACCCTTTGGGTACGGAACCCTAAAAAGAACTAAATATGCCTCGGCCATACTTTATATTCTCTTCTTCGACGGAAACGGGTATGTCCTGACTCGTATTATTGCAGGCGTTAGCGAGCCTAAGCCTGCTAACTCACCTCGTCAGGCAATACCCTACTTTGCGGCTCTCGGGAATAATATACTATTATTTACTTGTGCTAAGTATAAGAATTTCGGTTTTGTCATCAAGATTATAGGTCAACGGATAGTACTCCGTTTAGATAGTACGTTTTGTGAACGAGTCACATTATATATGTCTACTACCTATGTTATGATTTCATAGTCAATTACTGCATTGAGAAATATGTATCAGACAGACAAAAACTTTTTTGTTTTTTCATTATAACGTAGAGAACCATAAAGAGAGATGAAAGTGTACTAACGAGTTAAACATTAGGGATATTTAAACTGATTCGTTTATCAATGTCACATGCCGAACATCTATCATTTTGCCGCCTTCATTAAACCCTCGAAAATTATCGAACAGTAATTAATTTCAGTCACCGGCAGCTTGTTGAACTTCGCATTCTAAGAATTCGTATTCTAGTACATTGATTGCTTATGTGTTCTAGTAAATCGAATACTCGGCTACTATCTGGAGGTCGCGGGTTGAATCCTCGTGGAGGCACATTTGTACTCGGCCTGTGTGCTTCGGAAGGCATGTCATGCCGTATGCCAACGACTTTGATATGAGTAACTTTTTCACACTTTAAACTGAGTATATATTATTTTATACGGTAACTATAGCATTTTTCATTGGAAGACAAATACATAGAAGTAATATCAAGACTTATATGATTTTCCTTCAATTTCATTTTAATGTATACTTAGAGGTGGAGAAAGAAAATCTAAATTCACCTTTATTCATCGGTTTTTTGTCAACTTGTAACAATATAACTGCTTCAGTTTCTTAGAAACAGTATAAAAGTGTATAAACGTCCATACAAAT
This sequence comes from Ypsolopha scabrella, assembly GCA_910592155.1. Lineage (NCBI taxonomy): Eukaryota > Metazoa > Arthropoda > Insecta > Lepidoptera > Ypsolophidae > Ypsolopha > Ypsolopha scabrella. Next base: position 15,090,857 of record OU342960.1, read on the forward strand.
TAATAGCAATATACATACATATATGACTTTCTCACTCTTTGGAAATTCATTTTGTAATACGTAAATAATAGTTTAAAAAAATAAGATACTTGAAAATACTCGTAGTAGGTATTTTATTTACGTTCCGATAGGTGAACACAAAAATGGCGGTTTCAGTATCTTAAGGAATTACTTTGTTCATCAAACAGTGCCGAAAATACGTAAGGAATATAGGTAATTTCAAACGTGAAGATATTAAGATTTCTAGTACATTTTGTTCACTTGTGCGGGTATGTTTTTTCAGAAACTTCTTCAATAAGATAACTAGAGTATCTAGTTTAATTTCAAGATACTTGTAGCTGTCTTATACCCAATAGGAAATAATTGAGTTCCAAACAAAAACGCGTGAACCCTAACGCACCGACATACGGGCGAGTTTAGAGAGAGCGTCGTCCGTTTTACGGACTAAAAAAACTCGCCCGTATGTCGGTGCGTTAGGGTTCACGCGTTTATGTTTGGAACTCAATTATTTCTTGGGAGAAGTGGTTGAGTAGGGTCAGTAGAATATGTGGTTTCATATGGTCGCACTCTATTTACATCCGGTATATGTCACCACGGGTAATGTAAGAGAATGGGTAAACCTAGGTTTATCGGGGTAAATTTAGAAACTAAGCCAGTTTAGTAAATTTCGAAAATTTGAAGTATGCCTGTAAAACCCTTACCCAATGAGTCAAAAATAGGTGCAACAGCGAGCGCAGGGAGGAAGGTTGCTATGATAAAGAAATTCGAAGAGAACCCTCAACACCTAACATTACCCAACAAAACACCGATTTTCCGGACGTTATCCAAGGAGCTAGGGTAATTTTAAGTTTACACAGCAGGTGTATCTACTCATTACCAGTTAGTTACATATGTAATGTATAATATAAATTTGCCGCATTACAGTGAACTTAGTCCACTGGCACGCAGCTACAAAAGTCTTCTTTTTAATTTCATCTCATTTTACAAAATGAATAAAAGGGAATGGTGCTCGTTTGATAAACCGACTGCATAGCATACTCATACATAAAGAATGAAAATATTTTTTGATAATACAAATATTGACCTGTGTCAAGAGGTTGTTCATTTAAAATGGATCATATTATAACCGTCTCAAATATAACAAAACATTGTATTGAATACGATATCAAAATAACCACATCAATCGAATTCTGGGCATAAAGCTCATTTACACTTCGATTAGTATAATGGCGAGTTTAGTTATTCCTGCCAGTGACAGAGCGTTGAAAAGTGGGCAGCTGGTGCTCTGTGGTAATTCGTCAATGTAAACTTACTGAAGTTGGAAACTAAGCTACCAACCACGAACCGGAAAGTGACCACAGTAAAAATCGCATAAAATCAAGACAAAAGACGTTTTTTCCATTTATCTTGCAGGTGTTTAAAACATTTGGGGAGGGGGCCAGATTTTAATGCCACACAAAAAGATTTCTCACGTGTACCTACGCTTCTTCTTCTTCTTCTTGGGGGTGCCATAATCCTATCGGATGTCAGCGACCACCACATGGACCTCTTATCTGTTCTGTGCCAGTCTGCAGAGACTGGCAGCGTATTTAATGTGTGCTATAATGCAATAAATCGAATAAAAATTTCAATTATTTTATCTATCACCCAACCTATACGACCTCTCAGTCTTAAAATTTTGGATAATCAACTTGTTTGAAAAATACAACTAAGTAACCACTAAATTTTGTGTTTAAGCTCCAAAACATCCCATATCTACATAAGTATAGATTTCTTGAATTTGAAAACATATTATGCTTGTGCTTGGTAGTTCATAAATATTTGAAAAATGCATTAGTTTGTTCTGTAGGATAAGTATAGAATAGCAATGAAACGAGCTAGGATTCAACATTCAGGTAAAAAGTTACTGTCTAGCTAAGACCTATCCCAACTCTTTGTTAATATAAGTTTACATTTCGCGCACACTTGTGATGGGTTAAGAGAAGAGGTTATTTAGGTATTAGAATCGAATTCGCATTATGATGTTACTCAGATATGACTTTCAAAACTTTAATTTTGACGTCGGTTTGCCTAACTTGTATCTGTCTGACCCACATTATAGAAAATTATGAATAATAAAAATTTAAATAAATTGAATTCATCCTATCGCCGAGAGAGGGAAACATAAGATATGCGACGATATAATTTTTTTTTATGCTTGCTCCCAATATTTCAAGCTTCTTTTTTCACTCGGCTGACGTGAAACTTAAAATTATTTTTCCTCTATTACGAAATGATGTCTAAATTTTACTTTGCGTATTTCACAGAATGGGTCATTGAACCTTGGTCCTGAACACTTACCGAGTCTCCAATATGAATTTGGCTATATATATGAACGAAAGTCACCTTAGATGTGTAGGTTCAAAAATTCAATTTACAAGGTTTTAACCCTAATGAAAGAACGGATGGGAAATTTTGTTCTGTTGGGCAAGGTCTCTTTGGCAACTATATCCAATACAGACTGCATGCGTACCGAATTAAAACTTTCAAAGTATGATGAATATTTTGCTATGGCAACAAAGTTCTAAGTACCGAGGACGTGACTACAGTATTTTCCTCTGTGCGTACAGTGGATCAAAATAATTAGACCCTTGATCTCACCAATATGGTTCCACGGTGTAATAAACGTGATTCATTTCTTTCTAAAAGATATGTTATTACTTCCGCGGGGTGAGAAGGGGTGGTTTTTTCAAAGGGTTTCCCATCCCACAATTTCGAAAGTCTATAGTACTCGTATCTCCAATAAACCGTCATGTTAAATTTTTTTTTATTTTATTCTTGGTGGACCATTGTTATACATACATACCCCATCGATCTGAGGGATGAATTATTTTAGCGAGTACAATTCTCAGAAAGTAGTAAACATAAAAACGAATAAAACAAAGAGTAATAAACAAGTCAACAAATCGACTAAGATACACCTAGCTAGAGTCAAAGGCCTTAAAATGTATGACATTCCAACTTTCAATTAGTTGAGTTTGTGCCGCTACTGCTGCACAGAGCTGAATATTTGATTGTATTCGTACCACATTAACAACCTGTGTGGTTGCCCGCACGAACCAACCACATTTATTACCCTGCCATAAGGGTTAAAGTCGTCTATAAATAGGTAGCTTGAATTATAGGCGACTGAATCAGGATTTGGTGATTTTACTTCACTGTCTTCTTTCTGTCTTTCATATTTCATTGGAAATTTTCAAATAATTAAGCATGCAAACTAAGCTCGGGCTCGACATAAAATAGGCTCTAATGTTTGCACGGTCATTACAATCATTATTTTGGTACTGGTCTTACCGTGTTGTTTTTAATATTAGGTAATACTATCTCCGCCCGCGTTTATTCAGTCTCAGCCCCGCTTTCGGCTCGAGCGTTATTTTAACAACACCCCTATATGTTGATCAGGGTCGCTACAACTATAATAAATAAAACTGCAACTGTACTCGTGTTAAAGCGGAACATACTAAAAATTTTAGTTTTGGCTTCAGTACAATACGGCTGTCTTGTCTGTGCAATAATAACATACTTCATTTGAAGTTTTGACATAATATTCTTTTAACATTCTTAGGTAGGTACTTGTAATAATAATAAAAAATTATTAATTTTCGAAATATATTTCGGCCCACTATGGGGCCGGCATCAGTCGAATACTTAAATGACATAATGTAAAAATGACATGATGATATATACAACCTTAGGACTAATTAACCTACGAATCTACTAACCTACTTTTAACATTAATTATTGAAAAAGAAAAAATATATATTAAATACCAAAAATTAAAATTATTTCGGTTGAAGAGCCATATTGCGGTTTCCGGCCGTAACATCCCGACATTTACTTGGAATATCATCGATACGTACCGAAGACCGCAAGAAGACACTGCTGTTTATGGCACCCTGGTCTTAATATAGACATACATGGAATATTTTTGTGAGTCAGGTTCAGGTGTCCATAAAAAGACATCGTCTGATGTCAGTGTTGTTTATTAATTATAAATTTTTATTTCTTTTACATAATATTCGGTGTACATGTACATACAGTCACAACATTTTTGTACTACTTTATTATTATTATTATTATAGATAGATATTGGCTCGAATTTTCAGTAATGTCGTGACTTACCCTGGCAGACAGATGCCAGGTGAACGGTTTTTTTTTTTGTTCCAGGATGAAATATAAAAAACCTGCACGGTAAGTCCCATACTCCTAATTAAATATACAAGCGAATAAAATAACATTATTATATTACTAATCTAATCATAATCACCCTTTGTGGAAAAACAACACGACTAATAAATTAAAAATGAGAGAATTTTTACAAAAAGTTGTTTATTAAAAAAATTTGTAAAAAGAAATGAAATTTTATTTTTATTTTTGCTTGTATGTTTCTTGAGAAACGTTGTCCAGTAACATAGAAATACTTTAGGAATTAAATTTGTTATTTCAGAAAATTTTGTCAATCGGTTTGTATATTCGTTATTATAGCTATGTTGATGCAAAAGGAAAGTAAAAATTCTACATATGTGTACGGAGTATGTAGATAGTAGATACAATCGATCACACGATAAGCTATACATACATTCTCTGCTAGGGTAAACCGTGGCTTGGCGTTGACTGTACTGTACTCAGCCTCAGGCAGCTTTTACTTAAATAAAATATGAGCTACACAGGTCAGAAAAGCATAATAATTTTGTAGTAAGTCATGTTACGTCCAAAAGTTTTCTCATTTTACGAAAACTCATCCCAGTATAGGGCGAAATTGTGGTGCCGAGAGCTACTTAGGGCACTCCTTAAAGAATTATTTATTTGTATTTTACAGCTAGTTTCATCTGCATTGCTTTTTTGGCATAAAAGTTGTGCAAAATTCAAAGTTCCTGGCCGAAACGGTTCGAAATTAATGAGGATGTGACAGACATACAGCCAAATAGGGGGAACTGTACTACGTTTGAACTATTTTACTTATTACCCCCTGGACACGGAAACCTAGAAAGTACTTTTTCAACTCAGTACCCCTATGTTCCATGTAACGATACTTCGATCACGAAGAAGCTGATCGGAGAACTTTTCAAGCAATTAGGTATTTGATAAATTCAAACCACAAAGCGATATTCAAATATTCTGTAGAGACGAAACAAGAAATCAACTAAAATGTCAATCATGAAGATTGGAAAAGGGTGCGCCGAGGGATCTCAGAATAAGAAAGGTATTCTCGGAACCATAGCATCTTACGTATATGATATTTATTGTAAATATTATGATTATAGTGTATTACAAACTAGAAAAGATCAATTAGAAACAAATTTAAAGACAAGAATTTGATCGGGCCAGGATTCGAACCTGCGACCTCTTGTTATCAAGACAAGTACACTACCAATTGCGCCACCGAGGTACTTACCCTAGACCAATGAATTTTTCTTTTCTACCATACTCGTCCCCGAATATTTTTGTAACTATTTAATCTAATCAGCTTGTAAGGCACATACTAAACGCTCACGAGAGCGTTATGTCATTTTACGCTTTGCTCTTAGGAAACAGATGGCGCTGTCGTCGCTACAATATGAGTTGCTTCAGACAGTTAAGAAATTCACAGTTCTCATTACTCAACTAAGATTTATGTTTTTATTGCGAATTTATATTTGTTTCTAATTGATCTTTTCTAGTGTGTAATGCACTCTAATAATAATATTCAGAGTATTGCAAAGTGATAAAAATCATAATGATATATAGGTATATTGTTTAACCTTTCTATCAATGTAACTGTAGTGACGAGACTCATGAAAAATTCGGAGCCCCTCACATCCAGATTTACTCGGCTTTTGCATTTCTACACCCTAACGTCATAATATTAAGGGGGGTTATCGCATTTAGTCCCTTTTCAAATTCATTTTAAACCGATCAATAGCAATGATTAAATTTTGGAATAAATATATGTCATATTTCACTCTTTGACCTCGATATTTCGGCCACTCCATACTTAATTTTGCACGATCTAATTAAATTGCAAAGATAGGTCTAAACTAAAATCTAAATATCTTTACATTTGAGCTGTATGAAGTTCTGGACCATAAAAGTTATACTTAAATAAACTTCGTGAAAAATGTGATATAAAACGGCCGTCATATTAAAAACCCACCCCTCTAGTTCCAAAATAATAAATAAAAACACCTCGTTTTCTGAGCGGCCCGCTTCCGCTGAGCAGGATAAACATGCGTAAAATGAAAGGGTTGGGGCAGGACAGATTTCTCTGGATAACCTCGCCTTAAACCTGCAAAGGGACCGTACCTAAAAAACGTGTTTCTATGAACTATATTAATATTGGGAACATATATTTTATCCACATGTCCCTTTATATGATAGAATTTTTTCAGATTGTTCAATTGTATTCTAAATCGTAACATTTTGTCAAATTATTAAAAAAATATAAAAAATACGCTACTAAATAATATAAATATTTGTGGACTTAAAATGAAAAGAAACATACAAAGAAGATTGTTAATTAGCCCGACATTTTCATGGGTCAAGTGAAATTTTAGCCCATTAGACTTTCCACTTTCATTAGAATATCTCACAGAAATGTAATAAAAGCATGAGACGAACGAATTATACGAAGTGAATTTTTAAAATTCGTTACCTTCTTACTTCAAAAGTTGTGTTGTTGAAACAGGATGAATTAATGTTTTAGCTGAAAGCCCACGAGAGCCTTCAGGATTAAAATAAAAGAAATGGCGTACAAAGAGAGAATATGAAAACGAAGCTGATCAGGGCGGCTATTCTGGCAAAAATTTAACACGCATTATATTTTATACGACTTTGTTTATTGCGTTATAAATGTCGTGTGATGATAAATTTACTAACTATAACTCCTTAAAAGACATAGTAAAACAGGTTATGATTTCGGACAAAGGGTTTATATTTTAATAACTTTATACGTTTCTGTACAAAGAGCTTACTTCCATAAACCACCCGCCTTCGGCTTTCGCAAATAATCGCATGTGTCAGAATTGCAGTCCTGCGAATTGAGTGTTTCTATTTTGTTTAGGTGGTAGAGCTGATCCCGGGCTCGACTGTGGAGGTACCACCATCTTACTCGCAAATCCTCCCGAAGTTATTGGGGGGAGAGTAAGAGGACAGCTCTCAGGCAAAAAAACCAGGCGGCCCACCATTGCCTGGGACCGATGGATGGCAGTATATCCATCCCCAATTGCCGGGGCTTATATAAAACAGACGGGCAGCGGTGTCACTGGTGAAAGGGTTCCGGCACCGCGCTCACCAACCCGCCTGCCCAGCGTGTGTGTGTATGGGCATTTCTTCCAGGAGGACCGCCAAGAGTGGTGAAATCCTGGAAAGGCCTATGTCCAGCAGTGGACGAAACAGGCTGATGGATGGATGGATGGATTTTGAGTAATTGTCTCTAAAACTGAGGGATAAACCAGGTTAAGAAAATCTTTATCATATCAAGAAGATAAAAAAGTAATGAGCAACCCGACGTGAGCTTGGACTTACAAACGCAGTTCTTAGTTGAGGCAACTACGAGTACTTTACATACAAATTCTTTGACTCTGTCTACAGTATTCGAGTTTGAGTATACAATTTTTTATTTATAGTGTATACTCACTCATGTATATTTCCGTCCACAAATATGGGGAATACTTCGGCAATTACAAACACAGGCGTAGCCACCGTCCGTATGTTTGAACTATAACCCTCACTCAGACCTTATACACTCGTTTAGTAAGGGGTAAATTCATAACTCTTTTTGGTTTTGCCGTGGTCGCCTTTTGATATTGTAATAACGTTGAGATCACCGCTATAATTAATCTGTTTTATTCACATTATCTTAGAGAATTTTACTTGAGAAATAATGGCGGGAAACATAGTTTTTACAAAAGAAAAAGATTTGGCCAAGTGCGAGTCGGTCTCACGCATATTCTGTAATACAGATAAGGAACCCTTAAAACATTTTGGTAAATAGCAACAATATACATGCCAAAGCTAAAATGGTAGCGCCTGGCAAAAAATTTGGCACTGCCTGCGTAAGGAACCCTTCTATTCATTATTTTATTCTAGATTACGTACTAATTTGACTAAATTTAAAAACTTGTATGTATAACCGTCTTTAAGTATCATCTAAAACAAATAACGGTAGAATAATGCAAATTTTTTGAGATTTCTTGTATGGGAACACCCCGTGAATTTATTTTTTTATATATTGTATTATTTGTCGTGATAGAGGCCATAGTAACACGTATTCTGTGAAAATTTAAAGTTTCTACCTATTACTGTTGAAGCTGTAGACTCCTGTGACAGACGGGCATACAGACAGCGGAGGCTTAGTAATAAGGTCCCGTTTGGCATCCTTCGGGTATGGAACCATAAAAAAAATGAAAAAAAACAAGTTTTTGGCTGTTCTGTTATAACACGAGTAAAACATTACTAAAGTTGTCAGATTATACCATCGAAGGAATAGCCACTGACCTAACAATACAGGCGATAGGTGGCCCAGTTGGTTTTGTCTTCAATTTATAGAGACTTTAATTTATATAGCTAAAGTCATACTGGAGGCTTGGTAAGTGATCAGTAACACGGATTGATAAGATAAACTTTTTGCTAATTTCGCAAAATAAAATCTTGACGTCCCATAGTAATTGACTCGGGGCTGGGCTAGCGTTTGTAAGGAATACGAAAAGAATAATTTACGAATTTTACAAAGAGGGTTATCGAACCTTGTTACCGAGCACTTACCGAGTCTTCAGTAAGAGTTTGGCTGCATAAAGTAAAGTCACCTCAAGTATATATAATATATATAACGGCCGTCATGTCAAACATTTAGAGACTTCCTCATGATGTTATATATTATAATGTAAGACACAACATTAGCTGGTTTATGGTTTTCAACGACACGTTAACATGCATACCTTACACGATGTACATATACGAATTGAGTATTCAGCGCTTTAGCTTCGACAAATTCGATTATTATGATGACACAAAGCTCAAATTTGAGTGGCAAATGAAAGTGATGAGCATGTTTACATGCGGAGCAGATGTCTCGCCTCGCATGGTAATTTACACGTTAATTAATGAAAGGAGTATGTATGTAGGTACACCCGGCCACGCGCTAAGGTATACCTTTTTGTACGATTATCATATTTATGTAGGTGTAGTATGAACTGCCACGGTTTACCGAGAAGTGTTAGCGAGTGTACGAGTGCAAGTATTAAAGAGGATTGCCGGGTTACAGACAAGTTAAAGGGTTGAGGATTAATGAATTACACACGTAAAACGAGAGGAGTGGGTGTTCTTACACAAATATATCTCGGATATATTTGTTTTTTGTAAATTGTGTATTTAAATATTTCATGGACCAAGGGTCAATGATCCTGTTTCCTGATTTCCTGAACCTGTTTCGTCCACTGCTGGACATAGGCCTTTCCAGGATTTCGCCACTCTTGGCGGTCCTCCTGGAAGAAATGCCCATACTCACACACGCTGGGCAGGCGGGTTGGTGAGCGCGGTGCCGAAACCCTTGCACCAGTGACGCCGCTGCCCGTCACAAGTCTGATTTATATAAGGCCCGGCAATTGGGGATGGATATACCGCCATCCATCGGTCCCAGGCAATGGTGGGCCGCCTAGCTTTTTTGCCTGAGAGCTGTCCTCTTACTCTCACCCGAATAACTTCGGGAGGATTTGCGAGTAAGATGGTGGTACCTCCACAGTCGAGCCCGGCATTAGCTCTACCACCTGTTAAAGGGATGCACTTTAAAAAATCACTTTGGTAAACAAAAAAAAAATTTTGTTTGGGTTTTTTTCTTGGAGAATGTTGTCAATGTTGTTTATTTTAGTATTACAGTTTATTTAGTCAGGAACATCTGTTGGACACAGCAATGAAACCTTAGTAACTTACAATTAGTAATTTTCCCAACTGCACTGAAAAGTTGGCATACTTTCCGCCTTGTGTATCGAAGCAACGATACAAGAGGAATAATTTTGTTTTAGAACGTCTTACCTCTCATTCTCTTTGGGTATCGCTTTCTCTTTTTTAGAGTTCCGTAGTAACTGAAAGGTAAAAGCAACCTTTATGGTGAGACTCCGTTGTCCGTCCGTCCGTCCGTATTTCACAGCCTCAAAACTTTAGCACCGATAAGGATTTGAAATGTGATACTAAAATTGTATTCACTTCCTACACAATATTATGCAAAATAAAGAAAATATTCTAAAAATACAATATGGGTATCAAATCGTAGATATTAAAGAGTTGATTTTAAAAATATATACTTTTACTTTCACATTTTGAGCATTTAATTAATTAATTTACAAAAAAATACCCACTTAATTGACTACGGAAGTTTCATGTATGTTTTTAATTTGATTACAATGTTTAATTTCACGCTGTTCCTTTCTTTTAAAATACTATGTTAATTAAGAAGAGTTATTATTTTTTGGCCATTCTTTCGATTACCATCATAAAAGTAGGGGTGTTTTTTTTTACTTTTAAGTCGGTTCGATTCCCGGACGAGGCAAGTAATTTTTAGAAAATCTTTGAATGCAGAATTACTAACTTTTAAAAATAACATAAAGTCTTTTTTCAGCAAAATACCCTATCTACGATATTTAAGGTACTTTCCTTTCATGTCCCATAATTTTGGGACGCCTGTATTTACGGGCACCGATTTTGAGAAATCTTTGAAAAACCACAAAAAATGCATTAAATATGCATTATTTTAGAAACTAACGAACCGGAAAATATGAAAAAAATCACGTTTGGGATAACGTTAAGATTACAGAAAAAATATAGCTGGGGAGAAATTCTCGATAGCAAAATGACAACATAAAATTTTTCATCCACGAGTTTTATTGGTGCAAAAATATTTGAGTCTCTCTCTGTAGTACAATCGATTCTTTTTTTATTTATCATAAACCGTTATCAGCAAGATTTTAAATACCTTCTTCCTGACTGTTCCCAAAACTGTCGAATTACGGAACCCTAGGTATGCGAGTCTGACTCGCACTTGATCGGTTTTTTAGTAAGAGGCTTCAGCTAAAAGCCTTTTAAATACCACGCAAGATAACTCATTCTCAATCAAAATGACTCATTCTCAAAACCTGTTGGGTACTGATTCCCGTCGACCCAAATTCTTGAATGTTTGCTCCAAGAGCGGTCTTGCAAAATTAAATAAAAAGCCTTTGCCTGCGACGTTTATTCAATCTTTGCCCCATTTTCAGCTTAGGTATTAATTTATGAACAGCCCTTATAGACTATCTATTGACCAGGGTCACTACGATGATAATAAATGAAACCGCATCCAAATCCGTTGAATGGTTTTCGAGTTAAAACGGAACTTACATACTTACATCCATCCATCCATCCATCAGTCCGTGTTCGTCCACTGCTGGACATAGGCCTTACCCAAATTTCGCCACTCATATCGGTCTTCCGTCCTCCTCATCCAGCTGCCACCAACAACGTCCTTCAGGTCGTCGGTCCAGCGGGCACAAGGTCGGCCTACACTACTCTTTGCTCTACGTGGTCTCCATTCTAAAGCCTTTCGTCCCCAACGGCCGTCATGTCGGCGGCAAATATAGCAACTTACTTTATTCTGCAGGCTATGTCGGTTACTTTCGGTCTCCGACGGATCTCCTCAATTAGGATTCTATCCATCAGAGATACCCCAAGCATAGCCCGCTCCATAGCTCGCTGAGCGACCTTAAATCGGTGGATCAGGCCCTTTGTAAGAGACCACATCTCAGCGCCATACGTCATCACAGGAAGGACCCACTGGTTGTACATCTTAGCCTTTAAGGGCCCATAAAACCTCAATTTGCAGTCCTGCTCTAACGCTTCTGCTTTTTAACTGTATATCCTACTCTAATCAGATGCCGCGCACGCAAAACATCAGTTATTTTGAAATCGCGGCTACACTGATGGTTTTTTCATTTGTATGTTATTGTCTGCATCTGCTTTTTACTAATATTAGTAATACTATGCAAAGTTTCAGATCTAATTTCAAGTATTCATTGAATGCTATCGGTTTATTATATGGTTTGGAGGTAACTTTGTAATTTTTTTCTATCGAGAAAATTCAATGGAATCAGGTTTTCACCATTGCATTGACATAGCATTAGTCCTCAACTTTACCATATATAAATTTCAGAGTGATTGTTGCAGTATTCGTTGGTATGAAGCAGGATCAAGCGAAGCGAAGTGAGGTATTATACTTTCTTAAGTACTACGGTATTGACGACGTAAATATGTGACGCAACTTTCCGAATGCTGCCCAACCCAAGCATATTCTTCTGTCAGCCTCAGCGTCGAAGTTGTTTTTATCCAGCTGGGTGACTTGACCCAGATAAACATATTTTTAAATAACTTCGATGCTGACATTGTCGACGGTTAGTGGCCTTTGGATGACGTGACAGTTGGACATGACCTTAGTCTTATCCAAATTCATCCGCAGGCCCACTCGTCTCGAAGAATCGCTCAGGCCGCGCACCGCACACCGCGCATACATACATACAGACAGACAAACAAACAAAATTTAAAAAAAATCCTAGTATTGGCTTCAGTAGAGTAGAATACTAATAACCCAATTAATTTAAAAAATATTCCGTGTGCACACGACTTTGTTACTACTTTATTATTAGTATAGATCATAAATAAAAGTATATAAATTAGTCTTGCTTTATTTATTTACAATTTAGTTATGTTTTTATATAAGAAATATTTTCTGTTTAGTATTCCTGATGTCTTGTTCACGTTTCAGTGCGACTGTATATTTTTCTTTTTTACTTCGCCTCTTTTGAGTCTACCCATTGAAAAGGTTTAATTACTTGGACTTAATGTGATGAAATTTACTAATTGTCTTATTACTTCACACAGAAGTTCGAGTAATTGCACAGAATTTCACTAGAATAATACAGATAGTCCATCTCACGAAGTCCGATTGGCTTTTGTTATATTACTGACGTGTACATATAAAAGTGTTTTGTGCGTTTTATAGCGCTTCCATGGTTACGCTCTCCAGAAATAATATGACCAAGTGCGAATCGGACTCGTGCACAAAGGGTTCCGTACTACCCCGCAATACTGGTACGGAACCCTAAAAACATACATATAACAATAAAGATGTTAAAGCAACATTTTGAGACGACAAAAATAAGGCGTTAAAATGGTAGCGTCTGTAAAACAATTCAGAACCGTTGAGTACGGAACCCTAACTTTATTATTTGTTGTTTTACTTTAGACTTTGTACAACAAATGTGACTAAACTTGAAACTTGTATTTACTGTCTTTAAGGTAGAGCTAAAACAAATGACGTAACAAAATGCAATTTTTTCGAGGTTTATTGTATGGGGACCCAGTTCGGTTTAATTTTTCACATTTTTATTCTTTGTCGTGGTAGTAGCCATAGTTACACATATTCTGTGAAAATTTCAACCGTCTACCTATTACGGCTGAGCCAGTAGACCCCTGTGAGAGACGGACAGCGGAGGCTTAGTAAGTTAGCTTGCCCCCGTTTGGCACCATTCGTGTATAAACCCTAAAAAGTGTGTGCTATACAACCTTAAACAAACGGTCTTAGTGAGATAGAATATCTGTACTAGTATTGTGAATATTCCCCGAGACTACAATTGAATGGAGCGCGCAAGGCGCGGCGGCGCGACGGCGGAGCGCCAGTGTTCTATACGATACTTTGTATAATATAACAGCAAATTAAATTAACTCTGCCATTGTAAAGGACACTGAACTGAAGCCTTATTAGGTCTTGCGGTGATTCTACTCTTCGAAGTTTCACTTTCAATTCTTTATTATTAAATGTCCTTCCGTCTTAACCAATACTATTAAAAAAGAGCAATAGTATTTGTGTATATGTAATATATATTAAATTTTCAAATCAGGTTCTAGTATACGGCTGTAAGGATTTCGATATTACAATATAATATTTTTTGGGGGCGCAAAATCCATTCAGGTAGATCTCACCTCTGTGACAAGTATGTAGTTTTCTGCGACCGGGTATTATTGAAGCTACTGAAGTAAAGACATACCTCCCTATGAAGTGGATTGGTTCAATTTTTAGGTAGGTTCCTTGCAGTGGCCACCCGGACTATGAAGAATTAAGGTTTTGACAAAGGAAACATTTTCTATGTCTTAAGTGACAATTTCCTATTGATATATTATTATTTGTGTCAATTTGAGCGCGTTCGCAGCGAACGATAGAGTAAAATCAGTAAAGGATGAGTCGTGTGAGAAACCAGCAGGAAAAGCCACCAGGAGGTTGCAGGTGGGAGATGGATGAAGAGGACGGAGGACCGCCAAGAGTGCCGTTCGGGAAAGGCTTATGTCCAGCAGTGGACGAAAACAGCAAAACAGCTGAAGCCTTACGTTAATATTTACTAAAATAGTTATATTTATGACTATCACAAACTACACACAAAAACAGGGTGAATATTTTTTACCCGAAATTCCCATTGAAATGTCCTGCATTCGTGACAATTTGGGTGCAAATCACGTGCCTTGCCTCGGTTTGCGGGAAGCCTTGCCAAACAGACCGTGACCTTATTAAGCAACATTTCTATACTATTTACTTGCCTATTTTAGTTGGTTTTTTTCTGACTCGAATCGGAAATTATCACTACAAGTCACAACTACATTCAGCGGGCGATAAAAATAAAATGAGGTTACAATGTAAGATGTTAGAAATATTATTTAAAGTGCATTACAAATTAGAAAACATCACTAATTTCAGTGAAGAAAAATAATTTTAAAAAAATCCTCGTACTAAGATTTGAACCTGTGACCTCTTGCTTACACGGCAAGTGTGCTGCCGAATGTGCCATCGAGGCATTGAAATTTTTACACCATACTTACACCGAATTTTCTTAACTACTTGATACACCAGCCAATGCACATACTGAATGCTGAGAAGGGCGTTATGTAATTCTGTCCAGAGGAATATTTTCAAAACATTTGTCTTATTTGAAATTTGTTTCTAATTGATCTTTTTGAGTTTGTAAGTCTAAATAATGTTTAGAAAGTCGAAAAGCGATGAATTTCGCTATGTACAACCCGGTCACAATATCTGTGCACCTGACCTCGTGACGTCATATCGGCGGTCTGGGTACGGTGTGAAAAAAAGTTTTTTCGAGAAAAGTGGAGGTAAAAAAAATTTACTAACCTTTTCAAATAAATTTATTATTGATGAAGGGTTTGTTATTAAAAAACAATAATTTTGATTACAAAAACATTTATTATTAAACTCAGTCACTATAAATTATTGACTCTATGCCTGACATTGTATCTTCCTCACTCTCACTTTCTGAACTCGCCGAACGCAAATTTCAAAATCATCTACTTCGATGCGTTTTTTGTACATTATATTTATATATAATATATATTATAATGTTAAGAATGATTTTCTTTTTCTGCGGCCGGTAGCCAAATCAACGTTTTCTTGTTATTTTTTATTATAACTATAAGATGTTTCAGATTAATTCAACATACAATATATCCCGAGATGCGCGACATGTTTCAGTTTCTTTCCGAAATCATTCTCAAGCGATGTACTGTCAAAAAAGTACTGTTCACCTTTTATCCTTAACTGTAACTAAATTAATTACAAAAGTGGGTATCTTGATTACTTTTGGTAAAGCAATTTTCAATTTTTTTTTTGTTCATTTAATACCGCTATATTTTTTGTTTCACAATAACGTTATATCCTATTGTTACGATCTTTTTCATATTTTTCATTCCTCTAGTTTTAGATATATGGGAAGGAGAGAGTTTAAATTATTTCTCGAAATCTGTACGAATGCACTACAAATATTTTTACAATGAGATCCTTATTTTCCTGGATTTTTATGCAAATTAGTATCTTTTTTGTTTTAATCATTATTTGGCCTTAAATTGTTATAAATCCCATCCCATCCCACTAATATTATAAATGCAAAAGTTTGGATGTATGGATGGATGGATGTTTGTTACTCTTTCACGCCGTATCTACCGGACCGATTGGGCTGCAATTTTGCATGAATGTTTTCTAGACCTGGAAAAGGACATAGGCTACTTTTTATCCCATAAATCAGTTCCTATGGGATGGCAATGGGGTGTCAAGTTTCTATAGAAAAGTGATGCGTCTTTCACGCCATACTTACGAAACCGATTGGGCTAAAAAATATTGACCGATTTTATAGCAGTATACAAAAACGAATTCAACGCGGGCAAAGCCGCGGGCAAAAGCTAGTATATCAATAGTGGAGAAACTATTAAAAAATAAATATTATTTCAACTCCTTCAATGGAGTCATCGTGATTCGACCGGTATATATTTCTATATTTTTGGCAATAAATACTGAATATTTATTGTTTTCCAAGACAATGTCAGAGTGCTGGCAATGCAAAATTAGTTTTTAGGATTTCGTACTGATATTGTAGAAAATTTACTATTAAAGGTAAGATCATATCAGTTAGATGTGATATTCATGGCCATTTTAAATAAGTCTTTTTTAAGTAGCTGCGTCCGCGATGGGTATTTCCTTGCCCACGTTTGAAGTTTAATTATTAAAAAATATTTGAACTGAGCTTAAATCGAAGTCGGCTAGTCGTCCGTTCTCTGAATGTAAGGAATAAACCCTCGTGTACAGTGTCACCAACTTATCTGTTCAGTTGGATTATCCACCCATCTCTTTCTAGTGCGGTAGAAAAGAGTATAATTAGAAAGAGACGGCGAATGATTTTACTGAACAGTTAAATTGGTGGCACTATAAGGACGAGGACAAGGCAAAGTATGTAAACACTTAACTCGTATTTAAGCATTAAAATGAATCTGGAGTTTAGAAAATCGAAATCAAAAGTTAGAAATTGCTAAAATAAAATTCAGTCTGCACCATCTTCTCAGATTAAGACGATCAAAGTAGATATTAATATTGAAGGCTTTATTAATCTGGCGTGAAAAATATTCAAGTCTCAATCCATTTTCATGCAAAAGCTTTTACTTTAGTAATTTTTGCGTAAGTCGAGTAGAATTATACCTACGTTGAAATTGGTGAAACGACACCCCACGTGGCAAAGTGGCGTGCGAAGCCGAGAAACGACAATTTATGAGCACGTGGCTCTTAGCACCCTCGGCACATTCCCTTTTGTAAAGTAATTTTCAATTCGTTTCAGGAATATTATGACTGAGCAGGTCTTTCCGCTATTACCTCGCCGCCCATTTATCGACTATTTGCAACATTTTTTTGGGGTTCTGTCAATGAATGGAATCGCAGTCTTTTGGTGTATGTGTATTAGGTGACTTTCGTTTATGTAGCCAAATTCATATTAAAGACGCGGTAAGTGGTCAGGACCAAGGTTCAATTACCCATGCTTCTATACTTGTTCAAGAACAACCTCGACTCAATTAGTACAGAGCGGCTATTCCGGCATTATTGCGCATTCGCAAAATCAGTCATTAGATATTTGTTGAAAGTTTCAAATATGCCATGCGATCGAAATTAGAGTGACTAAACCACATCAAATAGAAGCTATAGGAAATAAGTTTTCAATCAAAATAATCAATACATATCCGTACAAAATCCCTTTTAAAATCACACGCAATCTACCTTTGCAATTTTTGCGCACGTGTCAGAATACCCACACAGGAAGTTTAAATTTTATTTTGCGTATTTTACAGAAGCCGTCATTGAACTTGAGCCTCACCGCTTACAGAGTCGCCAGTATGAATCTCGCCATATAAATGAAGGTCACATTTAATATCGCACTGCGGCGTGACTCAACAACTTGTAGGCTGAATTAATCGGGCATGCATGCGCAAAACTATACTGTGACACACGAAAAAATTTGAATATCTTGGTTACGTTACGTAACATTGGATATTCGTCTAATACAGTAGATTTTCAAGCAGATCACATCTGTATACACGGAACCCGCATGCTTGACCAACTTTTTTATGTTAAAATCCGATTTGGCACCCGAACTCTATGAGCTAAGCGGTTGGCCTTCAACTACACTATTTAGGTATTCACAAGAGAGACGGAACGCCGTTTATTTATAGACAGAACCCGATTAAAGCCTACGTCATGTGGCCAAGACCTTAGACAAAGGCAATAGCTAAAATACCGGATGGGTAGACCAAAAAGAGCAGTGCTTCAAAATAAAAGCTTATTTATATAATAGAGCACTTTTTAAATTAAAAGGAAAGGAAATATTTTTTTAAAAATACACACACACACACACACTAACGTTAAATGGTGGCAAAATAATTAACCTCTACTGAGAGATCCTTTTCAAATCTTAGAACTTATATTTTGTAATTATCTGGGGGCACGGCAGTAGGGACTGAATAAATTAATCGACTTGCATTTACATGGATCTCACAACTTTTTACGGTAGAAGAACTAAGTTCCGAGACTTGGTTTTTTTACAAGTTATTATTTATTACTCCTTAAGTTTAACATAGATCGTGCGCGCTCCTCCGTTTTTTATTCGATAATAACTCTAAAATCAAAACAATACAATGATTGCAACAACCTTGATGGCACACATTTTATTATTACTAAAAATAAAAAAAAACAATTATGACATGTCTACGACATATTATTGACATACTAGCCTTTGCCCGCGTTATTTTTGATCTCTGCCCCGTTTTCGGCTTGGTAGTTATTATATGAACAACCTTTATATACTATTATAGCCTATATATTGAACAGGATCACAACGATGATAATAAAGAAAAGTGCATCCAAATTAATTGAGTGGTTCTCGAGTTAAAATGGAACATACATACATACATACAAACAGACAGACAGACAAAACTTCTAAAATTGTGGTTTTGGCGTCAGTACAATACTCAATGTACAGACACGACTTTTTACTACTTTATTATTACTATTGATTACTTATACAAGGTGAAATTAAATTAACCGACCAAATTCATACTGGAGACTTGGTTACTGATCAGAAGCAAGCTTCAATTACCCTTTTGGCGAAATTCGAAAAATATTTTTTTTTGCTTCCTTGCTGCCTAGACTACCAGTAAAGTAGCAAAAAAATATGTTTTTAGAGTTTGGTCAAAAGGCCCACTGAATATGGTTCCTAATCGCTAACCGAGTCTCCAGTATGAATTTGGTCGGTTGATTTAATTTTACCTATATATCATTATAAACATGTTTCTAAAAACATAAGACTCTATGTAAGATTACCATGTCAAGCAACCAAGAAGCAATGACCATAGTTCGAACTTCTTGTTTCTTAATATCAATCATATTTGAAGAATTCAGAAAATTCAGTAAGAGTATGGTTCCTAAACTGTGTGCAGCGCGTGGAACGGCTTAGAAGTAGGTCACAACACAACGGAAACTCTTGTTCACAACACAACACACTTCTACCATTTACCAATTAGATAGAACCGTTCAAAAACGTTCCACGCATCTTCTAAGTGCATAAGCAAGCACAATGAATGAGTGCACTTCTTCTAGATAGGTACGTCCACGGGGCACTCGATTATCGACTCTAGTAGGTTGGAATTCAAACTATGACAGGATACGGAATAATATAAGGCTGTTTTGTTGCACAATCCTTGATGTCGATTGCCGACACTCAGCGCAATTTGAGAAGGAGTCGCCCACAAAATTATAGTAAACTACCCACTTTCACTTGGTGACCTATTATTTCATGTTGCATTACGTGTTGCGTCCATGCACATTGTACTGTGGAGTATCTCCGTATCAGTCATGTCATGCGGCTCGTACCCAGGGTGGAGGGGTGCGGACCCCACGCTAAAGTGTTAGTCTGCATACGACGACGTGACGGAGGTGGTTGGAAAGAAGTAAAAGAAAATTTGAAAAGATCATTGATTAGAAGATATACTTATTTACTTTTGCTGCACAAGTACAGTCAGAGAGAATTATTCTTCGGTTGTTTATACGAACACAATATTCTGAATATTTAAAAACGGATAGGACTCACTTTTTTAACTGTGCAAGGAGGCACCACAGGTCGAGCTTACAATTAAATTATGACTCATCATCATCAGGACTCTTCGGGAGTACTTTGGTATCTTTAATATCTCTTTGCCTATTTATTAAATCAATCAATAAAATCAAAATATACGTAAATAAGTGTACTTTCTACAAGTCAAAGTAATCTTTTCAATATATATCTTTAGAATTATATATATATATAAATATATATATATAAAACTGATCTAACAGTGTAAAAAGATTCATTACAATAAACATTGCTGATATGATATATAATAATACAATATGAAAAAAAATACGTTACATAAGTTGCATAAGTTTAAATAGTTTTAATATATGTATATATATATACTAATAAGGGAAATACGTACAAAAAGTATTTAGGTTGGGCTACTAAAATGTAATTAAACACCTGCATAAAATATAGAAATATAGGAATAAAAATATTATATGTAAATGATGCAATGAACAAACAATTTGATAAATGATACAATGACAAAATGATACGGGAAATACATCCAATAAATATTAAGCTTGGGCTACTGAAATGTAATAAAATTATACATCTGCATAAAATAGAGAAATAGAGGAATAAAAATATTATATATATAGGTACATAATGCCTAACCATCCGGACCATTCGATTAGTATTGCTAAGAAACTTAGCAAATACTTATTTAAACTTATGCAACTTATGTAACGTATTTTTTTTTCATATTGTATTATTATATATCATATCAGCAATGTTTATTGTGATGAATCTTTTTATACTGTTAGATCAGTTTTTTTAACAGTGCACTCAGCAATGTAGGCATTAGACAATCAAGACTTAAGGATTATTTAAATATTAATTTTACATACTGAGATAAGCCCACAATTCCTTCCACAGATTTATTTACAAAGAATACACTCTTATACCATAGCCGCACTGGAAAGGGTTGGGGTCGTCTTGCAATGTACCCGTATCTCAAAAGTGACACGCCATTAAAGACTGATCTTGTAAAGATCCCTGTCATCTGATTCTCTTCCTGAATTTATTTTCTTGGAAATTCAACGCTGCGAGACGTCCGCGATTATACGAGTATTATATAAATCGTAACTATTTTATATATTGAAATTATATTATTAATTTATAACATAAGTATACGAGTCGTACATAACTCACCTATCAATCAGTATTTGCATATTTCGGTATACATTTTCAGCAATCGAAAATTAAAAATGATAAAAACGTTACAAACAAAAAAAAGAAATTTTGAAATTTATTGGGCGACCCTCCCCCCCTTATTAAATCCTGGATACGTACCAGTTGGTACATCATCAACGGTGGAAATCTGCTTATTTGATTTTATTTCATCATTTGTATTTGAACAAGAAAGTTTTGTTTCAAGAAAGTTCTGCAAAGGGTTATTGTTAACTTTGAAATTGTGGCTACCTACCTACCTAAAAGGAGTCGGATTGTACCGTTACCAAAAGTTTGAGTTAGAAAACTTCTATTATCCTCGCCTAATTCGTGGGCGCTTTGGTAAGGGCTTGTTCATTCAGTTCGTATATAAAGCTTTTATGGCGAGATAAATATACAGGGTGAAATTCAATCAATCGCCTAAATTCATACTGGAGACTCGGTAAGTCATCAGCAACAAGGTTTATTGACACTCCAGGTGAAATTCGAAAAAAAAAAGGTTTTACCGCATAGTGCCTGCAAGTGTACTTGAAGTATATCCATTCTGATAACTAACCGAGTCTCCAGTATGAATTTAGGTGGTTCACTGAATTTCATCTTATATATAAGGTCCTACAATTCAAAGTGAAAAATAATTAACAGATGATAGAGTATCCCTAATAGAGCACAAACAACCGAAAAAAAAAATTTTTGCGCGTCCTTTTTTTACCTTTCTATAGAATTTTAGTCAGCTGATTGAACTTTGTACTGGGAAGTGAAACAATTATTTGAGCAAAAAATTTTTCTTCTCCTTGAATTTGATCAGTTAACGATACATGATCTACCCTAGAATTATTTTCACTTATTATTAAGCATTTAGTTTGTATTATATTATATTTAGTAAGCATTAGGTGGTAGAGCTGATGCCGGGCTCGACTGTGGAGGTACCACCATCTTACTCGCAAATCCTCCCGAAGTTATTCGGGGGAGAGTAAGAGAACAGCTCTCAGGCAAAACCAGGCAGCCCACCGTTGCCTGGGACCGATGGATGGCGGTATATCCATCCCCAATTGCCGGGCCTTATATAAAACAGACTGGTGACGGGCAGCGGCGTCACTGGTGCAAGGGTTTCGGCACCGCGCTCACCAACCCACCTGCCCAGCGTGTGTGAGTATGGGCATTTCTTCCAGGAGGACCGCCAAGAGTGGGGAAATCCTGGAAAGGCCTATGTCCAGCAGTGGACGAAACAGACTGATGGATGGATGGATTATTGTAATACCTTATATAAGGTGGTTTTAATTTATACAGCCAAATTCTTATTGAAGACTCGGTAAGTGCTCAGTAACAAGGTTTATTGACCCTTTTTGTGAAATTCGTAAATTATTATTTTCGTGTTCCGTGTTCCTTACAAACGCAAGCCCAGCCCCGAGTCAATTACTATGGGACATCAAGATTTTATTTTGCAAAATTAGCAAAAAGTGTTATCAATCCGTGTTACTGATGACTTACCAAGCCTCCAGTATGAGTCTGGCTGTATAAATAAAAGTCACCTTGTATATGTATCACATGGTTGCACAAGCTCACGGGTTAGGCGTGCAGCTGCCTGCTACACAGCTTTTTAATTAGGTATTCAACAATTACATTAAATTGTATTTTACTCAAAACTTGATTTTCCTTAGCAACACAAAGGTACTCGTATTTTATTTATAAAATATTATAAAATTCAATTTGACAGATCTATTGTTGTTTGGCTATAATTATCGTCAAAATCTGTGCCAATAAAATATTGTAGGATTCCAAAATATTAAAGAGAAGGCTTTGGAATAAATTACATTAAAAAACTCGTTACAAAATGCCTTCTTAAGCTTTCTTGTAGGGCCGAAATTACATTAAAACTTTTAAGGAATCGGCTTTTTTGACGATTTTTCACCATGGTGGCGTCCAGGGGCTATGTAAAAAATATATGGATGCTTTGTTTCTGTGTATTTCATGAAGTACAGGGAAAATTGTAATACATTTTTGGTATATGCATTTTGGCAATATAATCTAGGGCTTTGTTTTTCGAAAACACATTTGGATAAATTTTCCCCGATAGAAATAATTATTGAAATGAGGTATTCAAATGCACTTTTTTTTCTCGTTTGACGAATAGGAATCATGGACAGAACTCAAACATATTTTATTAGATGGGTATTAACAATATCTAGATATTTTGATTTTGGAAATTTGGTTAGCTGCTTTAGCTTTTTTAATAAAATAAAAAAATATACCTTTTTCTCTTTTGCGCTGAATCCGCCCCTCTCGCACTTTGCGTTTTTTCGCTTAGAGTAAGAGTGACAAAAATAAAATTCACATAGCCTCTTAAGCTATAGTAAGGGCTGCAATCGTATAAAATAGGATGCTTGAATTTCAAGTGACCGTCTCGCATAAACAAGATTGTAAATAAATCCTTACATTTGATTCAATTATATAATAATATAACCAAAGATCCCTTGTGACAGCGCAGCATGCTGTAAACTAGGTTAATTTGATCTCCTTTTAATAGTAACTATTCCATTTGTTGCTTATTTGTTAAAATGGAAGAATAAAGCTGCGCTTCAATAAGAGATGGTGAATGAAGTGACAGGTGCATGGCGCGAGGAGTCACTGACCTGCCCAAGGACGGCTTCGGATGAAAGCTACCACTTACAGGCCACAGTTCATTGATGATTAAGATTATGTTTATGAGTATTTTGTATGAAACTATACTTACACTTAATATCAGTAAGTAACGTAATTCTTACTATGAGTAAATTAATTTATATTTGGAAAGATGAAAATTTGTAAATTGCATATTAATGGATAACCGGAAGAGCAATTTATTATCCATTTAATTCATTTACCTCATTGAGTTGGTCAGAACCAGAGAGGCTTATATTTGCCAGACCCAATCTATTTTCAATTGTGTCTGGAAATGGAAGCCTACTCTACTGTGGTTCAGACCGGTTTAATTTTCAATCTTGAAGTAGTAAGATATGTAGTCTGGAAGTGTCATAGACCGATTAAAATAAGTTTTGTTTCACGTTACTCAACGTTATGTACAATTTCAATACAAAAAAAAACAAAAAACGTGTGCCTGCAATCGTGCTCGCGTTTTGCATTCTACTCGTATATCTGCTTATTGTACTCCAGCGAGTATAATTCATAATTTTGAATTTCAAACGGAAGGATGAGTTAAGTGCATTAAAATTATGCCACTCCATAATTTTCATGTGAATAACCCTATTGTACTGCACTATAAACTGGTCATACATTCGCCGCAACAGTGGCAAATCTGTTGGTCTGTACATCTGGTAGTAGGTCTGGGTGAATTTTAAAAAAGTTCCTCCAGCCGATTAACCGATTAGGCTAAAATTTTGCACACACGTTCTCTTCTGGTGACAATGCACGATAAGCTAAGTGATGTCATTCTCAATTCAAAATGGCGAACGCGACTAGATGGCAAATTATTATTTACATGAGATTTCCATAATTACCCCTTTGATATGGGTATAAAAAAGGGTTTGACGAGGCGAATACGATACGCTAAATAATATCGGCCTCAATATAATATGCCGGATGAGCCAAGATAGTGGACAACAGCACCCCCATGACATAGGTATCAGATGAAAGGTTAGTACTTGACGTCATTATAAAGGTGAATGGCAGGTCTAGTACTGCAACTTGGCTCAGTGTTATTTTCATGAATTCATGATGTTCAGTTCATTAAATTAAGTTAAATGTAAATGATTCTGCCGAAATAAAACCTACATCAAAACCATAAATTGCCAAAAGTATGGAGAAAAGAGATATTTGCGTTTTTGTGACATGCTCTGTATATGAATTTGTACAAAGTTACGCAGCTTGTACAAAGTTGCACAGCTGAACTGCATGTAAAGTACGTTATCATTCTAAGCATGAATCGGAACGATAAAGTAAATGAGACATAATGACAACTCATTGGTTAAACCTACCACTGAAGTCGGTTAATATTCCAAAGTCAATAAGGACATCGTCGCAGGACTTCAGTGGTGGCGCGGACTCTAGCCATCGACAGTTCTCAGATTGTAAGATGGCAGTCATTCGTACGTTCAAAACGATTTATTTGGATTATTTGCCCCCCAAACTTTAAAAAATTATGGAATTTTTTCCAACTTTTTGCGCTTTGTATTGCACATACTTTGATTTCTTGAACATGTCGTTAAAACGAGAAAATTGCGGGCCGCCAACTACCACGATCCGGACGCTCCAAGATGGCGGACTAAATTTATTTTACCACCCTCTTGAAATGGTTAAAAATCTAGGTTTTGAAGAGAAATTTAGATCGTTGAAACTGATTTTATATTTTATGTGTAATTATTTGTTCTAATAAAGCTTGTAGCGCGAATTGTCAAGTAAATACATACTTTAGCAAATACATTATCACTGTTCACTGAATTTAATTGGCACGTACTTTTATGAGCATAATGTATAGTATCACGCGACAAATTTTTATTTGTTTATAACACAGTAAGAACTACCAAGGTATACCGTGATGCATTGGAGTCTACTGGACTCCCCCCCGATTTCTCATTTCAGAATTTCAAGTTAAGCGATGCTTAACTTTTAAATGCAGTGCTGTGATTGACTGTTTTCTCGCTTAAGTATCGCCTAACGAGGTATTCTTAACTCAGAAACTGGCCCATAATCACTTTTGTACTACACTGCCAGACCAACTGTTGTCTCCTCAAATAAAACATCCTCGATGATAAGGTTACTCGTACTTATTATCCTATGTACTCGTATTTCCATCATCAAGTACTGACAAACAAACACCCCTGTCAATAGTACTAGACTGGAGTGGTCTAGGCATGTCACGCATATGTTAAACTCATGTCATGTACTTACTGCACTACGGCTCTTTGGCAATAATTATTTGAATTTTCTGTATTATTTATATAAGTTACGCAAAATCTAGGTGCACAAAGTACGTACCTACATAACTTATACTTACGACTTTTGAAATTCCCCATAGATACCAAATTTCGATGGTATATATAGGTAATTTTTCCAAGGAAGATAAAGGAAAAAAACAGTTATTTCGAATGTTTTTTTAGAACCCCTTGTTTGAGTTTTGTATGAAGTCACTGATACACCTGATGGTATAAGGAAATCTCAGAATACAGAACACGCCAGAAGCTGTGATATACCTATACAACTGAAGTGACAAAAACCGTGCCGAAATAGGTTAGTTTCACGTTCAAGCGAGTAGTCACTCTATGGACTTTGTATGACATTACGTGTTTCACAAGTGACAAAATAAATTAAATTATGCCGTCTTGTGATGTTCCCACTTGCAAAAATGCTTCTGCTAGCCTAACATGGTTGCCACTTTAACACCATTTTCAAACACCATTTGACAGAAAATATATGGGATTTACTGACAAATGGTGTTTAAAATGGTGTTAAAGTGGCACCATGCTAGCCCCCCTGGTGTTAAAAAGAAAAAGGATGGGATAACATTTCATGTTTATGTAGCGCAATTAGTTATAATTTTAAGTCATGAATTATTCATTCGGTTCGGAATTTTCATAGAAAATGATGCGTCCATTTCGTTGGTGTTGAAATAAAACAGTTTTGATTTTCACTTCTTTTAATTACTTATGGCCTAGTTAGTAATAATTTAGTAAACCACCATATCTGTTTCCTTAGTAACTGTTTTATTATTATTATTTTATTTTCACTTGAAATTTGTAATATGTCAGCAAACGCAGGTGTCATAGGTGCCATCTCTCGTTGGCGCTAGCTTTACTCGTTTTGTTCGTCGTCAGACCATTTTTTTACCCTTTGCTGCTTTCGTGATTTATGAAACGTGACCCGTTTTTTTAATTATTCTAATATAACATGGATCTTAGCAATGGTCCTGAAAATAATCAGGATGAAGGAGTTTTTTTTTTTTTTAGTTATCCGGACTTTTGCAATCGTCCTTAGATTTTCGGAATGATCTGTTTTATTCTAAAATATCCTGCAATAAGTACGTAAGTATAAAAATACATATTACTTATTTAGGTTTTAAATAATAATAATATTATTATTATCTTACGTTTAATGTTAACAACGTTTACTCCAAAAAGCGGTAAATCTTTTCCGAGCCACTCGAGCTAGCAACATTACGCGGTTGGGAAGTCGGGCGGGTGCGGGACGTTTGTTTTGGACACAGTGCGCGGCATGCAATTACGGCTGTATGCGCTTTCTGGTTTGTTCTGTATTCTGAGTAGGAAATACACCAATACTCATTGGTACCATAGCAATACGGGTGAAATTGGCCCTGCTGAGTTCTCTTCGATTGAGTATTCAGTTTCAGATTAATTCAATACCAACCGTGGCTCCACCCGCGTTTATGAAATCTCTGTCCCGTTCTCGGCTTGGGAATTATTTTATCAACACCCCCCCTTATAGCCTATAAGTTGACCAGGGTTACTACGATGATAATAAAGAGTGGTTATCGAGCTAAAACGGAACATACATACAGACAGACAAACATTCTGATTTTGGCTTCATCACAACTAATTTAATTACCCACGTCATTTGAATTTTTCCAAAATATTCAATGTGCAAACACAACTTTTTTACTACTTTATTAATAGTACAGATATCATATAAAATACAGATATTTATAGAACAAACTTATACAACTCGAAAATTGTCAACAATTTTATGTATGTACATAAAATAATATTGATCTAACAACATAAAAATAATATTCAAGTAAATCACATACAGATAAAAAGGATTTAAAAGAAAACGTTTCAATAAATCAAGTCGAATCAAAAATTAAACAATAATAATAAACAATGTCATAATTCAAGTACTTGAATTATATTTATGTCAGAATTAAATGCAAAATGACCTACAAAATAGTAGGCTTTGTCTTTGAGTACCACTACATCATCAAACGTCATCGTGAAAAAATAATATTTCCAGCTAAAGTAAAACTGTATGACAGAATTTTCATACTACCGATAATATTAGGAGAATGCTCTTATCGTACAAAGACCTCAGCCTAAGTTTGCTTCATCTGGTACAGACACGTGGGCTCGATAGTGGTCCTTGCAAAGTATCGTATGGCACCACGAACATAATGTCTCGATCACACACATTACTAACTTTGCAACATAAATCCAGTGCTTTGCATGACTGTTATGAAAAGTTATTTCAATACGTGAGTTATTTTAATTATTTATAGAGAATATTCGGCGTTTAGAAACTGTACCCATATTGTGGGGAGAATCTAAAAAAAGTCATAGAGTCGTTTAAATGCCTATAAAGTTACGTTAATATTTATGGGTAATAATAAATAAGTGTCAACAAAACAATGTAATACTTCATTGTTGCTGGCGACGAAAAGTGACTACCTATCTATTAGTTTCTGTTATTATTTTCGATAGATACTACTATAAAGACTTTATAGCAAAAGTTCCTTATTTTCCAAAGCTTTATAAGACAATTCAACCCGGAATGATAGTGACAGAGTCGCAGGATTTTTAAAATACTGGGCAAACATCTATCGAACATCAATGTTAAAACGATGTACTTACTTGTTTCAGCTTAATCTTTAAACAGTATCACATACAAGTTTCAAATTGTGGGTTTCAAGGGGTGCCGAATTGCTTTTCAGGACCTATCGTTTTAGCGCCTTGTCACCTTGATGTTGCTATGCCAACAATATTGTTGTCGTTTAGCATAATATTGTTAGGGTTCCGTACCCATATTAGCTGGTAGAACGGTATCTTCGTGCGCGAGTCCGGCTCGGTCTTGACCGGTATTTTCCTCTCGCAAGCACGTACTGTCCATGACTCACAACCACATAAAAAATAAAGAATATAAAAGCGCGTTTGTACTAGACTTGTTTCTTGCTTTGGTACCATTAGAGATATTACGGTCTCGCCATATCAACTGATCGACCAAGTGCGAATCGAATTCGCGCACAACGGATTCAATACTATCACATTGTATAAGTACGGAACCCTAAAATCATTATGGTAAATAACAACAATATTGATGCCATAGCAACATCAAGGTATCAAAAAACAAGACGGCATTACAAGCTGATCTGCGTTTTGAGACGTTTTTGAACAGCTTTAAACATTTTAAGAATAAAAATACAACATGAAAAAAAACATTCGGTTTTTGACTTATGTCCCGTTATGTTTTAAAACATATGAAATGTTTAACAAGTACCTTCAAAATAAAATAAAACTGATTAAATGCTTATTTTTTTTTTTCAAATGAGACTAGGGTAAACGTCATACAATACACGGGCAATACCAAAATCTAACATAATTTATGTTTTTATGTTATATATATCTAATTTATCATACATAGAAAGTATTATTTTCTCTATTTTGGGCCAAATCCAGCTACGCATCCATCGTCAGTCGTCGTAACAGCCACCTATCTTTTTCACAAATAAAATTGGTGTAGTTACGAATAAGAACTACATTGTGTGTATTTTAGATTTAAAACAAGTAGGGTAAACCACCCTATAACTAGTGAGCTGTACTCTTAATGAATAACTTCGGGTTGGTTTGCGATGGTTTTACAGTTTGGGTTGGTTTTACAGTCACGCCAGGCATCAGCTCTACCATCTTAATTACCCAAATATTTCAAATCTATGGATTGCAAGCCCTGGGACGAATGTTATTATGTACGCTGTTATTTTAATTTGTTAAATAATACGATCATTTCCATAATGTTTATCGTATATCTAGTGTCAACCGTCAAAACACTAAAAAGTAAATAACTGGGCGGTTTCTTTATCGTGACGAAATATCACTACCATGCATATTTACTGTCTTTTTCAGGACCGCTTGGTTTATTTAATTTTAACTTTAGCGTATTAGTAACCTGTTCTAAGCTAAGACCCTTGGTGTGGTTCAGTTAGCTTTTTTCAGTCTTCTTGTGGAGTAACAAGTGGCTTCAGATCGTGACTTATCGCTTTTAGACCACTTTCAGCTGAGTATAGTGCATATTGTTATGTATGATAGTTTCTATTACGTTCATGATAGATTTACTGTTTTTAGGGGGAATGTTACATTCCGTTTTTAGAATTTAGATTCTGTAATTTGTTATGAGGAAAGTCTTCTTTTCTGTTCTTATCTCGGTAGTTAATTAATTTCAAATGAAGGACGTTGAAAAAATTCATATTTTACGAGGTTTTTTTGTCTGGAAACCTCTTCGATTTCAATATTTTTTTATTTTTGTTATTTGTCTTGTATTGAGTCTTCGATCATCAATATATTGTTATAAGTATAGAGTTCATAATTTAACGTTTTTAACGTATACTGCTCAGTTAGTCTATAATACATGGGCTACCGACCTCAGCTAGATTAAAATACGTTAATACATAGACTTAAAAAGAAACAACGCACCAATCTCTGGAGACATAAATAGGAAACATTTAAAACAAAGAACTTTTAGTCCGGCATGGTCACAACAAGGAACTTCTTGCGCGCCAGGCATCTTAATATCTATATATATATATAACTTATGCATGAGGTGATTTGCTGGTGAAAACTCGTGGAAAATTACTTTTCACAGAGATTAGACCAAGCTAGGCCGACGTTTCGCCCACAGGCGTAACTATGTAAACGCCAGGGGAACACGGACCCCCCCCCCCCCCAGACTACCGCAATTATAAAATATAGCAAACATTTCTACATTCTAAACATGAAATTGTAATACATTTTATTTTTCTTTGTAAATTGGCCGCTTAAAACCTTATGATCGCCAAACTCGTTAGTCTCTTAAAAACATAGACACGGATAGTTTTAAAAAGAAAACTTAAGAAATGTACTCTGTGAACTTAAAGTATGTAATGGATTTTCATACGAATCTCCTGGCCAGTTATTCAGATTCCCTGGACACTTTTAAATAGCTTACCAGGATGAAGTATTTTCTGATACGTCTGTACAGTATGTAAGGATAATATTACAATGTATTTTTGAGAAAAAATATATTTCATTAATTTTGAGGCGTTATTTGTTTTGTTTTATGGTTTGCATGTGATTTCGTTGTATGCCGGGTCTTCGCTACTTATCTTATTACGAGATATCTAATCACATAATCGAGAACAGATACTTATTAATACCGTCATGAGTTGGAGCCACCCCCCCCCCCCCTCCCCCCAGCGTCAAATTCTAGTTACGCCAATGGTTTTGCCCCCAAAAACTCCTATAATGAAAATCGAAATCGGTAGAGCCATTTTCTAGAACTCAATTACAAATACATATATATAAAAGTAAATTATGAACGATAATTATGATGCATATATTTATTAGTATTGGAAGGATAAATTTTTAACTTCAGTATAGTAATATGTAGTTGTGGATATCCAAAAAATACGGATTTCCGGATAGTAAGGCGTCGTTATCGAGTCAAACATGTCATTTTTTCCAGTAAATATTAAGTTAAAGTATACTCGCAAGTACTCCATTTTTTGCGAAGCTCAGATGAAGTGGCTACTGTTATATAGCCGATAGCGTTATTCGAGTAAGTAGAAACAATGAATAAGGGGGTAATGTGCCGTGCAGCTTTAGCCTACTCATGTGCATCGATTAATTCTACGTTTGTACATGTAGGTATAATCGTAGAGATATGAAAGTGAATAACTAGATACTTGCTATATTATAAAACTTAGAACTTACTACTAGGTTTTAATGTGTAAGATAGAACTAAGCCACGATCTGGACTTCGATATATTTATTGCTTTAGAGATAATGAAATTTTCACAAATATTTCATTCAAAACTTTTTTATTCCTACTGCGCAGTAACTTAGAGTTCTCGTACATGCGACAATTTGCGGGTGATATTTACAAGCTCTTTATGAAAAAACGTATGGAATTTAAAAATAAAAACCTGTTGTCCGTATTCATAACATGCTTTATGTGTCTTTTAAGGAGTTATAGTCACTATAATTGTCATCACACGGCATTTATGACGCGACAAACAGAGGCGTAGGAAAAGCAAAGCGTGTTTTTGCGAGAATCGCCGTCCTGGGGGTTCCGTCCGTGCCATTCTAATAATTTAATAAAATTGTGACAAAAATTACTATTTACCTACAAAATATATGAAACAAAACTGCAAACCAAGTTAGTCAAGTAACATTTTACATGGAATGAGAAATTAATAATTTTCGGATTTATTTCATCACCTGTGCCTTAATGTGGTAACGGAGGATCTCGGTGCAAAATACACATCATAATATTGTTTTCCTTGCTTTTGAATAAAAAGTTTGCAATAAATGCGTTTTAATAGTGCTTGTTAATAGTTAGTGATCACATGAAAATTATTGAATTTTATGCGTTACATTTTAGCTGCATTACATTACAATTGTAAACACGCTTTTAAGTTTATTAATGTAATGCAAACAAAATCTAATACATTAAAGTACGTGATTTTTTTGTGAAGACTTTATTATTAATAAACTATTTCCGTAAGTTGCTTTAAAACACATTACAAATTAAACAATATTATTATGTGCATTTTGTACCGAGGTAAAAAGTTAACCCCTTAAGACCTCCCGTCGTCGTGCTAAATTTCATGCTAGGTTTCATGGTGGGCCCAGTTGTAAGAAATTGATTACGTAATGGGAAAACTTTTTAATTTTTTTTGCGTTAAGTAGCAAGGCTGATATTTAAACTGTACCATGGGTCCACGTAGACTTTTGTAGGAGATATCAGTTTCAACTTACAATCCTTCACAAGCCTTTGAAAAAAAGGTTTTGACAGACGGACAACAAAGTGATCCTATAAAGGTTTCATTTTTAATTTTGATGTATGGTACCCTAAAAATGCTAAAATTATAGCAAACATATTAATGTTCGTAAATTAAATATCCTAACATCTTGGACATTAAACATCAAGCTATATGAACTTCTTCGAATATGTGTCCTTCATTATAAGAAGGTTAAATATTGTAAGTCTTAAAAAAAATGTAACACTAAAACCTAGTTATGTTCAGGAGATTTAATTTAAAAGAAACGATTTCAGTATTGGTAAGGGTACGCGGTAAAACGAGAACTGGTTTGGCAAAATTATATATTTCCTCGGCTTCTTTATGACGGCCCAATTTCGTTGCCGTTATGTCATTTTAAATTCCAGGACTTTCGACGGCTGCACTGGAACTGGGTTGCAGCAGGGAAAATCAAGTGTTCATTGACCTTTAGTTATGACTGGAAATATAAAATAAGACAATAGTGTCAAATCAAATGAAATCGGAAAATGTACCTGTACTTTTCACCACAAGTTTATGAGAATACCGTTAGTGACAGATTTGGTACAGATAGACAATTTTAGAGACCATAAAGATAAATAAGCATCGTGAATTCTGGTACGTAAGTACCCTATCAAAGGCAAATATAACTATATACTTTAAGACGACCTAGGTAATAAAAATGAGATTATAAAACAGCAGAACTCCCATACTAACCCAACAAGCAAAATCGTCAGATAATATCTGTCTTATACGACTTCAAGTTATATAGTGGTATTTTACTAACTATCACGTTGTATAGATGTTTATCTTGCGACGTTTCAGTCGCGTGAATGTAAT
Source organism: Ypsolopha scabrella (assembly GCA_910592155.1). Classification (NCBI taxonomy): domain Eukaryota; kingdom Metazoa; phylum Arthropoda; class Insecta; order Lepidoptera; family Ypsolophidae; genus Ypsolopha; species Ypsolopha scabrella. Next base: position 15,124,643 of record OU342960.1, read on the forward strand.
GTCTTCTTATGTATGTAAAGGTATATTGAATAAACGTTTTCAAGACTAATTTATCAACATCACACAAGGTGTCAGTATATTGATTAAATGAACGTTTTTGTGACACATTTATATGACGTCACATGATGGTGTCAGTGGGTAGGTTAAATAAACGTTTCACGACTAAATTTATACGATGTCATTAAATGGTTTTATTGTATAGGTTGAATAAATGTTTTCACGACAAATTTTTAGGGAGTTGTATAAGGGTGTCAGTGTATAGATTGAATAAACGTTTTCGTGATTAATTTATATGACGTCATATAATGGTGTCAGCCATGAAGTTCATTGTACAAGGTAATGGGGGGTATGAACGTTTCAGTTGAATAAAAGATTTTTGTAAGATAACCGTCATCTAGCTAGTGCATAACGTAAAAGTAACTTTCATGTAATTAAACCGCTGGATAAACGTTTCCCCGTGGCTATTATATAAGGTTAAATAATAATATTTGGCGAAACTCAGAACATAGGTTGTACTCGCCTATATGAACAACTTTTTCTATGGGGACTATGAAAAATTCTCGAAAATTTTTCGCCTTCTAATTGTAAACCAGACGGCTGAAATGGTCAATTTGTATGACAGGAAGTGAAAAAGAGTTGCGAATTTCGCTTAGCCCCGATAGAAAAAGTTATTCTCATAGACCAGTACTACCAATATTTTTAGTTTCGCTAACTATTATTATTTAAACTTGTATAACAAAAGAAAATGTCGTATAGAAGACTACTTATGGCTTTTATACGACTAAAATGTTGAAGGTTGAACGGTATAACTTTAAGTAGACTTTCAAGAAATTTAAAGGTCAAGCCCACGCTTTCATAAAATCATCTCCCATTTTGTTTTGTACACATACAAACGTGATTTTATGAAAAAATATGGATCCAAATAAAAGGCCCTGTTTGTTCTCTGTTCATAAATCAATGTTTATAAGATCTAATGTAGGTATTGAGAAACTCTGAAGTTGACAGTAATGGCCGGCACGTCTTAGACTTAAGTAAACGTCTATGCGACCTTTTTGAAATCTAAAAGTATTAAAGACGTAACTAAAACTTTAACTTAAGCAAAATAGATAATGCAATGGAATAATTAACTAAATAATTGAATTACAAAGAAATAGGGGAGGGCATTAAAAATTCACAACAACACATATATGTATGCATCGTCAAAAAACTCAAGTTTCCTGAACATCAATACGGATTTTCACTACTACATATATTACACACTCTTACTGCATTTAAATTATCTACCTGAAGGTATTTTGTAATTATGGAAAAAAACATTTTAATTCAATTCAAAAATTAACACGGAATGAAAATAGTGTTGTCTTCGAGTCGTTGTTTGACACAAATACCACGTTTTAGTTATTTCGCAACGTCATTTTAACTGCTATATGATTTAAGTGGTCACAAAAGGGTCTCAACATAACCAATAGCAGACCGAAGAGTCCGTCGATCTACTTTTATTTAACTTCTATATAACGTTAAACGTTCATTGGCTGACTTCTACTTAACTACTAAATAACAATAATGTCATATTTTTGGGGCCAAATTCACATTTTATTGACGTTTATATTTACGTTTACCCTACCAATCTTTTTGGACCAATTGAAAATGTGAAACGTTTACTTGACCATAATAAAACATTAATTTGTTTGTTGGATAGGTAAAAAAAAAGAAACATGATATAAACAAGGCATTTTCCAAGACGATAACAGAACCCTAAACGTGTTGGAGAAAAATTCGCTGCATCGCGAAAAATTGCCAATTTAAGCCTGTTTTTTCAGTTCAAATCAGTAGCTCGTCCAAACCAAACTAATAAAGTAAAAATAACAATAATTTTAATTTTAAAGAAATTTGAATTGTTTGAATTTATATAAAATATTATTATTATTACCGTTATAGATATCAGTATGAATTAAAACAATTTTATAAGCATGAGATGAATTTTTGTCAAACAGAAGAAATCAAAAATTACTCTTCTAAAAGTTGCTTCAAAATTTTGACGTTAAAATTGGCCTTATTAATGGGGGCTTTAATGGTTCTTGGTACTTTATGAGCTTTCAATAGACTGGCTTTATTCCAGCCGAGAGAATTTATTACCTCATTTACCAACTTTAAAGTCGAGACGGGTTACCCCATGGGATCGGTTATTTGCTTATCTCATGTTATATTGACGCTTATTAAACATGCAATAAAGTCTTTTTCTCTACAACAAATAATTACGATCAAGTACCGCTGCTGTACTGTTACCACATATTATTATAATAGTTATGCCCTTACCTTTAATTTAACCCTCTCAATTCTCAATATCGGTAAAATAAAACAAAAGATGTCCAGATCGTAGGTGAGATCTATCTTACATAATATATTAATGACGTTAGGTTCGTCACAGCATAGGTGATGTCAAATGTCGATCTGCGATTTTCGACGTAACTTCCATCAGTCGCGAAAGTGTCGGCCATGGTAAATAATTGGGCCAAGTTCGCGTAGGACTCTTTGGAACCCTTTGTGAGCGAGCCCGACCACCACATAGTACACCGGAACCCTAAAAATATGTTGTCATAGCAACATCATAGCGACACTAAGCAAGCATGGTAGCGCCTGACAATTCGGTTCTCGAGTCTCGATGAATAAGGAACCCAAATTTTTATTATTTGTTGTTATACGTTAGAAGTGTATCTGACGAAAATGTGTCTTTACGATTGACATGAATTAAATAAAGTAAAAAAAAAAAATGCTTTTTGAGGTTTTTGTACGGAGACAACACTCGAAAAAATAAACTTGCCGTGATAGAGGCTATAGCAACCCTAAAAAATAAATTCAAAAGGTGAACACATAAAGTCTTTAACATTATATAGATACTGGCACGGTCTTAATCGTACATTGCACAAATAAATAACTTACAACTTACAAATTCTTAGTAGGAAAATATTCGAGCATAATAAGCCAAATGACCTTCAGGTACAAAAATTGTCGAAGATGTAAGATGAACAAAATCAATGCTACATGAACTTGACCGGTTTGAACAAATCGATAAGTTTATTATTGGTAGATGTTTGTAGACTGAACTCGGCTTTATTTAGGAATCGTCCCCGACCTCTATCGCCGGCGATACTGGAGTTTTTAGGGTTCCGTGGTCCGACAAGGAACCCTTATAGTTTCGCTATGTCCGTCTGTCCGCGGCTTAGCTCAGAAACTATTAGTACTAGGAAGCTGTAATTTGGCATGACTATAAATATTAATCACGCCAACAAAATGATAAATTAAAATGACAAAAAAAAATTTTTCAAGGGTTTTTCAAAATTTCTCATAAACGTAAACTGGAGATGATTTTTTTTTTCTTGTCTATCCCATAGTGTGGGGTATCGTTGGATAGGTCGTTTAAAAACATTGTGGGTGCGTCAAAACCATTTTTCGATTTGGGTATCCGTTGGCGAAATATTAAGCTTTAAGAAGGTCCGCGACCTAAATTAGCAACTCGATTTGTGTCGGTACAAATAACGACGGAAAAGGCATTGAAATAACGTTTATATCAGTGCGCACGGCAAAGTGGCTGTTACGATGATCGCTGCGACTCCAAATGGCACTAAATAGGCGAAAATTGTAATTTTATTTGTGTAATATTTTGCTTACCAAATTCTCTAACCATTCGTGCTCGAAAATAAATAACGTCAATTTGAGGTGTAGATGCATGAAATCAGTACATATTTCCAACTTCAGTCATAATTTCGAAAGCAAATATCTTAAGGTATTCAAAACTTAGAAAATAATTGATTAGTGAAACTGCACGGCAATTTATTGGAGATAAGTGCTGTATTTGTTTATATCTATATACAAACGAGTTCAAAGGAAGCAAGAAAGGGCTTTGCGCAGCATTTTGCTGGGGGACCCCTCTTAAAGTTCTAATTTTTGTTTAGAGTCAAGCGTCCCCCCTGCAGGCTAAACGGTTGTTTATAGATATGTAAAAAAAATCACAGAAGTAGTATACTCGTATATAATGAATTTAAAAGGAAAACTATCACCGCTAAGTAGGCTTTACAGGTTTACGAGTACAGGTCATGCCAAACTTTTAGCCCCACTAAATGTATGGGACTAGAAGTTTGGCGCGATCTGTATTAGTAGACCAACTTGGAAAATGTACCGGGCAACTACGGAACCCTACACTGCGCGTGGCCCGACACGCACTTGGCCGGTTTTTATTTATACTTCTAAAGCTTGGTTGTTTTTCATTTGATATATTATACTTATACAAGGTGACATTTATTTTTGTAGCCAAATTCATAATGGAGGCTTGTTAAGTCATCAGTATCACGGATCGATAACAATTTTTGCTAATTTTGCGAAATTAAATGTTGATGTCCCATAGAAACTGACTCGGGGCTGGGCTTGCGTTTGTAGGTAACATGAAAATATTCATTTACGAATTTCACAAAAAGGGTTGATACTTGATACTGAGCACTTACCGAGTTTTCAGAATAAATTTGGCTGTGTAAGTAAATGTCACCATATACTATATGCATAAAAAACACTTTATCAAAGTAACTGTCCAGATATATAGAGGTATAAGTAACTGTCCAGATATATATACGACAAATTTATGTCGGAATCAGTAGAATTAAAAATCAAATAAGTAATATATTTACATGACATAAAATTATAAAAATACTTTTGCTATTGAAATGGCTACGAACAGTTCAATTTTAGAATCTGATGGCAATAATAATTACTGATTTAATATTTTACTCCATAACACGATAAAATACAGGCTGTAGCGAACTAAATTTTGTTTTTTTTACCCTACTCGTTCACTCTGAACAATAACATGGTGAGTACATTCCTCATAAATCTTTCTAAAACAACAGGAGCTGAGGCCATTTCTAGAGCTTAAACATACTAGCGTCATTCTTGCTTTGTTTGCAATATTTCTGAAACATAATACTTCCGCGCTTTGTGTTTCTACTTCCTTTTCTTGTAATGAAACCATTATTTATTTTAATATTACATTATGGGCACCTGCTGCTTTTGCATTAGAGGGTTCTTTATTATTTACGCTTTACTATTTACGCTTAAAGGGAAAACCATTTCTACGATAAAAATCTTTTATGTTTCGCTGTCGTGCAATCACAACGACGAAACAGCGTTGACTCCACTTGGGTGTTATTGATAGAAAATAATTAAAACTTTTTCAATTACTTTTCGTTGAAGCGCAATGAAGCATGTTCACTCTAACACTAAAAGTATTAAAGTGAAAAATATAAAAGTTTTTATTTATTATAAGCAATAATTAATCGCTTTTTCTATCACCCTGGAGACCAAACAATCTATAATGATTTTACCGAAATATATAATTAAATCCATACTAGGTGAGAAAAAGACGTGTCTGTACATTGAATATTATTGCGTAATTTTTAATGAAATAGGTTTTTAATATTGCACTGAGGCCAAAACCACAATTTTTATAACTTTTGTCTGTCTCTCTGACTGTGTGGCTATCTGTCGGTATGTATGTTCCGTTTTAACTCGAGAACCACTAAACGGTTTTGGGTGCGTTTTTTTTATTATCATTGCAGTGATCCTGGTCAACACATGGGCTATAAGGAGTGTTCATAAAATAACCCCCAACCCAAAAACGGGGTAGAGATTGAATAAACGCGGGCGAGGCCGCGGGAAAAAGCTTAGTACTTGAATAAAACGCATATATTAGAATGTTCCTTTTGCTTAAAGGATTTTGCTATATCCCTAGGGAAAGTCCTAAGCTACTTACAAAGCAAAACGTACCTTATATTAAAACAGAGTTTATTTGGCTTGTAGTACAGTCTGCATAGAACTTTGTTTTTGCTAAGTCCCTCCCAGTTCCTATTAGGAACTTCTTGGAATAAAATGTTATATGAAATGAAAGCGTGTATTGCTCGCAGTTTCAAACGAGCAAATAATCTATGGTTTTGCTACTTTTCTAGAGGGAAATTGAAGCTCTCATTCCGTATAGCGCGCTCATTCCAGGATAGAACTTTGCAAGGTTAGATATGGTAACTTAACTCCACCTAAAACATACTCGTGAATGTGAAAAAGCGCCCAAAATCGGTAAAAACACAAGTTAATTCGTCAGCTTCGCCGAGTTTGAGATGAAAGTGGGTGCAAAGTTTTCAGATTTTTAGAATTAATAATCTACTCTCATTGCTTAAATTGTTGAAAAAGCCTTTATTACTTGAATACTGTTTAATTTTTACTTAGTAAGTATTCATGTTTTTAGTCTTAGATAACGCATAGATAACTTTTTGGTACCGCTATTGCAAAGAAAAAAAAACCGGCCAAGTGCTTGTCGAGCCACGCGCAATCTAGGGTTCCGTAGTTGCCCGATACATTTTATAAGTTGGTCTACTAATACAGACCGCGCCAAACTTTTAGTCCCATACATTAGAGGGGACCAAAAGTTTGGCGCGACCTGTACTTGCAAACCAGTAAAGCCTAGTTAGCTGTGATAGTTTTCCTTTTAAATTCATTATATATACTACTTGAGTGAATTTTTTCACATTTCTATATAAAACCGTTTAGCCAGCAGGGGGGGGGGGACGCTCCACTCTAACTAAAATTTTCATTTTACAGCTTAATACTTCGCAAACGGATCCTTAAATCGAAAAATGGTTTTCACACGCCCACAATGTTTTTGAACGACCTATCCAACGATACCCCATACTATGGGATAGACGAGAAAAAAAAATCATCCCCGGCTTACGTGTATAAGAGGTAACCCTAAAAAAATTTTTTTTTGAAATTTAATTTTACCATTTTGTTGGCATGATTAATATTTATATTCATGCCAAATTACAGCTTTCTAGTGCTAATTTAAAAAACATTTAATAAGCGGTGCTCCCCTGTCGGCCTGATTTTTGTACTACTTTTCATACTGGCACATTATTTCATTTTTTCAAATACCAGCCTATATCTCTAGAAAAAGTTGTCCGAGAAGAAAATGAGGATATTGTTGCACTCGGCAGCGCAGAACTGCCTTTTTGGGGAAGATATTTTTTTCTAACCTAACTATTTGAGTCTGGCTTTTTTTCAACCCCCATGTAAGTCCTGCTGGGGAGCACTACTTCTTAAATATTACCTAAAGATATGTACTTGAATCGGTCCAAGTTTTATCCCAGCAGGTTAATGTGCAAGGTTGGGTCCATCAACCTCCGCATATTGATGCAGTAGGTAAATCGCATAAGGTAAGAGACAAACATATCTGAAAAAGTGCGTGTCCGAGTAGTGCGGAGAATCAAGAAGAGATTGAATAACATAATTTTATATAAATTCGCACAAGAGCGTATTGGAAAATAACGCTTTGCTTTGTTTTAGATAATGGGTTTATATGTTAAAAACAGTCATTATTGTAATTTACATTTTATTAGTTTGGACAGACTACTGTTTTGAACTAAAGAATGGCATTCATTTTGCATATATTTTCGATGCTGCGCAACACTCTTAGGACTTTGTAATTCTCTTGGACAAGGGCTTCTTTATAGCACGTATTTTGGGAATAAAACTATTTCAAAACCCAGCTTTTACTTACATCATCTTAATGTAGATTTTTCGAAGAACAAAACCCTTGGCATGGTAATTCCACCCACTATTTATTAAGTACTGTTAAAGAGGGATACATCCAATCAAATGTTTCGTAAAAAATCTAAATATTTACTAATTTGACGTACCAGAATGATACGAGTAAGAAAAATAAAACTTTGTGTAAGTGTTAATGGACGCACGGAGAAATAGACGTTGGGAGAAAGAGAATTGACGTTCAGGGAACTATACATTTCGTAGATCAACCTATTTGTACAGTGGGTCATATACGATAGTAGTAACTAGTTTTGCGTCTTTCTCAACCACATTGAAGACCCTGTTTTGAAGTTTTGGTAAAACACAAATTAGTCTGTCCCTGGATGATATCATAGGGTGGAACATTTCTGAGACTTCTACAAGTGAGGAACATTCCTCAAGGTTGGGCACGATTCAAAAAAGAGAACACTCTCAAGATAATCGGTATGTTGCAGCAGACTGAGAGGTTTTGATTGAACATTAATTAAATTCTGATAAATTACTTTATTTTTCCTTTTACGCCTATTTCTGGGTAGACATAGAAATTTACAATGCAACGTATATTTCTACGTTTAATTTGAAATAGAGAATCAGTAAACGGATTTTAATTCAGTTTTTCTTGATACCTATTGGTAATTTTTTAGGTTTCGCCTAAAGGGCAACATAAATCTGGATATGATGTGTAAAATATTGACCCAAAACCTATTATTGAATTTAAAATAAAATGAAATTAATTTTCAGGGGGAAAACCGTGGAGTGTCATTGGCTAGAGCTAATTAAGTAAAATATAAACATGTTTTTTTTTTATTACTCCAATAATTAAGAAATGGGGGTCAAATTCAATGTTGTCAGTTTTAGACCACTTTATTAACGGGATATATTATTATCGCAAAAACAAAATTAGTGAGGAATTTAAAATTTTCTGTCTATTATGTATCATAATATACTATATTTAAACAACAAATACTGAAAACACCGTTTTTTAACATAGGTTTAGTAGGGTTACGTAACCAAATACTCGACTAACTTAATTTTGCAGTTTCGTTTCATACATTTTTCGAGTATTTCATTAAATACAAAGAAAATAATGCACTTCTAGTAATTAATTTCGACATAATCTAGTATTTTGATGTTAAGAAACATGTTTGGATAAATTTTACTCGATAAAAATAATTCATGGAATGGGGTCTTTAAATCAAACACACTTCTTTCTTAATCTCATATTTTGACGAATAGGGATCACTTACAGAACTCAAACATATTTTATTAGATGGGTTTTAACAATATGTAAAATTGTACTGTCTTATTTCTGTATCCTTGTAATTTTCTTTGTGTCTGTGCGGTGATTTGGATTTAATCTGTTCTGCTGGGCAGATATTAAGGAATGAATAAATAAATATCTAGATTTTGGACTTCAGTAATAATCCTAGCAAATTTTTAAACAAAAATATAAAGATATATAATAATATAAAGCCATATAGTCTTCTATCTATATTATTTTTACTATACTGATTAACCAAGTTACACAATGGGAAATGCTCATTTGAAGTTGGGCATCTAGCCTTATACGGACCCTTAAGCCGTTGCAATAAGGGTTTCGATAGGTGTCTTTGTGAGTTGAACGATCGCTTCCAAACCAGGGAAAAGTTTCAAAGGTGATGGATACAAAAACCTACGCCGCAAAACATTTCATCCCAGGCTTTATGGCCATGATAGTATATCCTTTTGGTTTCCAAATGAGTAGATTTACAAAGCATTAGGGTTTTAAATTTCGTTACCTTAACCTGTAAAACGAACCGATTTCAGCACAAATCACGCGGTGAATCTCCCGCACAATTGATTCACCTGAAACTTTCAGAATTTCAGACCGATTCGAAAGTTTGTATTTGGACTGGGTCTCGTAGCAGACTTTATTGCCTTACTTCTTACCGCTCTGAAGAAAACGATTCTAACTTACTTTACTCGAAAAAGTTTTAAAGGTTTGTTTTACTATTTTAGCATTTCGACATGACAACAGACTATAGGTACTCGTAAAAGAATAATTTATTAGATAATCCAAATAGATTGGTTAATTCGAATTTAAAATAAAATAAAAACCTAGCGATGAAGTGTTGTCCCTGTACCATCTACCAATAATTCGTAGAAAAAATCAAAGGCGACATGTCGATATGGCAGGTATACCAACCCTTAGCAGGTATAAACATTGATGTTATGCCGTAAAATCCGTTACGAGTTTCCGTGCTTTATACGTTGCGTCATTCTAATCTATAAGGTCCCACAATTCAAAGTGAAAAAAATTCAAGAGATGTTATAGTACCCCTAATAAAAGGTCGCTCACTATTAGCCACCTTGAGTAGTTAACTTGTGGTGAATGAGCTGCTGGCGTTCCTGCAGCAGAAGCTGGATGTGATGGACGAGGTGTCCGCTGTCAAGATCTGCGCAACCAACTTTAGCGAGGATGACATCGCAGCTGCAAAGTTATTGCTGTATACCATGCTGAACAAGCGCGGTGAGATGGTGTCCCGCTGGCGTGACGGGACAAAGAAAACTCTGCAGGACATTATCTCGCTGTTCAAAGCGACCGACCCTGATGACGTGCCGACATTTGTGGCGAAGGAACTACACAAGCTTCCTTTGACCACGTCGATGTAACTTGCCTACTGAAGGACATTGTTTTTCTTAAGGCCAGACTCGCGGATGTGCAGGCGAAAATAGTTTCATCCCAAAAAACCGTCACTTACAAATACTTTTTATAAATAAAATTATATTTAAACCGTTTAATTATATTAATATGCTCTAGAAATTACTAAAATCAGTATTTATTAACCAAGTCAAACAAAAAATACAAATATAACATGTATGGAAAGAAACTGCAAAATTAAGTTCTGCAAGTATTGTTCCACGCAGAATTCGGATTTATTCTTTCACTTATGAAAAAAATTCTAAATTGAAGAAAATTGTAGGTCTCCGGTAAATACGGGGAAATCAGTCAGTGAGTGTGGGCTTTTTAGCATGGAAATACGCTTTGAAGAGCTTTATCTTTTTACCATAGCAGTATGAGGCTGTTGACCTTAGTCCAGCCATCCAGCTTGGATCATCCAATTCTGGACAAAGGCTTTTCCAAGATTTTGCTACTCTTAAATTGTAGATCCTTCCTTTGATTGGGGATGTACATTTTGTGGCCATATCTGCGCAATCTGCCCAAATATCGTGAAATGTGTAAAAACTAAAGGGGTCGCCAAACCCCGCTCCGCTTCGCTCGACTCCCTAATTTATGATCGCAAGCAACTTAACACGCTCCTCCTCGCTTCGCTTGTCTTCGCACTTATTTTTAACTTTTTGTTGGAAGTCTATCGTAAATTTCTTATTTATAACGATATCACCGATCATTTCATGAAATTATCAATTCTACGATATTGCCGCCACATATACACGCCATCCATAAGCCTGGCTGTAGCTATTAAAGAGCTGTCTTCTTACTCTCTTTGGGAGTAGATGGTGGTACCTCCACAGTTGAGTCCGCCATCGGCTTTACCACCTTGAAACTTAGTATTCGACATAATTTCAACTCGATGCTTTAAACCATACCAAAAAAACCGGTCAAGTGCGTGTCTGACCACACGCAGTATAGGGTTCCCGAGTTGCCTAGTACATTTTATAACTTGGTCTACTAACACAGATCGCGTCAAACTTCGAGTGCGCTCGGAATTTGCTCTCCCTCAGAACGCCCCATACATTTAGAGGGGACTAAAACTTTGGCACGATCTCTACTCGTAAACCTGTAGAGCCTACTTAGCTGTGATAGTTTTCCTTTTAACTTCATTATATATACTATTCATACATTATGTGATTCTTTTTCACACATTCATAAATAACCGTTTAGCTGACAGGGAGGGGGACACTTGATTCTAACAAAAATTAGCAATTTAAAGCTTAATATTTCGCCAACGGATATCCAACAATACCACACACTATGGCATAGACGAGAAAAATAATTCATCCCCAACCTACGTGCAAGGGAGCTTACCTTTAAAAAAATTACGAGATTTAATTTTACCATTTTGTCAGCGTGATTAATTATGTATGTATGTATTATGTACGTACCCATGCCAAATTACAGCTTTCTAGTACTAATAGTCTCTGAGCTAAGCCGCGGACAGACGGACAGACGGAGATGGCGAAACTTTAAGAGTAAGACAAACAGATAGACACACAGTCGGACAACAAAGTGCTTCTATAAAAGTAGCTTTTTTCATAATGAGATATGGAAGCCCAAAAAAATAGAAAATATAAAATGCCATATTTGAAAAATACACAGTTCAAAAGCAACAGTTTTCTGCCCTTGCTTTCTATCTTCGTTTTAGTGACAAAACGTTTCATACATACCCAAAAAACATTCTGAATAAACAACCTATTTTCTTTAAAATCTGTTCTGTGGTACTAAGTTCTGACACTAACATAATAGATAAACGTTGCATTTTACATAGATATACCTATATCTAACCATTTAGTTTAATTTTACAAGCCGCGATCGCGCTTCATATTCAAATTCCAATTATTTATTTGCGTTATCACATACATAATAAAGATGACAGGTTTTTTTTGAGATCTTGTGATACCCTGTAGGGGCATAGCAAAACAATGACAAAGAGGGGAGGACTACATTGTTTAACATTACTCAAAGTATTAGTACACTTACAATATTTAAACTTTACAAAATAAAATAAAAATCACATTTATGTAACTCAATAGTATTCTAGTATTCTTAACTTTCGATAGAAATTATCCGTAAAAATATGATAATCAATCTACTTACAAACACATACGTATCTACATCTACATCTACACTATTATATAAAGAGGAAAGATTTGTTTGTTTGTTTGTTTGTCTTCATATCCAATTCAATTGTTATTGTTCAATTGTTATTGAAAATCGACAACTACCTTTGAAAATGAGGTATCCTTTCCGCTCTCTAACAACAAACTGTCTTTAACTAGGAATTATTTAATTAAAATAATTACAATTGTGAAAATGCAAATGTTACATAAAGCTCTGAGACTATGAGCCCCTCCGAAGTTTAGGACCAGAACACTTGTGCCCAGGATGTGTATGAACGACGAAGAGAAGCTTGGCTCGATTAAATTTCAAATAACATTATCTACGAATGAAGGAGTAAAACCAAAGGAATTCGACCTTGGTTGGTTACGAGAATCCTTCGCTCGGCCCGTGGCTTGTGGGGAGAGGAGACGGTAGCTCAGAGTACGCCGGTTTATCTCAGTACGGTTCAAGGCCTACGATATATCGGTAACAAGTTTGATTCTATGCTTCATCAATATTAATCGACTATAACTAAGTTATCTAACGCGGGAAAACTCGCTATGCTCGCTCAGCCCGTGTGTGACGAGTAACGTGATGATAAATTAATTAATGTAATACGTAGATATGCAAAGTGGATCCAATAGATTTTAAAATGTAGTTCATGCTGAATCCATCGATTGAAAGATTGTTTTGCCTAAACGGATGCATTTTATTCATTTGACTATTTTCGTTCGATTTCGGTATGTTTTCAATCGCTCGAGTAAAAGCCGCAGTGCGGAGTATTAAATATTCAGTTTTGTAGTTGCACTTTTTTTAGATTTTGCCCTTTTCATTCACGTTTGTAGCAGAAAATGTGTTCGAAAAACAGGAAATGGTTAAAATCCGTTGACGCAGGAGCTTGCATCCAGAGAGTGAACAAGCAAGGTCGTTGCACAGTCTGCGCCCGCGCAACGCCGCGCCGCCAGCTCACGCGCACGTTCATAACCGGTCTAAGGAGCAGCAAGGCGGGCCAATCAAAGGAGCTTGCTACTTGTACACAGTGGTCCGCTTATTATCAATAGTAACACACATTACGCATCTTATGATACAAAATCTCGTGTTAACATCATCGAAGCATGGTATACACTGCAGCTTTAGTATATTTATTTCTAGCTAGCCAGAACTTGCTGCTAACTCCTATCTGGAGCTGTGATATCATCAGAACTTAGAATTTGATAGTTAGGTACCGTGGCAAACTAAACACAACTGTAACGTAAATAAATGTATTCAATATATCTTGTATCTATAATACTGCATACCGTGGTAGTTCTTATTAACCCTTCGTAAAAGTTATATTTTGAATGGCAGTAGTTAGTTACCCTTAATAGATTTTCATTGGGCTACGAGTTACAGAATAAATAGATCTCTTGTAATGTGTCCTTAATATAATATGGTTAAACTGCCAAATTTCATAATAGACCAACGAGAGATTTTTTTTTTATCACAGCGTTCTTTTATTTTGACAAGCTCTTATTTAATTTTTTTTGTGTGTTATAGTGTGAATTTTGCACACAAATTTTGTTCTGGTGACATTGCACGATAAGCAAGCGACGTTATTCTAAATCCAATATAGCGGAAGCGACAAGATGGCGATTAATTATTTCTTTACCAACCCCCTTGACATGGGTACCTAATAAATAGGATTTGACAAGGAGAATACGTGATTAAGTGACGTCATTTTAAATCCAATATGGCAGAGGCCCCAAGATGGTGGTTTATATTTCCAAACCAACCCCTTGATCTGCATAATAAAAAAATATATTTGGCGAGGAGAACAGGATAAGCTAAGTGACGTCATTCCAAAACCAATATGGTCATTTCTTATTTCCATACTGACCCTTTGATATGATAAGATTGCCAAGCAGAATACGTCACATCATTCTAAATTCAATATGGCGGACACCCTACGGTGGCGGACTCAATTTCTTTTATTACCCTTTTTAAAAACAAGCTTTTAAATAAGCCACGCAACAAATAAAATAAGTTTAGATCGCTGAAACCGATTTAATACATAATTTATGACAAAAAGCTGCAGTGTATAATATCATGCATACTAAATATTATTGAATGCCGATTTCAAGAGTTTCGGCACCGCGCTCACCAACCCGCCGGCCCAGCGTGTGTGAGTATGGGCATTTCTTCCAGGAGGACCGCCAAGAGTGGCGAAATCCTGGAAAGACCTATGTCCAGCAATGGACGAAACAGACTGATAGATGGATGGTATTATTATTGTTGACTAAGTACATCCCCACTGTTTGTTAAATCATTTGTTCTCAAAAAGCTGGTTGCGCGAATTGTAAATAAATTATATACTTCGGAAAATACTTAAAATCAATTGCTGACCAAATAAATTAATTGGTACCTGTTATTATAATATGTACGCTACAAGTTATTGAAATAATAAAATAAGCTTGGCCATACAATCCCATGCGGCAGCGACAACCTCGACAGCATTTTTTATTTGTTTTAAATTTAGATAGGTTTATTTGTATATTTTAGGTATATATGTATATATGTAAGTTAAAGTGTTGATGTTTTTCATATTATTTAATTAAAAAATATTAAAGTAAAATAAAATATTAAATCAGTTTCAGCGATCCAAACTTATTTTATTAATTAAAATCCATGGCTTAAAAAAAAGATTCTTGTTAAAAAAGTTTTAATAAATATTTTTATTACGATTAAAATGAAATTACAATACAACATTTACACTACCGTACCGTGTTATTCGAAGGAAAAAATATGTACTTCGGTTAGCACCTTTTGAGCCACCGCCACGTCTATGCAATATAGAACAGGATTTAAAATTTTGTAAGCACTTTTAGTTGAATCTATATAATTTTTATTTTAGTATCGCGTCCACGAATCAGAGTGACCAAGCAAATTTGCATCGAAATGGTCCAAATTTTCGCACCATTTGCGGATAATTTCCATTGAAAATTGAGTTTCAGCAAGTTTATTACGTTCGAATCGGACGGCTAGTATTTTTATTGTTCCGTACCCAAACCGCTCAAGTTCAAGTAGGACTTGCGTTCTGAGGGTTCTGTAACATTTGAATAAGTTAAAATAAAAATTACAAACTTATCAGTACCTAGAAAACGTATGAAATGTTGTTGATCGAATAATCGGCTTTAAAAGTATTTGTTGTTTAAATAGAGTACATGGCACATAATATACACACAAAATTACAAATTCCGAACTATTTTAGTTTCTGATATAAACCCCATAATAAAAATGGTCTAAAATTTACAATTTTGATGGCCCCCTATTTCTTTATTTTTGGAGATTAAAAACATAAAAATGTATTTTTTACTCTACTTAATAAGTTCTAGATTCTAGACAGTGATAATGGGGTAAGAAGAAAAAAACGATTTTCTTCTCCTATTTGGTTTCGGGTCAACATTCTACATAACATATCCAAATTTCAGTCTTGTATCTCATTTCGTCTGGAAGCTAGAGAGAGCTCCGTGACATACTTGGACGGGCAGACGGACAGAAAGCAGGGCGAAATTAATAGGGCTCCGTGTGGCCCTTCGGCTACGGAACCCTAAAATTGTGGCAAGACTCCATTATCTATCCGACTGTATGTCACAGCCTCATAACTTTCAATCCAAGATAAATACTTCGAATTTCTCACAAAAATGACATTAACTTGACCACAGAACGTGGAGCAAAAAAAAGAAAAAAATACGAAATTTCACTGTAAAAGGATTCTGAAATTGTTTTTCCTCCTATAAATAAAATATGAATACCAACTTATAGGTATTTAATTGTTGATTCTAAGAATATATAGTTTAGCTTTATTTAGTGGCACCGATTTTGAGAAAGAAAATGTTAATGTCCCACCTACCATCTCCGAAATTAGAGGACCGAAAAATATGAATAAAATCACGGCAATTGGTTATTTATTATATGATGTACAGTTTATAGGGTAAATATCGAAAGGTAATGTAATATTTAGTAAAACCTGAAAAAAATCGTTCAATAAACCACAAATCAATATCATAGCATTGCGGTACACAGGGCCGTATTTCAAGATGTGGAGGCCCCTGGGCAAGAACGAAGTAAGGTGGGTGGTAAACATTTTGTGTTTTAACATTACTCTTTGAATTAGTACTGCACTTCTTAAAAAAGTAAGATAAAACGAAAAATATAGTTCTCATGGACAAAGCCAAAAAAATTGAAAAATAAATACGTTGTGTGCCCTAATCTCTAAGCAATTTGTACTTACTGTATTTTTATTTAAGGTTAGTTAAACGAGTTATTTATTCGGAAAAACAATTAGTGTACAACATTAAAAACTTGTGGAGGCCCTCTTGTGCGGAGAACCCTGGGCTTCAGCCCTGTTGCCTTCCCCTAAATCCCTACAAATATGCAGGTGAAAGTTTAATCTGAGGCTTTGAACTGAGATTCAGGATATTTAACCACAATATATATTACTTTTGGTAGTTAATTATTTTTTAAGGGTTCCATAGCCAAAAGGTGCCAAACAGGACCTTATTACTAATGTAATATGTCTGTCTGTCTGTTACAAGGGTCTAAAGCTTCAGCTGTCTTATGCGATGTATATTATCGTATGTATTAGATATTTAAGAATGTGACTTTCTTTTTAATAATATTAACGAAACTTGGATCTATTAAATAATTGCAAAGTATTCTCTCCCATGTCAATATAAGTCTGGTAACATTCAAATGTTTCTTTATGCAGTTGAAATTTTTTCATCATTATTTATTTTAGCTCAATCTTAAAAGCATACAAGTTTAAAATTTGGTGAGATTGTAGTTACACACTCTAAAATAAATATTAATAACGAAGGCTGCTAAAAACTATTTTCCAAAAAATGTTTCTAATTCATTTTTTCGATATATGTCAGTGTCAGTGTTTTTTACGTTATTCTAAGTCATAATAATATTTTATTTTCCATTCGCCTGATGACGACCTCACCGATATATGGCGTATTTTACGGGTCGAAATATAGCGTATTTTACTGAGTATTGCTTTAATTTTCGTAATAAATAATAAAAATAAGAAGCCAATGACTGGTTTGAAAGAAAATGTATTTATTATCTTATTATAAAATAAATCATCAAATTACAAAAATAAGGGTTCCGTACCCAAACAAAGGGTTAGATTTGTCAGGCGCTACCATTTTAGCCCCTAGTTATCATGTTGTTGTTATTTACCATAGTGTATGTAGGATTTCATATCCGTGCGTTGTGGTTTACGGAACCCTTCAAGCGCGAGTCTGACGTAAGTTTGTTTAATATAGGCTTTACTTACTTATAATTATCATAAACAGTTAAGGGCAAGATTTATTATAGCAATTTCCTAACTCTCCTCTTAACACTACAAATGTTCAGTCATTTCAACTACAGTGCATGCCCTTACAGACCACGTTATTTCTAAGAAATTGCCCACCCTGAAAGTTCTGATGCCTCAGGTATATTCTCTTCTCAAAACTGCCGCTTATTTGATATATCTCAAGTGTGTCTGAGTACTTGGTCAATACAAAATGTTTATTCTAAAAGTGACAGCAATGTTGGTCTACTTGGAGCTAATTAATTTTGTTTATTCGCCAATTATTATAATGCATGTAGGGTTACCAGATGACAGAAATTTTCCAGAAATGTCAGCAATTTTGGGCCTCCGTCAGGAAATCAGGAAAAATGGGATTTGTCAGGAGTTTTTAAAAGCGAATGAATAAATACCTGAAATGATTATATTTATTGAGTTACATTGTGTTTGTAACAAAAACTGTAGAAAATCGCACTACCTCCGCATTAACAAAAAACCATAACAAGGTATTAAAAAACTCGTGTAAAACTATTAAAAAACTCGCCTACGCCTCGTTTCTTAAATTCACTCTCGTGTTTTAATAACCACTTTATGTACCAGTTTCATAAACTACTATAATATGATCATAAATAATAAATTTTATTAGTCGCCGCTCAAAAGTACGCGGAAAAAATCACCTGTGGTTTGAGTCTCTGAGGGGCCAGCACCCTCGAAAAATTATCCTAGTTACGCCAATAACACCTACGTATGATTAATATAAATAATTATAGGGTAAAACGTTATTACATATAATGATGCCAGGCTCGACCGTGGAGGTACTACCATCTCACTCGCAACGAGTATAAGAAGATAGCTCTCAAACAGGCACATGCCTGGGACCAATTGATGGCGGTACATCCATCCCCAACTGTCAGGCCTTATATAAAACAGACTGGTGATGCGTAGCGGCGTCATTGGTGTGGGGATTTCGGCACAGCACTCACCAACCCGCCTGCCCAGCGTGTCCAAGAGGACAGCCATGAGTGGCAAAATCTTGGAAGGGCCCTATGTGCAGCAGTGAAAGAACCAGGCTGATAGATGGAGATAATAATATTATAGTATTTATTACATATTGTAAACTGTAATCACGAGTCACTGAGATCTTAAAATATCTAGTTAAATTACGAGAAGCAGCACTTAGAGTGATGCTGGGAGAAGTCTTGGGTCAGATGAGTAATAAGCTAATAGTGTTGCGCATTCGCTTGCAGACAAACATTCGCAGGCATAAAATTATACCAATTGAGTAGAAGCCAACGAAACGACTAACGGTTCACAGAACAGAACAAATCATCATACAGTGCCACTAGCTAACTGTTCAAATGACGGCGTCGCTAGTAGTATGTTTAGTGTTTCTTTATTATTCATTGTACACAGATAAATTATTTAGAAATTTGGTCTTAAATTTAATGGAACGTGGCAAGCTTATCCAAAGTTCCAGCAAACCAAGGCAAAAAGTGAATATTGGTTTGAAAAGTTAAACATAATGAACAAAATAGTATACTTAAAAAACATAATTTTATATGTTTTTTTAATTAATAAACATATATATATGTATGTATGTGCACTTTTATGAGTTACATTAAAGGTAAAAGGAAAGCTTTCCTTTGCACATACATATATATATATAATAATAAAAAAAAACATGAAAAAGCTCTTACAAAGCAAAAATATTTATTACTTATTATAATTTAATATGGCCATTTAAATACTAGTAAATCTAACTTACTAAACTAAGTTATAATTACATTATTACTTTTATGTACTAACAACATACATACATATACTCATGCCTGTCTCCCAGAGGGGTAGGCAGAGACTACTGTTACAGATTTCCATCTTCTACGATCCTGACACACCTCTTTTGCTTCTTCTACATCCATCAATCTATTCATACAAGCTCTTCTATTCCGGGTACTTTTTACTTTGCCCTTTTTCAGTATGTCGCCTATTTGGTCGGCATATATATTATGTACGTCCTTCTAGGGCGGCCCGATCGAGCTTTACCTTCCACTTGTGCAGCATACATTTCATTCATTCAAACTCTCTATATGTTCAAACTACCGAAGCATTCTTTTTTCTATTCTAGTCAGTGTATCTTCTTTCAGGCCGCAACGATACGTCGATATTTTTCACTCTGTCCTTAATGTCAAACCACGCCTCTCCGTAAGGAACACATTTCCACTGCATTCACTCTACTTCGATGTTCACAATACTAACAATACATACTACTAATACATAATACACACTATAACAGTACTTTTTAGATAAATACAGAAATACTACACATATTAAAATAATATCCACCTGGAGAAAGGTCAGAAGGACAAAAAAAGCGCTTTAATTATTTTTTAATACACACATCAATAGAAGGACTAGTAAGATAGTGTGACCTATTCTCGTGCAGCAAACCTTAAATTTAGAGTTGAAAAACCTAAAATAATACAAGCTTATTTAACTTTTATCCATCTGCGTTAAAGACCATTTTGCAATGAAAAGTTTTAGTTTATGGCAGCTCTAAATCAAATATTTGATATACGAGAATATATATCATTTATGAGACAAAACGGAAAATTAAAATGTGCGAAACCTTTCACCAATGTTGATGAATACTAAGATATTTTTCTGTGTAATTATCTTCATTTGATGCTTTTCGGTAATGTAAACAGCAATTTAGCTGTAGTTCAAATTATTTTTTCCACCAGCGGGGGGGGGGCATTACATAACTTAGTGTCGGTTGCTATATATGGTTGCTATTCACTAGAAACAAATGAAAAATGAACGTCCAAAATAACCTTCAATGGGTATTGAACTATTGTGACGTCATTTCTTGTTGCCAATATTTGTAGCTGTTCTCAGAATTCAATAAAATCCTGTAAAACTTGAACCGCTTCCAATTGCAATGTCTCTAACTCCGTGTAACACAAACAAGCCTTCGAGTTCCAATGTCGTGGACAAAGTTGGTTACTATAACATTGAAAATATCATGCAAATGGAGAAGAAATGAAATTTTATTCAGTAGGACTGGTTGCTGTGAATGACAGGATCTCACGATCAAGCTACATTTCACTCAAGCGTCCTTTTCAGAATTTAAAACACAAGTTTGGATATTTTGATTGAAATCAACATTAGCACACGTAGTACGAATACATTGTGCTAAAATTAAATAGTAGTGAGATAATAATCTAACAGAATACATGGCTATAGGGGTGTTCATGAAATAACGCCCAAGCTGGAAACAGGGCAAGGATTTAGTAAACGCTTTTATAATTTGAGAACCACTCCACGGATTTAGATGCGTTTTTGATTATTATAATCGTAGCTACCCTGGTCAACACATAGACTAAAAGAGGTGTTCATAAAATAACGCCCAAGCCAAAAACGGGGCAAAGATTGAATAAACGCAAACGGAAAAGGCTATTGTTATATAAATCTATAGGCCCATGTAATGCGGTGGACGAACACGGGCTGATGGATGGATGGATATAAATCTATGGGAAATCTGATTCGAATTTAAATCCGGAGCCCACGCGAACGAAGTCGCGGGCAAAAGCTATATCTTAATAAAATAACACAAGGTCGTAAAAAGTAAAATTATTTATTATCACAACAATTATTTTACGAGCTCAAGAACAAAAAATAATTCAAAATTAACAACTTGTAAAATAATAGATTTTGTATTCTCAAGTTTATAATATTTTGCCGGGGTCAAAAATAGTAATTTTTTGCACCCTTACTGATTGGCCCTCGACTGCCATTTTTTCTTAATTAAGTACTGTCAAACAGCCGAATTTTACTCGGTACATAAAAAAGGGGTAGGCGAAGTTCGGATTGAATCTGCACTCAGAAAACGTCTAGATAAAAATTCATTACTTTTGTACTTAATTTTATAAATACATATGTATATCCTGTCATGTTAAGGCTTGCAGATTTTTTGTTAAATTTAAGTAACAATAAGCTTAAAACTAAACCGATCAAATGTATAGCTATCAGCATGTAAAAATTTACTCAAGTTTATTAGGGTGTTCGGAAACAGTATTTGTGAGTGGTTACGCAAAAAGGGACCTGTAAGGATTGGAAATGCTTTTTAGTTTTTTTGGTGATTTTGATTCCTTAGAATTTCCTCTTTAATTTGGTCCGAAGCAGATTTTTTTTAGTGGTAGTTTTTTTTTATTTTTTTACGTCACTAGTCAGTCCTCTGAATAACCGCAACAATTCAGTTTCAAATTGACATTTATGTGTACATTAATTAAATAATATTTTATTTACCCAAAAAAACCAAAAAACATATCTGTATGACTCCAAACATTGAACTCGATTTTCTCAAAATAATTTTTTTTCTCTACTGGTCCCTTTTCGCGTAACCACTGTTATTTTATTACTATGAGTAGTCTCGTTTGTCGATAACACTTAGGTGTGTTATTTAAAGCCATTTTCAAACGGCTGTGATAGTGAATTTATGCTAGTGTGAGCTTATTTACGTTTGTGGTTTGATAATTTCTACTTTTTTACTGAGCTTAGATCGCCCGTTTTCCGCGTGTATATTAATTTCCTACAAAAAATGTACTTGTATTAGGGTTGTCAAAGTTCCATTTTGATACATAGTATTACAATAAATAGTTTCATTATGCAAAATCCGAAAACGCTACACAAAACAATTATGAAATAACTTCTTAAATATTATCATAATAAAATTACATATAGTTATAGGTATATACGAGTATAACACCTAGTACCTTTCTTACTAAAATATAAGTATAAAATACACATTCAAGGTATAATAAAAAAATCTTACTTATCTTGTTCTACAGGGGCAAAAACAAATAATAATAACATAATAAGCAGTGTTGTGTCGCTAAGCAGTATATTATATTTAATACAAGGCGTTGCCCGCGGCTCCACCCACGATTTTTGCAATCTCTGCCGTGTTTTTGGCTTGGCAGTTATTTTATGAACATCCCTTATAGTTTTAGCCTATCATATTATGTTGATCAGGGTAACTACGATGATAATAAAGAAAACCGCGTCCAAATCCGTTCAGTGGTTCTCGAGTTAAAACGGAGCATACATACAGACAGACAAACAGGCAAAAATAAAAAAATATAGTATTTTCTTTATTACAATACTAATAAAATAACCCACAATTATGCAATATACAGAAACGACTTTTTGACCACTTTATTAATAGTATAGTTTATTAATAATAATAGTATGGGGCGATAAAATATCTATATTTATCTGTACTTAGTATAATAAAGTAATAAAATGGCCGTGTCTGCAACTGAATATTTTTTGAATTTGTGTCTGCATTTATGCATGTATAATCGAGCACAATCAATTAAATTGGCGAAAAAATGCACGTGTCGAGAAGGGTTGCTAAAGGGAATAAATGACTTCAAAATCAGTTTTTTAACTAGATTTGAATGTTACACCACAGTTTAGTTTTGTTTTAAGTCAAGCAACAGCCTGGTAGCCCTAAAAGTGAGTTCCTACGCACCTACATTTTTCAATTCAATGAGAGAAAAAAAGAGTACTTTCATGTTTTTATTCGATGCCTTTAATTACTTTAAATTTTCTTAAAAGTAAAGCTTTTCACTTGATTTTGATGAAAATTAAACGATATTTACGAGATAAAACCTGAGGCTTCCTTTGATGAGGTTATCCGATTCCAGTTCATTTATTTCAAAGAACAAAAGTTATTTATTGCTTTGATCGACTATTTTCGCTATTTCGAGTTAAGTGGTATCTTGTAACAAAAAGAAACTCAACTTCAAAAAACTCTAATATACAGGAAAGTCACCTTATAAAAGAAGCAAACATTGTGAACAAGGAATTAGAATAATATTGTTGTGATATCTATGACAAGGTGGCACTTATTGCTAATAACAATATCTTCCAGGCAATATTTGTGTGAAAGAAAGATAATTCGAATGGTCCAGAACACCATAACAGCACCTAAATGTCGATTTTTTTTAGAGGAATAGACTTTTTTAATGTATACATTTTTTTCTCCTTGAAATACAAAAGATATACATGAAAATATTCAGAAACTGAATAAATAGCTTTGATGACGTAACAGTCATGTCATTTAGGCATTACCCAATAGGACATTGCCCACAAGAAGAAAAAAGTAATGTCAAAACCGACGTCTGTTTTTTTTTTATTTTCAGTATTTCCATCTTCAGGTTTTATCCTCTAAATTTTTTTTTATTCTTTTTTACGTCCCTATTGAGCCTAAGCGGCATGACTATTCTGTCACATTCCCATTTCTCGGAACTGATTTTCAAAAAATAATTTCGTTATCAGAAATACCACCTGAAAGTTAAATAACAGTATGTATCTTCATGATATAGCCTATATTTTCAGAAAAAAAATACAAAAGGGCCTGTTACAATTTATGGTTGGTTCGGATTGTATTCATGAAATTATATAAGTAAATATTAAAAAATATTTAAAAAATTCAGACAGTGTAATGGTATTAAACATATTATAGTAACTAAGTATATATTTAGTTCATCATAAACATACTTGGTTAAAATACATAAAAGTATATTAACTAACTACATATACAGAGATATTTTATCAAGTGCTGAACCCAAGTAACACGTAATCTGTATAATAACCAAAGTGGATATGGATTTATGTCCTAAAGTCAGACTAACACTTTTAATCAGAACTGGCCAAAATTTAATTTTGTTTAATAGCATTTGGTTCTTCTCATAATGCTTAAACTCCTACTAACACATCAGGTAATTATAATGTACAGCTACTTAAACAGCTTTTACACTTTCCCAATGGTTATTATCTTATAATAGTAATTTGAAAACACATATGCATTAAATAAGCATTTAGAAAATCTCTTAGCGGGCATTTAGCTGTATTAGGTTTATTTTCAAGGCTAGAAACTTTCTAATGGGCTGAGGTTGTGTTTATTTAATGCTAGTTCTATATCAACATTGACTAAATAATTATTAATGCCTTAGCTCCGTTTTCTTCGTAATGTATTTTTCAATCAAGCTTTTAGCCGTATTTGGATACAAAGAAAAGTATTTTTAAAACTACAAGTAATAATTAGATCGTAATTCAAGTTTACCAATGGCTATTAATACACTACTTTTGTGTTGGGCATATCGTCATGGACAAAAAAGATTGGAATAAAACTAAAAGAACGGGCGGAATTAAAAGAAAACTTAAAAAGAAATATTCAAATTTTATTACTCATTTGAATAATCAAAGTAATAGTAAAATAACCGATGTTCCTGAGTTGGAGAGTTTGTGTGAGCCAAGTACTAGCCAAGCAGTGTCGCCAAGGGGTTCCGTAGCAAATAATTTTATTGAAGAAGAGGAATGTGTTGCAGAATATGTATTTTCGGATATCGCAGTTGGCCTTTCCATTCCCATTCACTGGGTACAATAAATAACTTTTCTGATCCCTTCTCAAATGTTTGGACGATCTTGAAGGGCATATTGTCTCTGAAAAGAACGAACATGTATTTAGTTAGGTATAGGTACTCACTTCAAATGCATAATGTATCAAAACGATCCAGAAGTTCCGTGTTACGTAAAATATTGATATTATATAATAAAATTTTGATTAAGTATTTGAACCAAAATCAGCTTTTAATTAAATTTTATTTGAAGCAATGTAGGTACTATCTTTTATTTATTGTTTTGTTTTTTTTTCGATTTTGGCGGGAAAAGTGTTTTAACAAGCTTATACAAAAATAAACTGATAAATGTTCTGTTTGCATATTTTTTTAGAGTTTACCGATATTAAACTCAAAAAGAACTCAGCTTTCTATTGATAAAAATGTAGAAATTAAAAATGGAATTATTAAAGCAATTTTTATATGGTTTGGTTTCAATTCGTAAAAGCTTTAGATTACAAAATATTTTTTTATAATTTTTCCCATAAGTTTGAATATTTTTCCATTACTATTTTCGGTTTCATAAAAAATAAGGTTTAGTAACCTAAAATATATACCTACTTAAGACCTTGTCCACATGCTGCGTTTTGCTCGCGCGAGAGCTCGCTCGCGCGTAGTCGAAGTACTAGGCTCCAATACATTGCGTCCACATGCTACGCGCGATTGGTGAGTTTCAAACGTCGCGTGTGGACGCAATGTATTGGCGCCTAGTACTTCGACTACGCGCGAGTGCTTAAGCGCGAGCACTCGCGCGAGCAAAACGCGACATCTGGACAAGGTATAAAGTTAGTTGCACTCGCAAGCACAAGTTACATATATGTATACGAGTAGGTATAACAATTGTAGCTAAGTAGGCACGTAATTAATGTAGGTACACTTCACAGTCACTATTCTTATCCTAAATCTGTAAACGCGTAGTAAATTGAAAACCAAACTTAGCAGCAGGCGCACGGGCAAGGCGTAACGCTATTGTGTAAATATTAAATAGGTAGGTACCAAATCAAAATGCTTCGCAGAAATTTTATATTTTCTTATTACTATTTCTGTCTGTTAAAAATTGTTGGGATATAAATTAATAAAAATAAAATCGGAGGCGTCACTATCGCTTACCATGTCAAAAGTATAGAAAATTTGTTTGCCAAACGTTTTTCCAAATTATTACGGTACCCTTATAAACACGACAGTAATCAACCGTTATGCTGCAAAATGACACCAAGCATTATAATATGATTCTGATGTGTTGTAATATATCTGAACACTATTTTTGAGAGTCTTTTATTATGCTTAACAGATACTAATTATTTTGTCTCGCTATAGTAGAACTAACAGCATTATTATCCTATTTTCGAATGCCTAAAGCATTTATATTATGTGACGCCATTTGCTTTCTCTTCCATTATTTTAGAAATAATTAAAGTGACCAAAATTTCATGGAACCAGCATTACTTAATATAGGTATCGAATGCGTGAATGTCTATGGAAGCAATTTTATTCGTTAAAACTAAGTCAACAGCTTAAAATTTTACAAAAAATACTGTTTGTAGATTTTAATGTTCTAACATTTTTACACTAAAAAGCACTTTTGCGAGGGCGCGAGAAAATTTTACTACAAACTTACATATGTTTTCACAGTAAACTGATACCCGCAGCTCCATTTCACCCAAAGATAGAAATACAAGTTTGTACTTACCCATTAAAAAATATTTCCACAGTTGTTTGTCACACTCACTGCACAATGACAACCATCTAATAAATGTATTTTTAAAATCTGTTCAGAAATTCTTTCGTACAAAGGAAATACAACAAGTAGCATTTATATAGGTTTTTATTTAGGCATTATAATAACTAAATCCGTTTAATAGCTGTACTAAAGTCGCAAAAAATGCCTTAAATACAGTAATTTATTCTTTACCGACTATAATAATGACGTTGTACAAAAGATATAATGCTATTAGGCAGCCTTTATAGGACTTAAAGCCGGCTAATTTGGGGCCCAAAATGCTCCTAAAAGAGCTGTACAAAAGTTAAACAGCTGATATACGATTGGCATATAATGCTTTGTGCATGAGCTCATGCTATTGTATGTTTATTATAATGGTGTTTGGTGTTACTTGGGAATGGCCAAATCTGAAACTATAGGGAATAGCGAAAAATTTTCAATGGAGCCTTGGGGCCAATTTTGACTTAAGCAAAACTGCATTATTTGTTTATTTTTTTATAATTTCTCTAGCCAGAGAAGGAACGGGTTGATAAAAAAACTGTGTATGTTTTGCACCATCTGACAGTGTCGCTTATAAGGATCAATAAAATTTGTGGGAAGTAATGGGTGGTAGAGCTGATGCCGGGCTCGACTGTGGAGGTACCACCATCTTACTCGCAAATCCTCCCTAAGTTATTCGGGGGAGAGTAAGAGAACAGCTCTTAGGCAAAACCAGGCGGCCCACCATTGCCTGGGACCGATGGATGGCGGTATATCTGGTGAGTAAACAGACTGGTGACGGGCAGCGGCGTCACTGGTGCAAGGGTTTCCGCACCGCGCTCACCAACCCGCCTGCCCAGCA
This sequence comes from Ypsolopha scabrella, assembly GCA_910592155.1. NCBI lineage: Eukaryota > Metazoa > Arthropoda > Insecta > Lepidoptera > Ypsolophidae > Ypsolopha > Ypsolopha scabrella. Next base: position 15,152,441 of record OU342960.1, read on the forward strand.
TGTGTGAGTATGGGAAATTCTTCCAGGAGGACCGCCAAGAGTGACGAAATCTTGGAAAGGCCTATGTCCAGCAGTGGACGAAACAGGCTGGTGGATGGATGGATGGATGGAATGTCAAACGGCAAACTAAAGGAAAATGCTATTTTTGTATGAACTGACCGTTGACGTCTCAAAAGTGTCCGAACTAAAAGAGAACCAAAACCATAGAAAATTTAAAAAGGGCAACAATCACTCGTCAATCAAAATTAAGCCGTGCAACAATGACATACGATTCAAATTCAACTGTTTTGTTTCTTAATATTTTGACACTTCACTAAGGACACTTTTTTGATAAATTTTATACTAGACCCGAGGTCCATTTGGTAGGACATCAATGGAACTGACTCATATTTTTAAGTTTTCATACATCACTCGTTCCGTAACTATTCTTGGTCAACACACATCTGGACTCAACGAGTGTAGCAATATGCATTAGATTCAAGGTTTAAATAATATAAGAGAAATTAAACCGTATTTTCTTAAAAATAGCCCTTTTCCTTAGTTTGTCATTTGACATTACTTCCCAGAATTTGACCCTTATAAGCGAAACTTTAGGATGGTGCAATATTAGTGTGTTTTTTTTATCAGCGGTTTCCCAAAGAAAGAAATTATTTGATGTACTTTTGGTTTTCATCGAAATCGGCTCCGAGCGAGACTCCTTCCTTTGAGCTTTTTTCGCTGTTCCGTATAGTTTCAGATTTGGCCACCCACACCCACTTGAAAAATTAACTCTGTATACATTGTGAAAATTATATTATAGATATACTATACGATATTACGCAATATTCGGTTTTGGGTCAACATTTTACACAACATACCCAAATTTCCGATTTGTAACTTATTCCGTCTGCAAGCTAGAGACCCGTGACATAAATGAATGAATAAACACTTTATTGCACACAGAACAAGATATTTACAAACATACAAAGAACAGACAGAAGGCAAGGGCGGACTTATTCCTAAAAGGAATTTCTTCCAGTCAACCTTGGGAAAATATGAAAAATTATTGTAGAAATTCACAGCAGTGCATAGGTACATTATGAGTTAATTCTAAATCTATAATCTAATTATAAATATACTACATACAAATTCATACTTAAATACACAAATACATACATACAAATAAACAAGTAGCTTAGTCAGTAAGTAATTCAGAGAGAGGAGAGGTAAAAATTTTTGAGTTATATACTAAGACATACGGATGGACAGAGAGCAAAGTGACAATAACAGGGCTCCGTCTCGCCCTTTGGGTGTGGAACCCTAAAAGGCATTAGAATATGGTGGTTTAGCACCGGACGTCACGTGTGAATCATCAATAGTTTAATAATTCCTATGCTGAGTTAGTCTGTCTCAGGTATTTCGTGATCAACTAGCGTTATTGCCGAGTGATAATTAGGTAAAGGTACTAGATATGTTGGAAGGAAGACCTGAATGGAGACTATGATAGGAATCATTTTTAAACATTTCTAAGACAATATAATTTTTTATCACATTGCGAAATACGTAGATGGAGGTTTGAGTGCGGCTGGCAAACGATTGTCGGGATATATTTTTCGGGTGATCCTAATGCTCAAAGCAATTTCTCCTACACAATGTAAAAAATTGCAATAAAGCAAATTATTTCGCTAAGCATAAATACTATTGCGGAATCCATAGACATTAATATCTATGGCGGAATTACACAACAGATAGAAACGCAGAAGACGAGAACGTAAAGCACTGAATTCGCGAGTTGTGTTGGGATCTGGATTGCTCTCGGAGGAAAGTTCGTCTGACGGATTGCTCGATAGGTAGGAAATCCAGAGGTTCATCTTCACATCTAGACTTGCCTTTGTCCTCAGTTTCGAAACTGCATACAACATAAAATATAATAGTGGTTAACTTATTTGTTTTCAAAGTAATACATAATATAAAAATATGACAACTTTCATAGCTTCTTTTTATTTGTAATTTATAAAAAGTAGCAAGTATTATAATTGCTTATTCAATTTTTTTTTCTCAATAAGTTGTAAGTAAGTATAATGTCTTCTGTTACTTCATTTAAAATATGTATGTCAAATGTCTATATTTAAATCGAAAATATTATACTCAACTGATGCAGGTGTCCAGATCAAACCCAAAATATATCTTCAGATTATTATCCGTTAATACTTGTAATACTTATAAATACACTTGCATCTCTATATTTTTACAAATAAAACAATAAAAAACTAAATAATAAGTATATAAAACATAAAACAAAAATAAAACTAGTATTTGCGAGTAAGAAGGAAGTAAGTAAGGTCTTTCTTTACCTATGAAATTGCCGAAATTTTCAAACCGATTCATGATTTCATAATTCCTGTAAATTAATAGCTACTTTCATTATTTGTTTTTTGTTTAAAGGTTGATTTCAAGTTGTTTCTGTTCGCTTAATGTTGTCTCATTCATATACAATTTGTTTTGTAAAAATTGGATTTGTCATTCCTAAAATAAATGGAAAAACGTTTGTACCGAAAACTGAGTTTTGTTCAAATTCTCCATATAAAACGGCAATTTCACAGGTAAAGACCTATTATTATAAATTATTGAAATAAAAACAAAATGGTCAAGACTCGGCTATTTTCAGTCCATGCCAAACATCAGAATAAAATTATTGGAACACGGTTAAAAAAAAACATAAGTTTAAATCGCAAGATAATTAATTCAAATATGTCATGACAGTTACGAGTGCGTTCAACACACTGATATAACTATTTTAAAAGAATCACACAAATATTATAAATGCGAAAGTATGTGTGTGTGTATGTTTGTTACTCTTTCATGCTGAAACAGCTGAACGCATTTGGATGAAATTTGGAATGGATATAGCTTATACCCTAACATAATACATAGGCTACTTTTTCTCCCGGAAAAAAGCATGTCGTTAAACCGAATAACAGGTGGGCGGAGCCGCGGACAAAAGCTAGTGCAATAATACAAGGATGGATCCCAAGTCATTAACAATAAATTCAGATTTTCCAAAAAACAGCTGCATTCGTTTCCGCATGCATTGAAATGGCTACTATATACTGTAAGTAAGTAACAAGACAATGGTCTGTATTGCAAGTGGACACCAAGCGATAACACGATGTAATGCATGGCCACGCTGTCCATCGCATCCTTTGTTTACCCATTAGTTTTGAAACAAACGGCGCACTTCTAGGAATCCGTTGTGAACAAATACGATCGCCACACCTTTGAGGTGCACCGACGACGACGATATCACGGAATGCAACCCGACCGACCACATCCACATGCAATAGATCACCACAATAAAATATACTCCCACGTGAACCGGCCTCTACTCAACACACTCCCAAGTACTCAATCTAGACGAACTTTACAACACTATTGTTTCATCCCAGTTCTAAAATTGAAAACTTGCAGTTCCAGTAAAAAAAAACTTTGATACTCACCGGTTTAACGTGAACTTCGGTCAGCCATAATAGAGCTTAACAACCAACACACAATGCATCGGGGAAGTAACCGATCAAAAACAAACGTAAAAAGTTCAAAGTTATCAGTTAAACATATGATAAAAGTTTCCCCAAAGCCCGTCAAACTTTTACGGAAGATTCTTGTGAGTATTTGGCAAATAGTTGGAGACGTATTGAGGGTTTTTCTTGGGGTTAGGATGGTTTCCGGCGTCGAAAAGTGAGTTTGTAAGTTTGATTGAGACGAACCGCGGCAACGTGAGCTACAGCAACACAAGAGGCTCGCGGGGACCGACCGCGCGCAATGACGAGTTCAACGCTGTTTAGCCGGCCGGAGCGGCAACGTCGCGCCGCGCACAACCCTGCTTGCTGCGGGGGGTTCCGCCTATGCCTTCACGGCCCACCTACCATCATCTCATCATTGTTCACAATGTTATCTCATCTGTCTAAGCTCCTCGAAATGAAGACGGACGCTTTAAACCTTTGGGTGCTCGACTGATTTTTATCATTACTGAATTGAATGAAACTCACTTGATTTTACTCATAATTATTTTGACAACAAAATAATGTCAATAGTATAATTCAAAAGCTCGGATATTTCTCTAGTATTTTTCGGATATTTATTATTCAATAAATAAAACAACTTTCTGACATCAATCTTAGGAACAGTTTTTAAAAATTCAATTTGATTTAATTGTCACCACTTTATATACTTATTTGGTAAATATATTTCGAAAATGGTAGACCAGCAGCTGCAGACCGGGAAGTAGATAGTTATGAACTAAGGCTTTTCAGAAGCTTTGAACTCTATATAAGGTATAGATATAGAAACTAACTTAGCGGGAACAGACGAAACCGACAACAGCTGCAAAGCTCAGGCTCGCCGTGAGTCATGCTATCAGGAATTTTGATTGTACGGTCGGCATTTACATTGGCAGATAATGTAGAAATATGAATGGCATGGCAGTTATTGTGTTTATGTAGCTATTTTTGAAATTTGTATTTATAGAGTTCCGTGCCCAAAGTGTAAAAAAAAACTAATAAGCGAAACTCAGTTGTCCATCTGCACAGATTGTTACAGTCTCACAAGCTTTCATAAATTTTTACATTTGGTACAAAATATAAGTTAATATTAATTAGTAAAATGGAAGAATGATACATTTTGAATTCAATCATTCATGGGATATTAGATTTTTTTTTAGTCTTTGGTACATGTTTGTAACTCCGATGGTTGTGCCATGGTATAGTAACCTGGACCTGTTGCTGCCTCTAGAATACCGTGCAGACTATGCAGCTCGTTGCAAATGAGGGTGGATATATCGTGTTCGGGCTCATTCTGTCGGTCATTATGAGTAGCTGGTGATGATTCTGATAATAAAGATTGTCACAGGAACCCAGTTTTATTTTAAAAAACCGAGTATATTACAATTTCATTGTAGGCGATACTCGCACGATGATGGAAAGTATCCATCAAAACCTATCAAAAATCACAAAAGGGTTGACAATAATAATTATTAATTGAATTAAATTCTAAAACCTTAAAGTAAATCATAAAAAAAAATTTAAGAAAAGTCCCAGCTCAAAATGCTATTCCTTTACAAGTTTAAAATAACGGTTTTAATATAGTTCTGACCGTAATTGCGTCTGGAGACCGCTAAGCAACGAAATTGTCTAGTTCGTTGCCGCTAAGTAAACAAAATGGGAAGTAAAAATTAGCAAAATCAAAACAGAACAAAACAACAGGACATAATGCACAAAATGTATTTATCCAAAAGTTGAAATTAATAATTAATTGGGGTACAGAACAGTTCATTTTCAAAATATAATAAAGTCTCGTCGTGTAAACTTAATTTTTGTTTTTTTTCTATGTATTGTCTATTACAAACAATACTCTACCAGATCCCACTCATATTCAACTCTATAATCTTATATTCGATAATTGCTCCACTGCATGCATCATCAAATCATTCTCAATCCACTGAAAGATTAACTACGGATATGGGCAGCATCAGTCGCCGTTTGCGTCGACCACACTCAAAACGCAACCAAAAGTTTTACTTAACAACCAAAAAAAAATGAGGTTTCTGTATTCACCGAGAAACCTGTAGTTCTGGTAATAATAGCGTCAGAATCATATAAACGCAATCATAATAGCCGAGCTTTAATTTAAATTAAATTAAAAATTAAATTTTATTTTAAAAACAACTATTAGAAACCTGCATTAGCGACACAGAACGGGCGCGTCTCCTTGCCGTTTCAGAACGTGAGTCTGGATACTGACTACGGGCTCTCCCTTCGCCTAACATAGGCACATTAATGGACGATCAATCGTTCAGTACCGCCATCGGCCTGCAGCTAGGTACTACCTTAACATGTCCACATCGCTGCACCTGGGAACCGACGTTGACCAATACGGCCTCAACGCACTCTCATGTCGACGCAGCGCCGGCCGTCTCTCCCGCCATGGCAGCTTAAATTACATCATCCGGAGGGCCCTTGTCACCGTCAACACCCCGTCTGTTTTAGAACCGACGGGAATCACACGAGATGATGGCAAGAGGCCCAATGGTATGTTATTAATTCCCTGGAAACATGGGCGGCCGCTAGTATGGGACGCTGCAGGCGTAGACACGCTGGCGGCCTCCCATGTTAGGAAAAGCTGTAAAGCCGCTGGTGCGGCGGCAGATTCGGACGAAAGCAACAAATGGCGCAAATATGCCACATTAAGTAACTATTTGTGCCGTTTGGCGTCGAGACTTTGGGCCCATAGGGTCCGGAGGCGCGAAAACTGTATAAGGAACTTTCATCGCACCTGGTCGACGTCTCGGGTGATCAGAGGGCTGGTGCTTACCTCGGATAGAGAATTAGTCTGGCCATCCAGAGAGGTAATGTAGCCAGCATTCTGAGCACCCTACCTAGGGGCAGTGACCTGGACCCAGTTTTTTATCAGCTTTTAGATTTATTTAGTTATATTTTAGATTTTTATTTATTTGTAGGTAATTAGTTTATTTAAGTTTTTATTGTAAGATGTATATATACTTTGATAAAACAATTAAATTTCCTAATAGACTAAATTCCTCTATAAATTAAATATATGAAAAATAATTTTATATTTCTGACTCTTGTAATGTTGCCGATTGTGTTGAATTATAATGTATTTAGTCAGTGTGTCGTTGATACATAATAACTAGTACAATTAAATACTACTATACAATATTATTTTCTAAAAACTTATAGTTATTTATAATATCAATTAATTTAAAAAAACTTGACCTTTAAATGAACATAATACTGTTAAAAATAAATTTACCTACCTAAAAAAAAAAAAATCAAAATACTTAATTTTGGGTCCCATGTAAAACAAATACGATAAAATACATTTCGGATAGTCCAGGGCCAAAGATATCGTAGATTTTTGCTGGGACGATATGAACACGGGGTTTATTAAAAATTATTGTCGTATAAATAAGCTAATCCTAAATAATGATGTGACTACTTCCGTAGTATTAAAGTAATATGTTCCAATTATTAAGGCTTAACGTGTAACCATAAAGAGCTTTACGGGTAGTGCCATCCCGAGTATAAAAAGTTCATTTGTGTTCATTGTTGCCCTTCCACATCACGTCCATCCGCAATCGTACGAGTGACACTGCCTTTTATCGCCACATTTTCTTTAAGTACACCTATCTCTTCGCGCTCTACGCCTGAAAAGGGGAAAAAACCACAATGCTTAAACTTACCCACAACCGAGGTTTAATTTCGTCTGAAGTGAAATGGAGTGAAGAGTAGCGGCTACACGTTTTCGCTCTTATTCTCTCGACCTTTTTTGCTCGCGAAAAAATATGTGCCTTGGGAAACTTCAGTAACAGGTCCAATTGTACAAGAGGGGTAAGGGGAGAGTTCACAAAGGTTGAACCACCCAAAATGTATTCGGGGAACGTGTTTTTAATTCAAACTACCTACTAAAATAATGAGCCGATTTTGTCTTAAACCTCCCTTTGCCTCCCTAAACACGCCTGAAGCCTGTGAATGTAAACAGGACACATGAATATTACAAGTTTTTCGTGATGTACACCGTCACAAATAAAAGGAAAAAGCAATCCCTCGCTTTTGTTGAAATAAATATTCGTATACCTAATATATATGGTTTCGGGAAAGCTTTGTTCATGGCTTTCATTCCGTAACATCTAAAATAGATAAAATTTCATATGCAAGCAATTTAGTTTAGTTTTGCGAATTATTTTTGTTCACCTACCTTATTTACCTATATACTTGATTTTCAGCTCTTGACTTCGCCGGAAATAATTTTATCTGATCTCTTGCTTTGGGACGATCTACATATTTTTATAAATTTTCTTACGATGGAGTAAATGTCAAGTATCAGTAAAATAAAATAGCTAGCAACATCTTCTGTTACTTTTGTATCTTCTTATACGTAAGTTATTGAAAAAACCCATCTAATAAAATAGGATAGGTAAATAGGAGGTCAGTATATCATTTCTATTTGTCACACATTAAGAAAAACTGTCGTGAAGACCTCATTTCAGTCATTATTTCAATCGAGTTAAATCGCATTTCTGTTATAATATAATGTTTGATTATATTTATTGTTATGCTTTAATGTTTCAAAAATATTGTACTTATTTATCGAATTTATATGGCTTTTAAATGAAAGCAGTTAAACGACTCCCAAAAGGGTCAATATACCAATGCGTCGGCGCCTTATAATTGTTTTCTGCATTCGTCTTTTACCCTTCGCACTGGTTGCGGAAGGTAGCAAAAAATTTCCTAGGTAGAGTACAAATTAAAATTCATTTAAAACCCTTAAAATCATACTTCTATCTCGTGTTGAAGGAATAACTTGTTTCACGAAAATGTTCTCTGCATATTTTATGAGATATACGTATGTATCTATTCTGCCGTCTAGTTTGGCAAATAGCTAACACGATGGAAGAACAATGGAGCGCGATCGCGCCCTATGAAAGTGTAGTTATAGGTAGGTTAATAATCGAATGACAAATACACATTCATATAATAATCAATTTATCTATTATAGTGTAATTTATTGATAAGTTTCCATTCATAAAAATAAAAATTATAATTTAAAATCTAAACTATGCTATAAAAGAAAAAAAAACACAAACTAAACCTACGTATCTAAAACATAAAAATTAAATTAAGTAAAAAACTTTATCCAAATCGCTGCCACAGAACGCCCAAGACACTGGCTGCATTACCCCGTTGTCACCCGAGGCGTCTACAAGGCGCGAAGATAATTCATGCAAGAGTCGAATCGCCTCTGGCCCCCACGGCCCTAGGGTTTCAACTCCAAACGGCGCAAATATGTAGCTGGCTCCCAAGGCCACATATTTGCGCCGCTTAGCCGATTTTGCCGTTGCTGCCGCCACGCCTGCTTTTGTTGCGGTCGCTGGGAGGTGGGACGGTGCGAGGGTATCAAGGGGCACTAAGCAGGCGAAGCGACTGCTTGTCGAGGATTTTAATAACAGGAACCAGATTGTTAAATTTTAAAAAGTATGTAATTTTTTTCTTCCGTAGATATAGAATTAGACAGAAATAGTTCGCATTTTGAAAAGTTTGGCTGAAGATATTTATTTGTTTTACATAGTTATCTATATAATAATTTTAATATTTAATTATTTATTTAATAGGTATGCTTTCACGAGTACATTTAGGTATGAGTGTATTAGGTTAAGTTACTTCTTAACACTATTATTATTTATTTGTTTCTTGTTTAAAGATAAGGAAAATTATATGTCACTTGCCACGTATTTCAGTTTTGTATTAATATTTAATGACTAAATCAGTTTTATATTTTTCTGTTTCAACGAAAAGTCCTGGGTTCTATATTTTTACTTTACTTACTTTTAGCTCCGTCTTCGGTTTTCGGCGTAATATAAAGTGCCGCCCTAAAGCGATGGGCGGGCGGTAGGCTATTGCGTCCGTTGACTGCATTTTATCTAATCTACTTACATTAATCATTTCAATCATATGATTTTAGGGCTAGACGAGTTACGTTTTCTTGCTATCCTGTATATCCTTCATACCAAACTAATGCATTTTTAGAACATTCACAAATTTAATGTGACAAACGGGACCCTATTACTAAGCCTCCGCTGTTTGTCTGCCTGTCCGTCCGTCCGTTACAGGGGTCTACAGCTTCAGCCGTGATAGGTAGATGGTTGAAATTTTCACGGGATATGTACAACGATGAATATTATTATTAAAGCGGATTACAAACTAGAAAAGATAAATTAGAAACAAAAGTAAAGACAAGAATTTGAAAATATTCCTCGGGCCAGGATTCGAACCTGCGACCTCTTGTTATCAAGACAAGCGCGCTACCCATTGCGCCACCAAGGTATTAATCATATTAAGAGTATTCCAAAGCGATGGATTGATTTTTGTGTTACTATGGCCTCTAACAGGACAAATAATAAAAAACCGGACCAGTGCGAGTCGGACTCGCCCACCGAGGGTTCCGTATACAAATTTGTAGATCATTCAATTTAAGAGCTGTGCTTGTTGTGTCAGTGAAGTCTCCTCCATTCACTTGTGCACTCCGCCTTCTCTTTAACTTCTTGATACGACACAACATTCAATTTTTCTTTCACTTGATCCATGAATGAACTCCTGGGCTTTTCTCTCTTTTTATTCCTCCACTTTTCCTTCAATGATGTTTTTGATATATTTGTCGTGTCGTATCAGATGTCCCAACATATTTCCCCTTCTATTATCTATAGTCTTCAACAAATCTCTCTTTTCATTTACAATCAGCAGGACCTCTTCATTGCTCTTCTTTTGCATCTCTACTAATTCTTTCCATTCTTCGCCAACACCACATTTGAAATTTGCTTCCAATCTTTCTCTGTCACGTTTTGTCATGGTCCACGTTTCACATCCATATACATAGAGCAATGCTCCAAATGTATACTTATAAAAGAAGTTTTAGAATATTCCAAATATTCCAACACACAAATTTTTAGACACATATTATAAATATTTTATGTTTTTTTTATGATTTAATTATAAATGTATAGTTTTACATCTTTTCCTATATTTGTAGTACAAGACGGTATTACTTGCCAAATTTCATAGTTCTAGGTCAACGGGAAATACCCTATAAATTTTGATTCCCCCGAAATATACAGTTTTGCGGCAAAAACAGTCGTATCTTTTTATTACGTTAACTTATAAGTTATATTTTTTCACAGCTTCAGGGACTATAGATTTAAGTATATGGTTTTAATTTCAACTCGATACCTCTTCGCGTTCCCGAGATAAAGGGTCTTGACAGACAGACGGACGGGCGGACAGACAGACGGACAACAAAGTGATCCTATAAGGGTTCTGTTTTATTCCCTTTGAGGTATGGAATCCTAAAAAACTTGAAAATTTAAAGCAAAGGTAATCCCCATACAAGAAACCTTGAGAAAATGCAATTTTATCTAGGTTATTTGTTTCAGCACTATCTATAAAGACACATTATATGAGTACAAAGTAAACAAACAAGTTTGAAATTTGATCAGATTGTTATCATACATCGGTTTAGCGGCTTTTTTGACACCTTGATGTTACTATGGTATCTACTAATATTGTTGTTTTTTATCTTGTTTTTAGGGTTCCTTACCCGTTTTAGACGGGTTGACTAAGATCTTTTTTTTTCTCGTGACATAATTCCTATGGTCTTATACTTATATTTTGCCTTTACTTAAGTAGGTATAAGAAAATTGTATAGATTAAAATTACGTTACAAACATTTTGAAGATAAAAAAACCAGACAAGAGCGAGTCCGACTCGCATACCTAGGGTTCCGTAATTTGACAGTTTTGGAAACAGTGAGGAATAAGATATTTAAAATCTTGCCCTTAACTGTTTATGATGACTAAAAAAAGAATTGATTGTACCACATTTTAAATTAATATTAGAAAATATATTGTCTATGGCCGTGTCTTCGTGAGTGAGTGAAATCTTGTGAAATAATTAGAAATTTCATAAGCGGGATGTTTTCTAAAATCAATCTTAAAATCGCCAAAGACGATAACTGAAGGTAAGTGCCATAAATTACTAGTATTGCCCCCAAAGAGAGCGTAATCAATACATTGTACTGCTATGTTCACTGGACAAGATGGAAATCGGTAGACTCTTAGTAATTTAACTCCAGCGATTTCGATCACATAACATTCACAGTGGCCACCATTTGGGCTGAGAAATAGGTTACCTAATACATATTTCTTTTACGTGTTTCTAGAAACAAAAGACAGACATAAATATTTTTATACCGTAATCGAAATAAAACACGTAGATGAAAAATTCATTTTATCATCGTGAATTTCTCAACCGCTATATTTTTTCTGTAATCTTTAGGTAATCCCAAATAACCATGATTTTATTGATTTTTTTCGGTTCCACCAGTTTCGGAAATAAGGGGTGGGGACATGCATTTTTTTGTGGTTTTTTCAAATATTTCTCGAAATTAGTGAAAGTAAGTATAGTAAAAGTATATATTTTTATAATCAACTCTTTAATACCTACAATTTGATATCCATATTGTATTTTCATAAAATATTTTTTTTATTTATCTTACATTTTTTTATCTCATTTTTCAAATCTCATTTGTGTTCAACTTTTTTTTAATCGCTATAGTTTTCATGTAATTGGCCAGTTATGGCCTATAATCGTAATTATTTAATTTTTTTTTCAGTCCACCAGTTTCGGAGATAAGGGGGGACATGCATTTTTTTGTGGTTTTTCAAAGATTTCTCGAAATCGGTGCCATTAAATATAGTAAAAATATATATTTTTATAATCAGCTCTTTAATATCTACAATTTAATACCCATATTGTATTTTTAAGAATTGATTTTTTATTTTTCCCACTTTTGTATTGGAAATATTTTGAACAATTTAGAATTTTTCAATATTTTTTTGTACCATATTATGTAAGCAAGTGAATGCTATTTTTGTAAAAAATTTCAAGTCTTTAACGATGCTAAAGTTATGAGGCTGTGACATACGGACGGACGGACGGACAACGGAGTCTCACCATAAAGGTTCCTTTTACCTTTTAGGTACTACGGAACCCTATAAAGGAAAATTGAAAAAAAATACATGTTTGCTAAGTTCCTTGCCCTTCTTCTTAGCAATACTGATCGAATGGTGCGGATGGTTAGGCATTATTTTTATTTATGGTTAGTTTAGTTTATTTATCAATATAGGTGGTAGAGCAGATGCCGGGCTCGACTGTGGAAGTACCACCATCTTACTCGGAAATCCTCCCGAAGTTATTCGGGGGAGAGTAAGAGAACAGCTCTCAGGCAAAACCAGGCGGCCCACCATTGCCTGGGCCCTACGGATGGCGGTACATCCATCCCCAATTGCCGGGCCTTAAACAGACTAGTGACAGGCATTGTGTGTGAGTATGGGCATTTCTTCCAGGAGGACCGCCAAGAGTGACGAAATCCTGGAAAGGCCTATGTCCAGCAGTGGACGAAACAGGCTGATGGATGGATTGATGGATGGATTTATCAACTTATTTGTTCATTGCATTAGGCATGTATATATAGGTATAATATGTTTTATTCCTATATTGCTATATTTTATGCATGTGTATAATTTTATTACATTTTAGTATCCCAGCCTAAATATATATTTTTTTCATGTATTTCCCGTATTATTATTTATTATATTTTATTGTTTTATAAAGATTAATTTCTGACTTGTAAAAAGTATACCTACTACTTATATGTATCTATTTTACAATAAACTTTCTGAATTTGTACTTAGGTGGTGGTACGGAACCCTTCGTGCGCGAGGCCAACTCGCACTTGTCCAAATTATTTTAAACACGTTGATTACCCGAAATTTCAAGATGGATAGGAAGTATAGGTCGGGCAAAAGATAAAGTTACGAGGTAAAATACGGTGATAATGATAACAAACAAAATTTATTTTTCTACATAATCTCCTAGTAAGTCAATACATTTAGTCCATCTTTTTTCTAAACCTAGGATTCCCTTGGAAAAAAAACCTTCATCCTGACTCTCCCAAAACGCCTCGACAGCGGCCATCATTTCACTATCGTCTTAAAATTTTCTACCTCGAAGGTGTTTTTTGAGCCGAGGAAAGAGGTAAAAGTCACTGGGGGCTAGATCTGGTGAATAAAGAGGGTGTTCAAGTAATTCGAATCCCGTTTCTTGAATGGCAGCCATCCCAACTGCGGCTTTGTGAGCGGGTGCATTGTCTTGGTGAAACAGCACGCCAGCTCGCAGTTTCCCGCGTCTTTTCTTCTAGATGGCCTCCCGCAATCTTCATAAGGTCTTGGTGAGAGCCTGTAATAGTGGCTCCCTTTTAGTACTCCACCATTATTATTCCTTCAGCACCCGAAAAGATGGATGCTGACATGTTCCGCTAAACTTCAAACCTTGAATTTCTTCGGCGTCGTTGAGGAGGCTCGGTTCCAGGTCATGGACTGTTGTTTCGTTTTAGGATCAAAGTGGTGGATCTAAGTTTTGTCCGTAGTCACAAAGTGCGACAAAAAATTCTGCTGGTCTGCCTGGAACTTTTCGAGACTTGCTTTCGAAATGTCGACTCGTTTCTTCTTCTGCACGTCGGTTAACATTCTCGGGACCCAACGCGCCGAGACCTTCTATATGAGCAATTCGTTCGTAAGGATCCTTTGAATGCTGCCAAATGAGATCTCTATGACCTCAGCTATCTCTCTATGATGGTCACTCTTTGATCTGCCAATTCTATATCTTCGACTTTTTTCACGTTATCTTCGGTGAGAGACGTGGATGGGCGTCCCTCGGGATGTTAATTTTCAGTCAATGTTCTGCCCAGCTTAAACTCCTTGGCCCAGCGTCCAACTGTAGAATATGGAGGAGCAGAGTCCCCCAAAGTCCCCAATGTTCCCACCAAGTCGTTGTGTATGTCTTTCGTAGACATTTTTTTCAAACAGAGGTACTTGATCACAGCTCTAATTTTGTTTTTCTCCATTTTGGTATTATCTTTTCGGTGGTTCGTATTCAAATGAATGCATCTCCCCGAAATCGAGGCCTATTTATATGATTTTTTAGGTTGACTTAGTGGGTACAGTGGCAAGTGAAAAATTTTTTTGAAGATTTTTATGCTATCTGGAAATAGTCGATTATGATTACTTTTGGATCACCCTACGTATTATAGTTTTTATTCGATTTTTTGCATTGAAACGACAAATCTTTTTGTATGGCATCTAAATGTGGATTCAAAGAAATCTATCCTGCTCCAACGCTTTCATTTTACACTTGTCTATCATGCTCAGGGGTAGCGGGCCCTTCAGAAAAAACTCAATTTAAATGTTTCATTTATTATTTAGGAATTAGAGTTATTAGTTTTTAATATGATTGTCGTTTTGTATTATGTTTTTGACGTTTATTTTGGTATAAGTGTCAGTTTATTTTGTTCAAAATCATTTGACAAAGCATTAAAACTCGACAGCAAAAGCTTCAAGAAGACATTTTTTTGGGAAGATAGAATGAATAAGTGTAAAATACTGAATAGTTAGATTAGTTAGTTCGGGAAATAATTAGATTCACGAGCGGAATTAATAATGCGCAATGGCATAAAATATGCATTATACCTATACATTATGAACACGAACACTTTGAGCCAGCTAAGTTTTCTCTAGAATACTCACAAAATCCAGGACTATACTTTACCTTGTTAGTTTGGCTGCCAACAAAATAATTTACAGAATCTGGCTAGCTGAACTAATATTCGTGTAGGTGGCGTGAGGAAAAACCGATTGTTTGTTTATTTATTTGTAAATATAGTTTTGAAAATGTATGTGGTAAGTGTATGCTTTTATTCTCTAATGCGGAATATTTAAGAAACAAAAAATGGATAGTATACTCTTAAAAACACGAGAAACATTTTTCTGCGGGTTTGTCAAAGAAAGTGTGCTCGAGCCTTGATTGATAATTTTAGGTCAAAAGCACAGATTCCATTAAACAGTCAAAAGCCCAATATAACTTACAACCCGGTCCCAGTATCTGTGCACCTCGCTGGAATGTGGCGCCTCTCCCGCTTCCCCTGTCACCTCTCCGCGCACTCCCCGGTGCGACAGTACGGTTAGCATCTTCGTTGCCGCTACACGTCCCGATAATTTTGATATTTTTGCTTTATTGTTGTTTTGTTTTTTAATGTTTATTGTTAAGTTTAGACTGTTTACTGTTAAGTTAAAATGGCTCCGTGAAAAGCTTATACCAAATTTACCGCCGAACGGTATAGTTGTCATAGACAATGCACCCTACCATTCGACGCAGTCGGTGAAAGCGCCCACTAGTGCTGCTCTTAAAACAGACATGCAAAATTGGCTACGTGAACACAATATTCCATTTAATGACAAAATAACACAGAGGGAATTGTATCCCATTATACTGAGAACAAAGCCGCCGAAAAAATATGTCGTTGACGATTTGATGCGAGAGCATGGCCAAGAAGTTGTACGTCTGCCACCTTACCATTGTGACCTAAACCCTATCGAATATATATGGAACTTGGTAAAGCAAAGGGTGGCAGATAAAAACATTGACCAATTGGAAAAGAACATAGAACAACTTACAAAAGATGCGATTAAGTCAATTACGCCAGCTGACTGGAAAAAAGAAGTGAATCACGTGGAAAGACTACAGCGAGAATACTGGGAAAAGGATCATCTAGCAGATGACAACATCACACAACTTTTAATATCTAGGGGAAGACAGTTCGGCGAGTTCAGAAAGTGAGAGTGAGGAAGATACAATGTCGGGCATAGAGTCAATAATTTATATTGACTGAGTTTAATAATAAATGTTTTTGTAATCAATATTATTGTTTTTTAATAACAAACCCTTCATCAATAATAAATTGATTTAAAAAGGTTAGTAAATTTTTTTTACCGCCACATTTCTCGAAAATACTTTTTTTCACACCGTACCCAGACCGCCGATATGACGTCACGGGGTCAGGTGCATAGATATTGTGACCGGGTTGTACTTAGTAAAATGTACGAAACACACCGTGAAATATGGCGTTTACAATTTCATTGTTCCTATGAATCATATGTACTCAATTAAACTAAAGGGCTAATTTATTTTATGCCTCAGTTTCAATGCATGTGAGCTTCCACGTTATCCCGGCATACAAAAAGCCTCCAAAGGAAGCAACGGAGGCAAAAAGCCTTCATTAATTCGAATGCGAACAGTGTGTAGCGCTTAAAAGGATATAAGAAAACCATGTAAAGCTCAACTCAACTTCGGCACAAAAGAAAAGACTAACCCCGGGGTCGATTCAGTAGATAATATTAGCATAGAGATGAAGTGAAGATGTATTTTGGCGTTGTTTTGGTAATAATAGAGGTCCTATGTAGTTTTCGGGTTTTTATTCCAGTCACAAAGTGGAGGATATTATAAAGTTGTTATAAGCATATCTGCTACGGCTGTACGAGCATGTCTTCAAAGCTGTAATATAATGGAAGTTTAGCGCTCAGGCACTGCAACGAACGCGCGGCCTTGGCTCTTGCAGCGCTGTGTCTGGGCTTTGATATTAAATATAAGGTGACATTAATTCATGCAGCCAAAGTTATACTAAAGGCTTACAGGCTTAAAGGTACATTATCAGTATCACAGACTAATAACGCTTTTACCTAATTTCACAAAATAAAATATTGAACTCGCATAGTAATTGGCTCGGAGCTGGGCTTGCGTTTATAGGAAACACAGAAAAAATATTGAACCTTGATACTGAGCATTTATCAAGTCTTCAGTATGGATTTGGCTATATATAATATAATACATTGGTCTATAATATTACATATATTGTATTAAAGCGACCCTCAAAAACCGCGGTAGGATCCGGTTTAATTCAGATGTTATATTACTAATATATATTTATGATACAGTATGTAAAGAAGACGCTGTCGACATGGCAATCGGGGTAAAAGGTGAGTCGTGGAGGACGACGCCCCGCACACCCGCGCAGCACCCGAGCCTTCTTAGTCGTAGTGTAGTGCTGCACAAGTTGGAATCGACTGCGTTTATCGATTTCGATCTCGCTCACATTGTTGCTTTTAGTTTTGTATCGAAAATTACTTCCGATGTATCTTCGTCCCATGTAAAAAAAAACAATTATTCATTCTCAAAGCACAAGAACTAGCCAGAAAAGTATTGGAAAATTGTGACACTGAACGGAAAAACTATTGTTGTAAATATCCTGTCAATCTGAAACTAGAGAGTGCTGTGTTTTACACGAAAAGAACCAAATATCCATAATGTCCAGAATAAAATTCGAATCAAAATCAGTAGGGCCAGATGAACAATTCCTTTTCAGAACAGATTCCTCAAGTGTCTGTAGCGATGTTATATAAGTTAATTTGATTTTGATTGTGATGAATAAAATGTTACTTTAAATAAAAATATAATAATAATTTTAAACTCAATTTGTTGCGCAAAAAAATTATCGACGTCGACTATCTAGTATGTGATGTCACATTACTATAAAATTTCCATGTTGACCTGTCGCCAACAGTACAGATGATGGCATAACTCGTGATTTTTTTTCAAGAACTTTATTTTATAAATACCAAAACAAGGTCCAAATAAGACCTAATTTAATTAATTAAGATGCAAGGAATCAAATTGAAATTTAGTAAAATTGAAGATATTATTACAAAAAATGAGTCCCTTTGATTAGTTTTAATAAGTTAATAAATATATTTTCTCTAAAAAACCATTTAATGACTTTTAATTGATAGTAAATTGTATTTTTATGAATAAACACAAAGAAACATTTAGTTAAATGTGCTTTATTTCGACCCCTCAGTGGTCATCATCAGGTGAATAGAAAATATAGTATTACATAATAAAGTCAAAAATTTACATCTGCTGACTTCAATTACTTCAATTACAATATCCATCCATCCATCCATCCATCAGCCTGTTTCGTCCACTGCTGGACATAGGCCTTTCCAGGATTACGCCACTCTTGGCGGTCCCCCTGGAAGAAATGCCCATACTCACACACGCTGGGCAGGCGGGTTGATGGGCGCGGTGCCGAAACCCTTGCACCAGTGACGCCGCTGCCCGTCACTAGTCTGTTTTAAGGCCTGGCAATTAAGGATGGATATACCGCCATCCATCGGTCCCAGGCAATGGTGGGCCGCCTGGTTTTGCCTGAGAGCTGTTCTCTTACTCTCCCCCGAATAACTTCGGGAGGATTTGCGAGTAAGATGGTGGTACCTCCAATTACAATAACTTTTACTTTATATGTCATACATTTTTTTCTATACTAAGCCTGCCAGGTTTCGCCAAAGTCGGCCAGCTATTTTGAGAGTTACTTTTTAGGGTTCCGTACCCAAAGGGTAACCAACGGGACCCTATTACTAAGACTCCGCTGTCTGTCTGTCTGTCCGTCTGTCACCAGACCGTATCTCATGAACCATGATAGTTAGACAGTTGAAATTTTCACAGATGATGTATTTCTGTTGCCGCTATTACAACAAAAACAGAATGAAGTAAATATTGAAGGGGGCTTTCATACAATGAACGTGATTTTTTTGCCATTTTTATATATAATATGGTACTTACGGAACCCTTCATGCGCGAGTCCAACTCGCACTTGGCCGGTTTTTTTTCCTACTTCCAACGATGAATATACTGGTACTCGATAAGTTAAGGTTACCAACTATGCTCTCATGGTATAAGACACAAAATTCAGTTTTCGGTTATGTCGTTTTCAATTATTTTTATTATTTATCAATTTGAAGAGATAAAAATACTTGTTAGAAAATTGGACAACTATAGATCTATCTCATATCCGCAAAAAATTCAACAACACTGCCATTAACGTACGAGGAACATTTAAATTTCTGAAATTGCCTTTAAGCAAACGTTGACTCTTTCGTGGTGAGGAAATTAATTCTAACTGGTTGGTTGTATTATTAGACTTGGTAGCCATTTTCCCGCGGCTTCACATACACCGAAACTAAGACAGCCCACATATGTTTTTCCATTATATTTTAATGAAATTATTACTACCTCATAAATATGACACTTTACTTAGTAAATATTATATATATGGTGCCATTAATTTATACAGCCAAATTCATATTGGAGGTTTGTTATGTGATCAAAATCACGGATCGATAACACTTTTTGCTAATTACGCAAAATAAAATGTTGACCCCCGTAGTAACAGACTTGGGGCTGGGCTTGCGTTTGTAGGGAATATGAAAAAAAATAATTACGGGTTAAATTTATATCATTGTGGTATAGAAAGTCAGAAAAGTAAATCTGAACCGGGATTCGAACCCGGGGCCTCTCGCTTACCGGGCGGTTGCTCTACCAACTGAGCTTTCCAGTTCTCAATACGACCTGCGAATTCACGCTTTTGCCATACCGCAACGATATGTATAGGTACTCACTTAGTAGTGTGCCTCTATGCGCCTAGAGGACGCTAGTGTATTCAAGACAAGTCTGAGACTATTATCGCCCTACCGTCACCTGTTGCAGCATCGGGTAGTTAAGAATACACATTACTCGTATAGAAACCAGGATAGAAATAGATTTATATATTTTAAACACTTGGTGATTTATCTTTATTATTATGTCCCAATTTATCCTATATTTATTTATATTATTTATTTATTTATTTATTTAAGGAAAACAAACAGCTATTCTATAAAACGATATTAACGATACAAAAAAAGTAACAATAGCCTTAAGAAGTTTTCGCCTATAAGTGAACATATACATAATCAAAAAACAGTGTTGGATAGTTTATTACAAATTTCATTTGTTATCTCCTTGCGATGGATTAATCGCCAAGTGTTTAAAATATAGAAAATTATTAGTTATCATAGTTAATTTACGAGTGTCACAAAAAGGGTCATCAAACCTTGTTACTAAGCACTTACCCAGCTTTCAGTATGAATTTGGCTGCATAAATTAATGTCACCTTATATATCTGAAATTGTACCAAAATCCGGTAAACGGTTACCAAGTTATGAAAATCTAATACATAGAGACCGAAAATACAACTAAAATGGTCACCTCTCAGCTCTTTAAGTCCATAGACATCTTATAATATTATTGTAAGTCACAAAGCGTAATGAATATATGAATGATATATTTGTGCATTATTCCAGTACACGTCACAGATTAGTTGGTTATACCTGATAGCACAGAGCCATAACAGGGAAATACGAAGTTCATTACTTACTGCCCACTGGGTGAAAAGTTCGGCCTTTCAAGCAAGAGGGTTACGACAATGCTTGCTCGAACAAAAACAAAAAAACCGGTCAAGTGTGAGTAAGATTCGCATACCTAGGGTTCCGTAATTCAACAGTTGTGGGAACATTCAGGAAGAAGGTATTTAAAATCTGTATATAACTGAACTTTTCATAACTGAATTGATTGTACTACAAAAGAGAGACTCAAATATTTTTATACCGTACTCGAAATAAAACTTATGGATGAAAAATTTAATTTTGTAATTTTGTCATCGTGAATTTCTCACCCGCTATATTTTTCCTGTAATCTTAGCGTAATCCCAAATTACCACGTTTTTTTTTCATATTTTTCAATTCATTAGTTTCGGAAATAAGGGGGCGGGGACATGCATTTTTGCATGTGGTTTTTCAAAGATTTCTCGAAATCGGTGCCAGTAAATATAGTAAAGGTATATATTTTTATCATCAGCTGTTTAATATCTACAATATGATATCCATTATTGTCATCCAACCATCCATCAGCCTGTTTCGTCCACTGCAGGATTGGCGATTCTCCTGGAAGAAATGCCCATACTCACACACGCTGGGCAGGCGGGTTGGTGAGCGCGGTGCCGAACCCCTTGCACCAGTGACGCCGCTGCCCATCACCAGTCTGTTTTATATAAGGCGCGGCAATTGGGGGTGGATATACCGCCATCCATCGGTCCCAGGCAATGGTGGGCCGCCTGGTTTTGCCTGAGAGCTGTTCTCTTACTCTCCCCCGAATAACTTCGGGAGGAATTGCGAGTAAGATGGTGGTATCTCCACAGTCGAGCCCGGCATCAGCTCTACCACCTATAAATCCATATTCATCCATATCATTTATATTATCCTTATTGTATTTATATAAAATGTATTTTTTAAATTTATTTAATATTTTTTTATATTACTCGTTTCTTATCAAATTTTTTTAATCGGCATAGTTTTCCTGTAATTGGCCAGTTATGATCTATAATCGTAATTTTTTTTCTTTTTTTTCGGTCCACCAGTTTCGGAAATAAGTTTTGACATGCATTTTTGTGGATTTTCAAAGATTTCTCGAAATCGGTGCCAGTAAAAATAGTAAAAGTATATATTTTAATAATAAGCTTCTTAATATCTACCCATCATATCATACCCATATTGCATTTTTAAGAATTTAATTTTTTATTTTTCTTTCTTTTGTATTGTAAATATTTTGAACAATTTCAAATATTTCATTTTTTTTACACCGTGTTATGTATGCAAGTGAATGCTATTTTTGTGGTAAGCTTCAAGTCTTTATCTTTAACGGTGCTAAAGTTATGAGGCTATGACATACGGACGGACGGATGGACGGACAACGGAGTCTCACCATAAAGGTTCTTTTTGTACCTTTTAGGTACTACGGAACCCTGAAAAAACGAACAAAAGCTGAGGTCACCCTGAGATACTTATGTCTTAGGAGGTTAAACTTTTTCTCTGAGTAATAAGGCTATGTTTATGGACGTAAATAATTTTGCTTTCTGTCCGTCCGTCACAGGCTTCTAATTTCATCTAACCTTAACCTATAAGGCTTTATTTTGGTATTGATACATAATTATTACATACATAACAAGCTTTCCCTCGTAAAAAAACGCATCCAAATTAGTTGTATGGTTCTCGAGTAAAAACCGATCATACATACAGACAGACAGATGGACTGAGAGGAATTTAAAAAAATGTTTTGCCCTCATTAAAATACTAATAATAAAATAACCCATTCCAATTAAAATTTTGTGAAAACATTGGTATTGGGATAAAATTTAAACAAAACTTGATTCTCAAATTGTTGATAAATTTTAGTAAGGGCCATTCTTGAAATATTAGTTATAATTTGGAAAATACATAAAATATTCAGCGTATAGACACGGTTTTTTAATTATTTTTATTATTAGTATATAAAGTAATGGTTGCTTGTACACTTAGAACGCTTAAGCTTTAACTGGTCTGAAGACGTTTTAAGGTATTCACAAACACTCTTTAACTCCTATTGTTACATATTGTTTACAATTTTGTTAAGGTTGTATGTCTCATACACATAGGTTATATATTAACTTATTTGTTCTGCAACGAAGGCAAATGCTGTAACTCTATAAGTGTTCTATAACTCTTTTATGTAACTTTTATATCAATATTGGATGAAGGGCTAAAGTATTACAAGAGTTTTGTATGATCTAGATATAAAGGTTTTGATGTAAGATAAATAATCTGTGGCTCTTTCTATAATAACACCTTAAGATGTTTCTAACGCATATAATTGCTGTGCTGCTTTTATAAAGAAATCCAAAATTGTACACTTTTTTGCTATTTTTAATTTTACTCTGTTAAATCAACCAAAGGCTGTACAACATATATATTATGACCACGGATGCTGTAGTTCAGTGAGTGTTTTAATAGGGTTTAAAATGAAGACACCATTTTTGGGCCAACACAAGCAAAATAACATTAATAGAAATCACATAATCAACAATATTTTCCGATTTATGTTGAATATTTTAAGAATGGCCCACACTTAATCTTATCAACATTTTGAGATTCAAGTTGTATTACAATTATATCCTTAAAAAATTTTGATTGTCTACATTTATTTTCTTTAAAATTATTAGAGATTGAAGGCGCATCAAAATGAAGACGTGAACTTGTTACACATTCTTATAAAATTTACAAGCGCAGTAATAATAAACTTCACATTTCAAGAAAAGCGATACATATCTTGTAATTTGTTTTTTTTTATATATAAAAAGCACTGTGTATAAATAATCTCATGATAAAAATGGCAGGGCCTAAGGGGTCACCCCAATGAAACCCTACCTCCGAGCTCAAAAGGTGGTCCTTGTAAATTAATTTGATTGGTGCGCTATAGCATTGCCAATAGGCATCTGTAGATTTCGGGTGTGTGTTGTTTCATTTGTGTCAACAGTGAGTTCTTAACGTCCACCTTCAGCATCACCTCAGGAAGGTGCGAGCAGTGTGTAGTGCCGCTTCGCATCCACCCTTGCTGCAAAAGCCTAGTTGTAGTGACAGTGTCGGTAATATTTACTTACAGGAGACTTTAACACACACAACGTATGGTATTTCCAACCACGATTGTACTTATTTCAACATTCCCCTTAACCTTTGAGTACCAACGTTCTATTTCAGTTATATAAGTACCGACGTGAGGTCTAGTGGACCACCAGTGCTTTAATAAAGAAAACTTTCATGTTTCTTGATATTCTTCTAAAACAAATATTTCTATGTATTGTTAATATATGTATAGGTAGTTATCTTACAATTAAAATAAAATATAGAAGTTTTCACATTTATTAATAATTATAAACAATAATATTTCAGTGTGAAATTCTTTGGGAGCAAAAAATAACCTTTACCTTGATAATTAACATTTATCAATAAAAAAATATTTTTTCTTCACAATATTTTTTTTTAATATTAATATTGAGGGAACAATAAAAATAAACATAAAAATCAACCGTTTTCTTGAAAATTACAAGGCATCAAATTGTGGGAACTACCAAAGCTTTACAGTCTTTGCATAGAGGCTTGCTGCATTGTAGGCACGTTTATATCTTCATCTTCTGACCCTTACTGTTCAGATGCCGAATCATGGCCACTCTCCAAGACAACAAAATTCGGCTCGATACCATCAGAGTTGGACCCTGAGCTCTCATTTAGCAATTCAGCTAAAATTTCCGTGGTCTGTATTTTGAGGCCTTGTTTGTTATTTTTTTTAGTGACAGGAACACTCTTATTTTCATTAATGGCTGCTCGTTTCATGCCCGAAGTAACTAGTTAACTCATTCGTATAACTGACTGAAAATAAAAGAGAAAAACGATGTATTCTGAAAAAAGTCTTACCCAAAAAAAGTTACATAAGTACAGACGAGTGGTCTGACAGACCACTCGCGATCTTATAAAATAAAAAACTTACCGGAATCGCACGCGCCGATACAGCCACTCTCCACAAATGCTGCCGAGCAACTTCCCAAGGGGTAGAGAGGAGTGCGGGGAGATACGTCTTTGCTAACACTTGTAACTAGAGTTTTCGAACACTCAAAGTGTCTGTCAGACCACACGTCGGTACTTAAAGGTTAATAAAGGCGCAAAGATTTGCACCGTATAAGATGTATGTAACTTCACTAGTTTTCAGACAGCATAAGATTGACAAACTGCGTCATGTCCTTCAGGGGGTTTCTACCGGTCTGACCAGTGGCTCCACACATGAGGTATTTAAAGTGTCGGGAAGATAAGCCATCTAGGCCTCCAGCCGAGCCTTTCCTGAAGGACACGACTGCAGTCTCGACAGGTAGGTTCTAAATGAATGCTGCCTCGAAACTGCTGAAGTGGGGGGAAGCGCAGCCGATTTGAACAATGAATGTATGCTTTGCAATAGCCCGCAAGTAACACTGGTAGCAAAAACAATCTAGGTCTTCAGTGTTCTTGGCTACAAACATCGCAAGAAGGAATTGCTTTCCAGCGTCAGCCACTGCATGGGGGTCTCCCTACCACCAGGTGCAGCAGTGGCTAAATGAGGAGAAAAATTGCATTGTTTGAAGAGGACTGAATTGGACCTTTTGAAATCTGGACTATCGGACATTGGGGCATTATAACATTTGGACTTTTTGACAATGGACATTATGACACCCGGACTTTCTGACATTTGGACATATTATATATGACCCTGAACGATTAGTTCAGGGTGGGTTTCTCCGTAACACAGGTTTATATGGCATAAGCCTGTGGAAGCCTCTTTTCCCTTAAAAGTAGCGCCCCTTGAGAGGGTGGTGAGGTTGTCGTTCCTTCAAGGGCTTATCATTAACATACCACCTGCCACTAAAATCGTAATTTGTTTTTACAGAATACAATCCTGTACAAAAAAATAGTTTCCTTGTGATAATGTCAAATTTTTTGAAAAATCCAAAATATCGAACTATTGCTACTTTACACCCTCCGTAACTCTGGAACCGTTCACTTAGCATGATTATGCTCAATACTATTTTTGTAAATGTAATGTAAATTACTTTTATATTTTGCTTTTTTACGCTAAGCCAAATAGTTTTCGAAATATTTAAGAAAAACTGAAAATCCCAACTTCTACACCCCCTCCCCCCAAACCCGACGCTACAAATGGTGTAACTTTTTACCCAACAATATGTGGACTATAAAAAAATCATGCCTGTTGTATCGGAGTACGCAGGTCCGACTTTCACTTGGCTGGTTTTGGTATTTGTTGTTATAGCGGCAACAGAAATACATCATCTGTGAAAATATCAACTGTCTAACTATCACGGTTCATGAGATACAGCCTGGTGATAAACGGACAGCGGAGCCTTAGTAATAGGGTCCCGTTGGTTACCTTTTGGGTAAGGAACCCTAAAAATAGACCTTTCGTATTGGCAGACAGTAGACAGTCTCGTTTACGGAAATATAATAATCAAATGTTAACTTCAAAGAAAATCTTTCATTTAAGTTTATTATTATTTTATTTTATGTGTATTATTTTTGTTTCAATGACCCCTAAAATGGCTTAATGAATACATCGGCAACCAAAAATGTTTTTTAATAAATACATTTTACGTGGTAAATAAGAAAAATGAAAAAGATATGATGGATTACGTTTAGGTTTCCTATAGATTTTGCATTCGGTGAACGTTTGCCTTGGACTTGCTTTTAGGCATCGACATAAGAGTATCTATAACTCGTTGCTTGTTGTAGGTCGAAAATAGTTTTATTTTTTTACTAATCTGTTGACAAACAACATTAAAAAAAATAGAGCTTTTTGATAGTTGTTTGGTTGTTTGCAAACCAATCTGAACAGTTTATTCACATAATACGGTATTAAAATGTTTAGGCAATACAGAAGTATTTTAAATTGTACTCTCATCTCCAAGATACACCGTAGAGGAACTAAAACACAAGGTATCAATATTTTCATAAACGGAAAACCAGTGAACGTACCCAGCTACTTCACCGTGCTACAAGCACTTCGCCAAGAGCGTTTAGCTGTCCCATCGTTCTGCTATCACGAGCGTCTCTCCATCGCCGGCAACTGCCGCATGTGCCTCGTCGAAATCGAAGGCATGTTAAAACTACAAATAGCTTGTGCCTTGCCTGTTGCCAAAAACATGAGAATACGAACCAACTCGGCCCACACCCTTAAGGCACAAGAATCTGTCCTAGAATTCATTTTAGCTGACCATCCACTAGATTGTCCTATCTGTGATCAAGGCGGTGAATGTGATTTACAAGACTTATCTATGAAATTTGGTAACGACCGCTCCAGGTTTACAGACATTCATTTTTCTGGAAAACGAGCTTTGGAAAACAAGTACTTGGGGCCTTTTATTCGTACGGAGATGACTCGATGTATCCATTGTACAAGGTGTATCAGGTTTGCATCACAAGTCTGCGGCTTAGATGTCTTAGGTAGTACCGGAAGAGGAAGTGAAATGCTAGTCGGGACGTATGTGGACAGACTCTTTTTGTCTGAACTGTCTGGTAATATTGTAGATCTTTGTCCCGTCGGTGCACTCACAGCTATTCCTTATATGTTCAAAGCTCGTCCCTGGGAAGTAATCAGGACTAATTCTATTGACATCACAGATGCTACTGGAACCAATATATTAATAAATCATAGATTTGATAAGGTATTAAGGGTTTTACCAAGAGAACACGTGGAAGTTAACCAAGAATGGCTTTCGGATAAAGGACGCTGGGCAATAGATTCTCTAGAAATTCAACGTCTAGTAACTCCTATGTGTAGAGTCGATAACTGTTTGATATCAGTTGATTGGCATGTTGCCTTGTGTTATGCCGCAGAAATTATTAAAAAGTCTCCCGCAAGTAAGATTTTAGCTATAGCAGGATCGTACTGTAACGTTGAAACATTGGTAGCAGCTAAAGACTTGCTTAACACTATTGGTTCCGAGCACTTATTTGTAGAACGTGGACTTCAGTATTCTTCTTCAAAAACCGACCTAAGTGCTGCTTATTCGTTGAATATAAACATGAAGCAAATAGCTGAAGCTGATAAAATACTGCTCGTGGGCACTAATCCACGCTTTGAAGCTCCAATTTTGAACGCGTGGATTCGTCAAGCCTATGTACAAAATGAATGTGATATATTTTACATCGGGCCGCAATGTGACTTCAATTATCACGTAAAACATATAGGACACAATTCAAAAGATATCTCAAAACTTGACGAAGATTTTATGAGTGCGTCAAAACCATTGATTTTTGTGGGAATATCGCAATTAGAAAAGCCGTACGCCAGTTCAATGATCAATAACTTGACAAAAGTTTCAAGTAAGTTTAAGGCTGAGAAAAACTGGAATATTTTAAATATTATTCCAAGAGAAGCCAGTTGGTGTGGTGCACTTGAAGCTGGATGGAAACCTGGTGCGAAGACGGCTCTTCAGAATAGCAATCCATAAGTTGTTATAAGTTTAGGAGCCGATGAAATATTTTATGATTTTCCTCCGAAGGCACCTCTCATTTACATTGGTTTTCAAGGCGATAAAGGGGCAGAAATGGCGGAAGTAGTCTTACCTGGTAGTGCATATACTGAATCTGGAGGAGTATATATGAATATGGAAGGTAGGGCTCAACAAGCTTTGCCCGCCGTCACACCTCCTGGAGAAGCTCGAGTTGATTGGAAGATCATTCGTGCTCTTGCTGAGTATTGTGGTGTCAAATTACCTTTCAACGATGCCAAATCAATGTTAAGCCGAATGGGTGAAATAAGTCCAAACTTTGTTACCTTCAATACATTCCAGAATAAATCATTTAAAAGTCAAATATCTCAGCTGATCTGTAGCTCTGGAAAAGGATCGGATGGTGACATTGAAATAGATATGAAAAAATTGCAAGATTATTATTGTTCCGATATATTCACTCTTAACTCACCAAATATGATGAGAGCTAGAAAAGCAGCAGGTGAATTTGAAAAGTCACGCTATGCTAAAGTTTAGCTTTGTCCATAAGTTGATCTTCCCGATGGTAGTTCTTGTTACTCCTGTTACAGATAATCAAATAAAATAGGAAACAGGAACTGCAGGACACTACTCTTCATAGGACATGTGTAATAAAATTAAATGTGTAATAAATATATAATAATAAATTGCAAAATAATATATTTGTATTTACCAAGTTACGTACATTTAATTCAACAAAGCGGCAAAGTGTATAAGTAATGTAAATACAATGTATTGTATGTAGTAGATACTATTCAGAAAAACTTTTTGCTTTTATAGTTAAAGTGGTTACATTATTTTGTTTCGATTGACTACAATATTAAATTAGTTATATTTTACAAGTGTTTTTGGTCCTCCACTATTTACCGATAAGGAAAACACCGTGTGTCTTCACAAAACATAATAAAGTCTTCAAATGTAATAAAAAAATATTTTAATTTGGCCTCCATCACAATGATCAGAAAAATCTGCAAAATAAGCGAGTACACCAAAAATCGTTTCAAAATAGGTAACTTAAACTGCGAATGTATGTACATATATACGAGTATCAGATCTCGTGTCTCTCACAAACATATATTTGAATATTATCAATGTTTACGTAATGAATTAGCTTTAAAAATATTTTGCTGCTCAGTTGTTACTTTTCTGTAAGATAACTCAAGAAGTCGCTCATTACAATGTTTGGAACATTCAGATTTATTGATAAAACGATTTAGATTTCCACCACAATAACCGAAAGGCAAACTCACACATTCCCTTGAGTTAACGTTATAATAGTACCTGCAAAAGGTTGAAAGAATAAGTATACCTAGGTTAAAGTCATCACATCAACTACAGTTTTGTACTTCTTCGAATAAAAAAGGTTGTACTTTAACTTGTACCGTCAACCCATTGGACTTTTTTGTTCGTGCACAAATAATTATTATATAAGTACATAAAAAAATATTAATTTTCGAAATATATTTCGGCCCACTATGGGGCCGGCATCAGTCGAATCGAAAATTAATATTTTTTTATTATTAATACAAGTTAAAGGAAACTAAAGGCTTTATATAGCTAAATTATATATATTTATTATAAGTACATAAAGATATTCATCGAGTGAAAACTTACATCGTTTCATATCCGACACAAGAGCCTTGTTCAGGTTGCAACAGACATATCGTTGTGTAGTTCATAGATTCTACAATGTCTTCCGAAAGACGAGAATCTGTTGAAACAGTCTTTTTTATACAAAGGTCAATAAAGTGGAACCCTAAGTCATAATATTATTGATTTAGAAGTTACGTACTGCTGCAGTGTTTATAGCAATCTTCCAATCTCTCAAACTGATTGGGATTATTCCCGCAAAATCCGTAAAGAAAAGTGCTGCAGCCACCAATTATTACATCAAAGTAAAATCTGAAAATTAATAGAAAGTAAATAAATCATGCAATAAAGTAGTAAAAAAGCCGTGTCTGACAATGTCTATTGTGTCTAGCGTTAAATATTTTTGCGAAATTTTAAATGGAATGGTTTATTGTTTTTATACTGAGACCAAGACTACTATTTTTAGCATTTTTGTCTGTATCTATGTTCCGTTTTAACTCGAGAACTCTCTATTCAACTCGGGGTGTACATAAAATAACGCCCAAGCCGAAAACAGGGCAAGGATTGAATAAATGCTTTTAACTCGAGAACCACTTAACGAATTTGGGTTTTTTATAATTAAAAATGATACTTCATTGCAGTGACCCTGGCCAACAGGCTATAATGCCTAAGCCGAAAACGTAGTAAAAATTAAATAAACGTGGGTGGAGCCGCGGGCAAAGGCTAGTAATGAATATTCATGTAATGAAACGTTTCGTCAAGAGACAAAACTTCTCTTTAAGTTTCATCTATGCTAGCTATGCAGCTCTGTAGAATTACGGTACGTATTCCTGCTCCTTTATTTACTTACCAAAACTCATTATTACGTAATCTTCGCCCTGAAGTTCACATTTAGATATCAATTTAATATCCCAAAAAACAAACTTCGGAATAACAGACTTGCAGGTTGTTAATACCAGAAGGTTCCCAAACGGGACTCTATTACTAAGCCTCCACTATGAGGCTGTCTAAAATTTTCACTAAGGCCTCTGTCAAGGCAAATAAAAAGAAATTAAGCACAAGCACAAGGGACAAGGCAATAGAAAAATTCTCGAACAAGTTTCGTTTTTTTAACGTATTTGTTTCAGCTCTTTCTTAAATACGGTAAATTAAATTTGGTAATTTTTTTGCATATAACTGCTGTAAAGAAAAACAACAAATAACAAAAATTTGGGTTCCTTTCCATATTCAGCGGGAGCCGAAATGTTTTTCAAGCGCTACCATTTTATCTGCTTGTTCATTTTGTGTCTTTTTGATGTCAATCACTACTAGGTGGGATCAAAAAGTAGTGAGAACGACATATATACTCCTTGGTAAGAAAAAAACTAAATACTGGCAGGCAGAGCTCAGATATTTGTAATATTAATAAGGAAAAAAACTTTTCTCTTTTGTTTTTTTTTCTGCATGTAGTCATTTGTTTGCTTCGTGTCGGAACGTGTTCTCTAAAATGGAGAAAAACGAAGTGCTAGCCGTTATTAAATACCTCTGTTTAAAAAAGTTAACAACGCAAGAGAGTCTGCTCCGCCGTATTCCACTGTCGTAAGGTGGGCTTCTCAATTTCGAGTAGGGAGGACGAGCACGGAAGACGAACATCGTTGCGGCCGTCCATCGACGTCAGTCACCCAAGAAAATGTTGTTAAAGTCGAGAAAATTCCCTCCGTTACTTAGTTCAAAAAACGGGCATTTCATATGGAAGTATTCAAAACGCACCCGCGCACAGCTCAGCGGTTGCGATGGCTGCCATTCAGCAAGCTGGCTTCGAATTGGTTAACCACCCTCCTTATTCACCAGATCTGGCACCTAGCGATTTTCATGTTCCCCAAATTGAAAGAATACTTGAGGAAAAACAGGTACGATGACGATAGCGAGGTGATGGATGCCGTGGAGAGCTTTTTGCAGGACCAAAACAAAACTTTTTTTTAAGCGATTAAAGCCTTGGAAATGCGCTAGAATCGGTATGTAGAGAGACCCGGAGACTATGTAGAAAAATAAATTATTAAGTTATCAAAGGTCATTTTATTCTATCTCATTCTTACCACTTTTTGATCCCTCCTCGTATGTACATATTTATATTGTTGTTATTTACATAAAAGTAATAAATTGTAGGTGGTAGAGCTGATGCCGGGCTCGACTGTGGCGGTACCACCATCTTACTCGCAAATCCTCCCGAAGTTATTCAGGGGAGAGTAAGAGAACAGCTCTCAGGCAAAACCAGGCGGCCCAACATTGCTTGAAACCGATGGATAGCGATATATCCATCCCCAATTGCCGGGCCTTATATAAAACAGCCTGAATGACGTCATTCGAAATGTCGTTAACGTGCTGACTGTTTTAGAGCCTAACGGTATCGCACGTGACGACGGCAAGAGGCCCGACGGAATGACGCTCATTCCATGTGAGAATGGTCATTCTCTGGTATGGGACGCGACGTGCGTGGATACTCTTGCTGCGTCCCATATCCAGTCGACCGTTGTCACGGCTGGCGTCAGCGGCGGAGCGCACCAAGCGGCGCAAATGTGCAGCTTTAGGTGAAGGCTACATTTTTGTGCCGTTTGGAGTCAAGCGAGACGTTTGGGCCGTGGGGGCCTGACGCTCGACAGCTTTATAAACAAATAGCATCGCGTCTGGTGGATGCTTCAGGGGACCCAGGAGCGGGATCTCGGGCAACGCATCTGCCTTGCTATCCAGCGAGGTAATGCGGCCAGTGTCTTGGGTACCCTGCCCAGTGACAGCGACGACTTAAATAAAGTCTTTTATTTAATTTGACTTTTATGTTTATCTTATTTAGTTAAGTTTTTTAGAATGTATTATAATTTTAGGATAATTTTATTTTATCAATAAAATTAAATGTTGAATAATATTAATGAATTATTCTGGGGCTATCGGAAGTCCGATGAGCAGGTGAGAATACGATAACCCTAGAGTCAGGGCACCTGCTTTACTATCGAGAGGGCGATCAATTGTCTGTCGGTGGAGTTGGTATGCTGGTCATCAACTAGCAACGTGTTAGAAATCGGTAGTGTCTCTACTCGGGTGGCATATCTTGTTATTAGACTCAACAAGAGGTATTCACTTAAAGTCATTCAAGTGTATGCCCCCACGCCGAGCGACTCCGATAATGTAGTCGAGGCCGTCTATGATGACATATTAAAGGCCAGACATAACACCACCAAGACACATTTTACCGTTGTTATGGGGGACTACAACGCCAAAGTGGGAGTACAAAAGTGTGTTGAATCGGTAATCGGACCACACGGTTATGGCTGCAGAAATCCTCGGGGCCAGATGCTGGTTAGCTTCCTTGAGAGCCAGGGTCTCTATTTCATGAACTCATTCTTCAAAAAAAGACCTCAAAGGAAGTGGACCTGGCGAAGCCCTGATGGTAAGACTAAAAATGAGATAGACTTCATCATGACGGATCAAAAGCACAAAATCCAAGATGTATCTGTGATCAACAGGTTTTGTACCGGTAGCGATCACCAAATTGTGCGATGCATCTTGAATATCGACTTACAGCTTGAGAGAAATCGTCCGATGAAGCCTACGCTCCGCCCTTCTTTGCGCCAAACCACTGCGGGATCCGATTTGCCCTGTTGGAAACCACTGAGGATGTTGACCAGCTTGCTAACAATTGCACGAATGTCGTGCGCGAGATAGGGAGGGCTTATTTTAAGCCGGAGCGAAGGACTAAGGAGTCCAAAATTTCGAGTGGAACTCTGGACCTGATGAGGCGGAGACGGGAAATGTCTTCAGATTCTGCAAATTTTCTTCTTCTTAACAAGCGTGCTAAAAGGCAAATTCGTTTTGACCTGCGCAAACATAAAACTCGCGTCAGTGAAGACGCGATCCAGCAAAATAAAGGCTCAAAAGTTTTTGCCCAGCAGTTAAGAAAGACCAATCTGACGAAACTGAAGACATCTGACAATAGAACTGTTACCTCTAGGCCAGAAATCCTCGCCGAAGTCGAGAAATTTTATGGGCTCCTATATTCTTCACACGCTCCCAAGCCAACTGCTCGCGATGAAGACGACAAACGTGCACCTCTGGTCCGCCACTACACTGATGAACTCCCGGATGTCGAAATGGGTGAGATTAGGATAGCTCTTGAACAGCTGAAAAACAACAAGGCGCCGGGTGAGGACGGCATCACAACTGAATTCCTGAAAGCTGGAGGTTACCCTATACTCGGACAGCTACAGGACTTCTTTAATGCCGTCATTCGCACAGATACTACACCAAAGGAGTGGAGCAAAAGTCTGGTCATTTTATTCTTCAAAAAAGGGGACAAAATCCTACTTAAGAACTATAGACCAATTGCGCTCCTGAGCCAAACCTACATGCTGTTCTCAAGAGTTATCACGAATTGTCTTGCCCAACGATTCGACGACTTCCAACCTCCAGAGCAGGCTGGGTTTCGAAAAGGCTACAGCACCATGGACCACATTCACACGCTAAGGCAGGTTATACAGAAAACTCAAGAGTATAATCAGCCCTTATGTCTAGCGTTTGTGGACTACGAGAAAGCCTTCGACTCCATCGAAACTTGGTCTGTTCTGCAGTCCTTGCAGCAATGCCAAGTTGACTGGCGTTCCGTGGAGTTGTTGAAATGTCTGTATGACTCCGCTACGATGTCCGTCCAAGTACAGGGTGTACAAACAAGACCGATACATCTTCAGCGCGGCGTGAGACAAGGAGATGTTATTTCTCCAAAACTGTTTACCGCCGCGCTGGAGGACGTCTTTAAAACACTAGACTGGAATGGACAAGGCATGGTAGGCAGGTAAACGGAGAGTCCATTTCACATCTTCGCTTTGCCGATGACATCGTCATAATGGCGGAATCGCTGCAGGAACTAGAGGAAATGATGCGCGGCCTTGGCGATTCTTCGAGACGAGTTGGCCTGCGGATGAATTTGGATAAGACTAAGGTCATGTCCAACTGTCACATCATCCAAGGGCCAATAATCGTCGACAATGTCAGCATCGAAGTTGTTCAAAAATATGTTTATATGGGTCAAGTCATACAGCTGGATAAAAACAACTTCGACGCCGAGGCTGACAGAAGAATATGCTTGGGTTGGGCAGCATTCGGAAAGTTGCGTCACATATTTACGTCGTCAATACCGCAGTGCTTAAAGGCTAAGATGTTCAACCAGTGCGTCCTTCCTGTGATGACGTGTATGGCGCTGAGACGTGGTCTCTTACAAAGGGTCTGATCCACCGGTTTATGGTCGCTCAGCGAGCTATGGAGCGGGCTATACTTGAGGTATCCCTGATGGATAGAATCCGAAATGAGGAGATCCGTCGGATATCTAAAGTAACCGACATAGCCTGCAGAATCAGTAAGTTGAAGTGGCAGTAGGCAGGCCATATTTGTCGCCGACATGATGGCCGTTGGGGCCGAAAGGCGACCACGAATGGAGACCACGTACAGCAAAGCGTAGTGTAGGACGACCTCGTGCCCGCTGGACCGACGACCTGAAAGACGTTGTGGGGGGCGGCTGGATGAGGAGGACGGAGGACCGACATGAGTGGCGAAATTTGGGAAAGGCCTATGTCCAGCAGTGGACGAACACGGGCTGATAGATAGATGGATGAATATTAATAAATAAACAAATGTTATTTACTATGTTTTTAGAGTTCCATACCCGTATTGTGTGGTAGTACGGAACCCTTTGTATGAGAGTCTTACTCGAACTCGGCCAAATTATTCAACACTTACTTGTAGCTGTTCCTTGTAGGGCCATAGCCGCCGCAGTTTTTGGAATTTTGTTGCGTTTTGCACCACACTGGCCAACCAAATGCATTCAATGATTTTGCTTTAAAAAAAAAAGCAATTATTTTATTACTTTGAATACCTAGCTTCTTCGCAAAATTTAATAAATAACCACTTGCTCTTAAAATATTGTTTAGAGAAACGATTTTAGAAACAGCACTTGCATCTATTTTTTATATCTAATCTAACTCAACGAGGAAAATTTATAATTACTCTTTGTATGCAAAATTGTATTGTCAGGTGCATGAAATGTCGTATTACTAATAAGACCAATATATAATTTATTACTAATAAGGCTAAAATAAAATTGAAATACAAAAAAACTAAGCCAAATCGAAGTAAGCGTCCACATTTTTCTGACCAATATAATTTGATCCCACTGTAGGTATTTTTCCTCGCTTATCCGTTATTTTTATGCGCATTGCCAATTGATATTTTCAAAGCTGATGAGTTTTTAATGAAGCATGAGACAACGGAAATGAGTAAAATAAAATTGACACACGTCCTCAGAATAAAATAACCTATAGTATTGAAATTTTGTATTGTAAATACAGCAAAAACGTAAAGTTGTTTTTTAACACCTAATAATGTAACCATGTTCATTCTCTATAAAAATAAAAACTCATTTGGTCTTCACTGCAAGCGCTGCTAGATCTCTGATCGCACTGTCCAAAGCCTGTTTTTGAAATTCCGGCGTTATAGAGTTTCTAACGTTCTCCAGGATCCAATCGATCATCCATTTTTGCTTTATCCGGGATTCGGTCTTGTATAGCTGGACCTGATAATCCAGTCTATCTTTAATTGTTTCATAGACATGTTTAGTTCTCTCACGAAATGCAGCCTCTAACTGCATTACCACATTCTCTTTTTTCGCGTCAATCAATAAGCTTTGTCCTTGCGCTCTCCACTGAGAATCTTTCGCTGCCTTTATCACCTCTTTATTGTCATCTATCTCCCTTTGCCTGCTCTCTTCCCATGCGGTGGCTACAGCATCTACCTTCTTATCCAAACTGGATGCGAGAGCTGGCCCTGCTTTTTTATATAGTATTGCCACCATAAGAAAAATTGAGAGGCCTGAATAGTACTCGTGTTCCATGACGTAGATTTCTTTGCTTACTAGGTAGTTGGTCAGTACAAACATGAGTACGTATAATCCCGAGACGCCAGTTTTGGAGTGCATGAAGAGGAACCATTCTTCTGGTAAAAATACCATTCTTACTTTAGGTGGAAGACCTCTTACAAGTTTAACATCGGCTCCTGGTGCAATGGTAGGATATTTTAGAGATTCCGGACTTCCCTTTTTCGATGAAAATTCAGGGCACGTTGGGTTATGTGTTTTTGTTGTAGTATAAGCAACTTTTCCAATATGAAAGTTGAGGTTTTGAGGACAAAGGTAATGAAGCGGTTTCAGCTTCGCTAACCTTAGATGTAACATTGCTAAAACAATTTTATTTCATTCAAATCCAGAAAGAAAAATAATGCAAGGTAAGTATACTGAATAATAGATGACACACAATGAAAGGCAATATTTGACAGTACAGAAAACTTGACTGTTGTAAATTTTTTTTATTCAATGCGACGGACTTTTTTGGCAAGTGGATGACATTTGCAGGGGGCGCTGCTGTGAAACAAGAATTATTTAGTTTTAGATCAAAGAATATATTTATACTAAGATAGCGGCGTTAGTTCCAATTTGGCCACGACCCATCCACGCACGTGCCAAAAGAGTTTTGTCACACTACATTGGGATATATATATATTTTCTTATAATATTTAGTATTATAAAGTGTTATTTAAAAAAAGTCTGCATGTTTTATTAGAAAATATTATTTATTTGTTGTTATGGAACAATAACTTATTTTTATACAATAAATCATTGTTGTATCATACATTTCACTAGAGATTCTTTAAATGGCTTAAATGCATAATTTATTGGTAACGCAACACAGCTTACATATGGGATTATAAAAAGATCACACAGAAATGGCTCTTGGCCTTATAAGCTGATAACATAATATCTTGAACGTAGAACATTAGACCTTAGGTTAAATAAATTTAGAGGCGGTATTTGGCGGCACGTAGAATGGGGTATTTGTTGCCGGTGCAGAGTTCACGGAAGTCATCCATTGAAAGGTCTACGATCGATACTCCACCCAAATTCTTTGATCTGGAAAAAATAATCCTTACAATATAATATAAATACATATGTAACTTAAAGTATACAATCCCATCTATTGGTTTATCTAAGGTATAAAAATACTTGGGTTTCAGAATCCGATGACAATGTTTGCCATTTTTGTCTAAATAGGTACATAATTTCCTCAACAAGAAGATAATTATATATGGCAACTAACAAGGGATAGGTGGGTGGTAGAGCTGATGCCGGGCTCGACTGTGGAGGTACCACCATCTTACTCGCAAATCCTCCCGAAGTTATTTGGGGGAGAGTAAGAGAACAGCTCTAGGCAAAACCAGGCGGCCCACCATTGCCTGGGACCGATGGATGGTGGTATATCCATCCCCAATTGCCGGGCCTGATATAAAACAGACTGGTAACGGGCAGCAGCGTCACTGGTGCAAGGGTTTCGGCACCGCGCTCACCAAGCCGCTTGCCCAGCGTGTGTGAGTATGGGCATTTCTTCCAGGAGGACCGCCAAGAGTGGCGAAATCCTAGAAAGGCCTATGTCCAGCAGTGGACGAAACAGGCTGATGGATGTATGGATGCGCATCTATCTATAGTAACAAAAAAGTAAACGCTTTCACCGAAGCTTTGGTGTTTGTCTATCCGACGTCCGTTTCATAACTTAAGAATGGCCAAGATGTTCCATCTGGTTAAATACACTACGACCTCGGAAAAAATCTTCGATAGGGGTTTATTATGAAACTTTATTAGTGTTTTTAAGTAGAATTCTATACTTAAAAGCTTACACTAGCCGCGTATCTTATAAATTATAACCCACTAATTATAATAGGCTAGGTACATAGGTAGGTAGGTATGCTTATAACAAGTATAACTTACTTGACGTAAGCCGCCTTCTGTGCCGCTGTGTCAGGGTCCTCGTAGCTGACCCACAAACCACCCTCGCCGTTGTTGTCGGGTAGACGGAACGCGTATGTTCCTGCAAGACGAAGATTATCAAATTTCAACATTTATTAATTGAATTTTAAATTATAATTATAGACCTATCACTTGACGCATATACTAACCGAGCAAGGCTGTCTGTGCGTATCAGGTGTATTTAGATTCAAATCTTAAACCACATTGTACTGACTGCTGATCTGGTTATACTGAACAACTTTTATTCGAAGTTCGAAGACTTTTGAATTTGCAACACTTTCTCATGAAAGATTAAATGCTAAATTACTAAGTATTTCTAGTTTACAAACAGAACAGTAAGACATGTAAAGTCGTTTGCAATAGAATCCAACAATCATGTAAACAAACCAAATTGTCACGATTACTCCGTAATCACATACATTTGACGATCAATTATGAACATAGTCTGATTTCAACGAACGCACCATTGTTTTCACATTATCTTCAACACGATTTAACTTGTATTTATAAGTTAAATTTGTTAAAACATTTGCAACGTAAAAATTTCGAAGTATTTGACAAGCTGTCATCTTAGTTTTTTACTCATCGAACTCTATAAGTCATTGAAAAGTTAGTGTTGTTCGTAATCTGAAGTTATCTTTTATTTTTAATTTAATAAATTATTTTAATTTAATATTATTTGAATACAATACAAATTTTTTTTCAAGAGCTTAATATAATTAACCAAAACGGATTGTATCCTAAGCCATAAAAATAATGGTTAGTTTTTAAAAATTGACAGGTGGCCATTTTGTTAGAATTGTCATTCACAGTCATTCACTGTTCTGTGGGTTCGCTGTGCATTAGTGTTTTCTGTTTCCGTTTTCTGTTTCCGATTTCTACGACTTTGCATTCTCATTTTGGACTTTTGTTTTGCTTTACGATTTGGCTGGACATATTTTTCTTGGAACGACGACCTTTGCACGGCATCACGGACTTTGATATAGCATACGATTGGTATTTTTTCTCAAGGAGTAATCAGGAGGTAAGAATGATTTAGATCTATTACCTACAACGGAAATCTATTTAATATTGACGAAGATTTAAATTTGTTTTAATAAACACTTTTTTTATATATAATCGGTTTTATTTTATAGTCTATGGCTTATATATTTAATCTATTTAGTCAGTTTTATTTTAGTACCTATCCTACTATGGGCCATAGTCTATGACTTAAAATTAAAATAATTAGAAAAATAAATTTAATTAAAATTAAATTAGAACACTATGACATCACTATGGGCATAAACAATACGCTGTCAATGTCAGTCCGCCATATTTGTTTACATGATTGTTGGATTCTATTGCAAACGACTTTAGTGTAAAATTTCAAAGCAGTTCCCTGATACACCTTTACAATTTGTAAGAAAATTAGGGAAATTTAGGATTTAAAGTAGTTATGAAGAAATACTTAAAAGTTTAATGGATCTATCTACTCAATACAAGCGTGTGGTAAACAAATACATTTATTGTAAGAAGAAAAAGCTTGCGAACACAAAATCCCGCTACCTCCATTAACTAAGCACACGTTGGTTGTTAAAATCTAAGCCAAAAGCCATACTGCTAGAAATCATTACCAACCAAAAGTAGCAGACATATCTGGATCCTTTGTTAAGCCCATTTCTGAAATGTTAAATGTTCCTGCTTGTTGCTTTAATACTATTTTGTAAGAGTTAGTTGCACACTGCAAAATACCAAGCACTCACAATTTACCATCGATCAGGATCAGGGAGAAAAGACCATGCAAACTATTGTTTGATATCAGGGGAATTAAGAAGGCAGAACTACAGAAACTCTTGTTGAATATAATTCACGATCAAATGATCTGTAGGCATTTATTTAATTTGAATTGTCAGTTTTTGACTTAACTCGGTAAAAAAACTAAATGAAAAAAGAAAACAGAGCACAAATCAGCATAACATATACGAGTATTTTCTTGATCCATGATTCGTAGTTAACTAGTATTCCATTCAGGGATACTTACCAAAGCGTTTGCTGGGATCGGTCACTTTCCTGAGGTTGGGACGCATACCCTTCTGATGTGTGGGTGCGATGAGCTTCAAGCAAACTTCTGGGTAGCTCAGGACACCATCAGTCTTGGTGTAAGGTCCTAAAAACACTCATGACATCACACTTACGTCAGTTTATCATACGAGTATCCTAATACTAAGTGATACAGGACAGAAAAATATTTATTCAGAGCAAGTAAAAGTCTTGTTTAGTATTTTTAAGAAAGATCACACTCTTCTTTGCACAAAAACGAGCAGAAATGACGATGCAATTCTTATCGATAATTTTTCAAACAGTGCTGCAATTTTTAAAGACGTCTTGCTTTTATGTGTTTCTGAGAACAATGAATAGGGAAGTTAAGCGAGTATACTGACCAGCCTCTCCAGCCGTATCGGCGTGGAGCGGAGGTACTCCAGCGATCTCACTGTCAGCATCTAGCTTCCACGTGCGGGCCACGGTCGAAATGGCAACTACAATTTTGTTCGGGGGGGACCCGGATTGCAACCTGGAATATTAAACTTTAACTTAGCGGAAAAATATTAAAGATAGGCCAGATTTATTTTTTTTGACCAAATTACACATTGTTGAATACGAATCAATTAAATAAATAAACTATATCATTAATGAAGCTAAGAAAAAGCAGGTACATAAATAACAACAACCAAAGTGGTCTGAGCGTTCCTTGAACATGCCGTTAGAGGAGCCCGGTTGGAAATAAACGTAGAGACATCAGTGAAACAAAACAAGTGTTTTAATTAAGATGTTCATAAAGGAAATCCTCTGTAATGATGTTTTGCCAATTTCCGAAAATAGAAAGTAATCACGTAAATTAGAGAAACCACCATCACAAAAAATACTCAGCAATAAAACGGATTTACCAGTAAGTGACAGCAGCGTCGACGTTCAACAGAGGGTTCCGGTTCTGAGGCGTGTAGATGGGCGCCGTGTAGTCTGCCTCCTTGGGGTTACGTTCTGGGGTGTAGTAGTCGAAGGCTTCGATGTTCACGAAGTCGACCATGTTGATGATGGCGGGCACGTCGTAGTAGACTGGGAACATTTTGGAATAATAGCTGTATTCACGGTTGCTGCGCGTCGGTGAACATCGGCGAGGACTTACCATTTCGGAATGTGATTTTATTATGTAAATAGTTTGTAACACTAATATAGTTATAAGTTAATTGTTACTAACACTTTATGGATGTATGTCCGAAATAAATGGATCTATTTTAATAATTATTTATTATTGTTTTTCGGATAGGCACCTGTGTAATTTATAAATCATGCACAAACAATGACCTTCAATCGACTTTGAAAGACGGCAAATGTAATATTAGGAAAATATGTAACAGGACTAGATTTGTTTTTGTGGTAAACATAAAAACCATTAAGCATAAAACCTACTGGTTGCGTTCACGTTGGGTAGAACAGTGATGCCCAGCTGCATGCCAGGTTTGAGATTAAGGGCAGCCTTCAGGTCTCGGACCAGGGCAGTGAAACCTTCGCGGTGCTCGGCCTCTTTCTCATCCACGGGAGTCGTGCCGAAGGTCTTCTTCACGCCGTGCCAGAATGAACCTGGACATTTTTATGTTAGTTTGATTGACATACCGTCCCATAATTAGGGTTCACACACAAGTTACACCACTAATGGCAAGATCCGCAGAAATGAGAAGGGTCACGATACGAAAATTTAAGTGAGAGAAGGAGAATTCGTTCTAATCGATGAATCAAACCAATCTATAAAAAAAATTTGAGAGTAATTAATTAATTTATATTATTCAACATTATCTGATAGATCTTGTTCCCTAGACTTATATTTTGGGGTGCAGTATTATACTCAGGTCTAGTAGGTAAATAGGCTTAGCCAGTAGGTAAAGAGGAGAATGAGGAAACCCACCCCAGCCCGAGCGGATCTTCTTGGGCTTGACCCTAGCAAACTGCCAAGCGAGGTCGATGCCGTCGAAACCGTGCTGTTCAGCCAGTAGGACACCGGAGTTCACGAACGCGGTACGGGCTTGCTGACTCTCCAGCTACAAGATTAAATGAAAAACGGTGTAAGGGTTCCACGTACCATTTTCAAATATAGTACGCAATGTTACTTTAATAGAAAATGAGTTTGTTTCACAAAGATAAACGTAAATCGAAAATGTTCCATCAAAGCTCACGATCACAGGTTCTAAAGTTAACGTGTCTTACCAGCAAATTGTACTTCTGCGTTTCGTCAGTGTCAACGTCGCCGCCGACGGAGAGCAAGACCTTCAGTTGAGGGTACTTGCCCTTGAGGCCTGTGATGGCGCGGTAGTTGGCGTGGGCACTGTCCACGTCCAGATTTTCATTCAGGGGGATCATCTTGAAGGTGTCAGGCTGGATACCGGCATAACCGTATACCAGGTGGGTGCAGAATGATAGCGCTGGCTCCAGGTCAAGGGGGAGCATGCGGGCTTGAGCTGAACAAGAAGAAAACTCGTTGGAATAATTTTGATATACCTAGAGTATACGTAACATTATGTAAAGTGTATAATATATGTTATTAATGGTTAAGAGCTTTATGCCAAAGCGGACCGCCACTGTGTGGCCAATCTACTTAGAAGTTGATTATGTAAAAGAATGATTATATACATGTTATTAAATATTAAATTAATGTTGTGTACGGCTTTTATATTGCGGCTGACAAAAAGCTTACTTTTTCAGTGAATAAAATCAATATTTTTGTTTTATTAACTTTTTGATAACACATTATTTGTTTGTTAATTTATTACAGATTTTAAACCAAAAATTGTGTAACTATGTATATGGGATTTTGCTCAAATAATCTAAAACCTCGATATGAAAACGTTTTTAGAGAAATCTTTGGTTTTTAGGGTTCCGTAGTCCGACAAGGAACACTTATAGTTTCGTCTGTCCGCGGCTTAGCTCATAGACTATTAGAGCTAGAAAGCTGTAATTTGGCATGGTTATAAATATTAATCACGCCTACAAAATGGTAAAATAAAATTTTGAAAAAAAAATTTTAGGTTTACCTCTCATACACGTAAACTGGGGTTCATTTTTTTTTCTCGTCTATCCCATAGTGTTGGGTATTGTTAGATAGGTCGCTAAAAAACATTGTGGGTGTGTGAAAACCATTTTTCGATTTAGGGATCCGTTGGCGAAATATTAAGGTTTAAAGTGAAAATTTTAGTTAGAGTAGACCGTCCCCCCCCCCTCCCTGCCGGCTAAACGGTTGTATATAGAAATGTGAAAAAATTCACAGAAGTAGTATATATAATTAATTTAAAAGGAAAACTATCACAGCTAAGTAGGCTTTACAGGTTTACGAGTACAGGTCGCCCCAAACTTTTGGTCCCCTCTAATGTATATGGGACTAGAAGTTTGACGTAGTCTGTATTAGTAGACCAACTCATAAAATGCACTTGGCCGGTTTTTGATTTCTCAATATTGGAATGACTTCTGAAGATTCTGTTTCGATAAGAGTGTGCATTATATTCTTGACAGAAAAACAATAATTTTTCAATACTGTAGTTTTGCTATATTTTTCAAACAAGGTAGGATAAATGGTTTTGTGGGTAAAGTGTTGGAGGCCACGACCTACCTGCAAAAAGAAGTAAAATGTTTTAAATTATTCTAATTACATTACACATTATATCAATATTCACAATTTAAGGAAATTTCCATGTGCGTGGTATGTGGCTGTTTACTAATAGCTGTCCTAATAATGTACAGAATCCTGTACAGAGGGATTACTATCAACCATTATTGGGAGACTCGCCCGCCCGTCGTCGGCCTCAAAACTTGATTTACGTAGGAGTAAACAGATTAAAAAATATACAATCCCTTAATTTACTTGAACTGATTTCTAGTTTGCGGCAAAAATTGTTGTCTCCGAAACGAATGAACCGAAACCTATGAAATAAATTACGCTGATAGAAAGTAACATAAAGCTTACAACACAAATATAAGTCGCATAGTACAGA
Source organism: Ypsolopha scabrella (assembly GCA_910592155.1). Taxonomy (NCBI): domain Eukaryota; kingdom Metazoa; phylum Arthropoda; class Insecta; order Lepidoptera; family Ypsolophidae; genus Ypsolopha; species Ypsolopha scabrella. Next base: position 15,197,192 of record OU342960.1, read on the forward strand.
ACAATCGGCTCGGCCATTTTCTTCAAAACTTACTTTTACGTTTTTTGGCGTGTTATTAACCTGAAAGTCTGTCAATCCATTAGACCCAAAAGTCATATGGTTTAAAGGTTTAAGTAATGAAATTTTAATAACATGGTGACATATTATGGTTTAAACAAATGAGAAATCATGAAATTTCTTAACATTCGTATATAATACACGAATATAATATCACTTATATAAATAATTCCTCGTTGGTTATTCAATTTACGGCGCACAGTCTCCTCGCAGTTATTTTATTTCCTCCAATTTAGCAAGTTCGCTCCTACTATATGAGGTACATGACGTAACGGTCGAGACAAGATTACCTACCGGCGATCTACCTTGAGACTAAACCTCAAGAGCATCGTGTTACTTTACGTTCTTTCCTTATTAACCTGTTTATTTGAACGCTGTTAACTGGGCATACTTCTTACCCAAATAGCTGAGTACTTTGGTTTCAACTTTTTTTTTTTTCTTGTTTGTCACGATAGAGGCTATAGTAGTTCGTATCCATGAAAACATCAACAGGGTACCTATTATCCAAATAGCTAAATAGTTGGGTTTCAACTTTTTATTTTAAATATTTATCACGATAGAATAGTAACAAACACGTAGCCTGTGATAACATCAACAGGGTCTCTGCTGACCAAAAAAAAATGTTTTATGTCTACTACGCTGTAGATCCCTGTGACAGATGAATGGACAGATGACAGCAAAGGCTTAGTAATAGGGTCCCGTTTAGCACCGTCAGGTAAGGGACCTTAAAAAAGGAAATTATCGTCACTGACTTAATTTTCTACATATCTCCGGTTTTGAAGATTTTGGCCTCTACAGCCTTTCCGCCATTTTTATATTTTTTTAAATTGCGGCTACGTATTATTCTTATAAAAATCGCTTGCTGACATCAATAAAAACAAAAAACATCCTTCGACACGACCTCTCAAATTATCACGTTTCAAAGGAGACTTTCGTTTATACAGCCAAATTTTCACTGGATATTAGGACAGTGGTCAGGGCCAAGGTTCAATGACCCTTTCTATGAAATACGCAAAATAAAATGTAGACTTCCCATACTAATTGAGTGAAGGTTGTTCTTGAACAAGTATAGAGGCAAAAAGAAGTATTTTTCGTCCTGACCACTTATCGAGTCTCCAGTATGAATTTTGCTATTTAGTATATGGGTAGCTATTATTATTATCAAATCGTATATACATAATTGTATACATTAAATATACCTGTATTTACTTATTAAATATAAGCAAACCCAAAACCTATTTTAATATATTGTACTTCCTCTTTTAAATTTAATTATTTTTATTACTTAATAAATCCCAACGTGCGATAAGTGTATTTATGTACCTATATTGCAGAAATAAAGTATTCATTTTATTTCATTTCATAATTTCGCTGCTCCTAAAACGACGCCGGTAAAACTTTGGTTTTCAAAATGTGACATTTCACGAGCTTTTTTCAAAGAATATTTTTTGTTTGTATCTATATCATTTAATATTATTATTGACTTTTATAAAAATAAAACGAGGCCGCGCCGCCGTTTCTAAAAAAATATAAATATTATCGTTATGGTAGGCCAGGCTCCATACTGAAATCTTAAAATCCCTATTCTACTGAAAACTAAGATGAGAGAGATACGATAAATGGCTGATAACAAATGCCTTGTTTAGGAGGTTAATTGACACCAACTAGCTGCCACTTCGCCATTACAATCCATAATCAAATTATGAACGAATGACCATAAGGTAGAGCTCATAAAAAAGAATAAAACAAACAAATCGAGCTATAATTTGAAATAAAGTTAAGCTGGTGTGATTAAGAAGAAATTTGAATTCTCATTACTTTGGAATCGGAGTGTTGGTTTAGGAGGTACAGGATTAGGTACCCCTTACGCTTATAATAATTCATACTCTTAGCTATGAAACGCTACGGGGCTGTCCCTTTTCTATTGGCTGGCGATTCAAAATCCCATTTTACAATTAGTAAAAATGCTGAAATATTTTTATTTCTTTCTTCTTACAATTACAATATATGTATTATGGTTTTAGTAACTCCTACCAGTGCATATTTATGGGTAGATACATTCTTAATGAGAAAAAAATATTTGGAAATAGCGGAATACTTATATATTTAAATCAAATGTTTACTCAACGTGGGACTCTAAGAAGTTCTAGAATAAACTGTTGACTATATAGTGCCTTTATCTTGTGATTGTTATTTCTACATTGCCGGGTCACGACACGTAGGTAGTCAGTACGCTCTCTGTTCGAACATATTCACTCGATGAAATTGGAACAATACCTACAGTTATTACTTCTCCACAACGTAACTTGTATTACAAGTTACTAAAAAATTATAGGTTTTAAATAGTAGCCTGAAAGAAATGAATTTATTATTACTATTTATTATTATTATTACTCCGCTCCTGCCTTTTGTTTTCTAATTTTAGGTCTCTGCCCGGATTGAAGCAGTACCAAACTTGAACAACCTGTATAATTTGAATTTGAACCCATATAATTTGAATTTTGAAGTATTTTCTTACAAGGAGAGGTCGGCTACTCGACATCACCGATTTCTTCCAGATAAGAAAGTGACGCAAGCAAGTGGGAGCTCCAGATGACGAAGCGTTTAGGAAATAAAATCTTTACAGCTACCGGTGGCTGCCCGAGAAGGTCAAAAAAAAATAAACGGAATACCAATCCTCGTGTACGCTTTAATTACAATCCCTTTTCGGAAGCTTATTCGGCATCCCAAGTTTTCCAAGATTATGATCCTGTCAAAATAATGACGCCATATTCCTTTTGTGAAAATATAAATGGATGCAATGAATTATTTCTTATTTCGGTTAATTATTGGCGTAAGTATCGTGAAGATGAAAAGAAACAAATAGAAAAAATAAAATTGCCGCAAGGGAACTCGAACACGTGACCCTCACAGTACAAATCCAAACGCTTGCTATTGGACAACCGCTGCTTGAGTTGAGAATAAGACTTGTGTTGATTGGGCCAATTGGGTGCTGAGGTAAATACCCTTTAAAACACAATCTTCTTCCACATGCCGTTATGGAAGACCAACTTACCTTGATCCGTACGATTTATTAAATTTCATGTATCTTAAGGGTTTTGAATAATTTTATTTTGGTAATTTTTCGGTTTTTCCTTCACGTGTGTTATAAAACCTACTTGTGAACAGCATTTCAAGTTTCTAAGTCAATTGGATGTAATGTTTTGCGCTATACCTATTTATAACTTGTGGTACCTACAACATGAATGCAATAAACAATATGAATATACGTAGGTTTTTATGGTGAGCCAATTGTCATGAAATTCATTACGTAAAACGCAAAAACTTTTTACCAAGCTTGAAATTAAATACACCACCAAGGGGTCGCAGACTTCTGTAGAAGGCATTAGATTTAACCCACGGGGCCCGAGAAAAAGAGTCTTGACAGACGGAAAACATAGGGTTCCGTTTTTAATTTCGAGGTACGGAACCCCACAAAGTGATGCAAACTACGAATCCCCAACTACCTTAAACAGACAATAAGATTTTCTTTAAATGGATTTCAAATTTTCAGTTTTATGATGACATAATGAAAATTGTTTTTTGATGACCTAATGATTTTACGATGGGTAATTTTCAAATCTTCTTGTTTCTTTGGTTTATTCGGTAGATGTATCTAAAATAAAACGGATGTTATTTTATAGATAACTGACCTTGGTTGAAATCACGTAGCTGTATGATTATTGTACATATCACACCTACGAAGAAAATTCCCGAAGAATGTACACCGTACCTACAATAATTTTAATTTGCTTTTTTCCTGTTCTTTTAATGAAAGTCAATATTCGCTGTGGTTGGTAAAGTACGCCATTTTATTTTCATCACCAATGCTCTGAATATAAGGCGTATTTAACTCAAAATGCGGGATGTAGCTTACAGCCCTAAGGAGGTAAGTAAATTTGAAAATCGAACGTGGCTCCAATACAGTCACTAAATAGTTGGTCATTCGTCTTGCTAAATGGCCATGGAAAATGTTTGTTCTGCTCTAATAGGTCGTTAGCTCTACCTTATCTCTTTTTTTGTTATTCTATATTTTACTTATATTAACAAGAATAATGCAAAGAAAAATAAGCCTTTTATTTTTAGATGAATATGCTGAATGAATTGTTAAAACGATGTTTAAAAGTTACACAGTAAATATTTTTGAAAAAATCAAACTGGCCAGTACGGCACGTGACACCTTTGGGATAAAAAAGTAACAATAAAGAAAAACATTATTATTTTAGATGCAAGTTAAGTGAAGGAAGTAAAACATTTACGTTCGGTGTATGTAACACTGTAAAGTTATCCATAACGTCACAGTAAATAGTAACGTATAATAATAATAATAATATAAGTACTTATAACAATTATAATTATATCATATCTTATAATTATATAAGAATTACTTATTTAGTAATTTAGGATCAGTAAGTTTGAATAGGTAAGCCTTAAACAGACCTCTCCTAATTTGTTTACACGAAGTTAATATTGCCAAATTAAGAGCTGGTCTTGACATTGGCTAATGACCTCGCGAGCAAATTATATAAAGAGGAATGGCTTTATAACGCGTTTTATAACGACTTTATAGTTTGCCACTGCCTTTAAAGTGCACAAATCTGTTCAAATCATAAACGCAAATCTCGGATTTAATGGGAAATTGTGCGATAAATGCAGAGTTATTGTTATTAATAACCTGTACAAATGTTACCTATTTTTCCAAACTTATTTCATACAAAAATATTGTTTGAATATAGAAATAAAAATAATAGATAACACATAGGTATGTATCTTTATCTGGGCTTAATCATGTGGAAAACGCAAGAAAGTTAAATAATATTATGTTACTGTGTTGCTAAGTTGCGAGGAGGGTAGACCAAAACGGATTTTTAATGAGGGTAACGCTGCGAAACCAACGGTTACAATGAGATCTTTAAGCAGATTCTATACTTCTATTAAGATCACAAGATTCTTCCCACATAAACATATCATGCACCACTAAGAAAATTACATTTAAATAAAAGGAAATAGGTTACTTGGAAAATTCTTTATGTAGACTGATTTGATAAAACTTTGCGAACCCCAATCTACGTGCATATGCTTACTCGAAAACTCATGCATTATTAATACACAAAAGTCAATTTCAAAGTTTCTGAGAAGAGTTTCGAAACCTGTTTCGAATGTTCGCTGAACAAATTCGCTAATATTCTCAAACAAAAGTCTGTGAAAAAGTGAACGCACAGCAAGTTTTACTTACATTCTCTGACGTAGCTGCGGCTGTCATAGTAGCAGATGACTTTGGAGGTGGGGAGGACCTGGTTGGCAGCAGCCACGGCCAGGGCCGCAGCGATGATGAGGAGCTTCATGTTGAGATGACCGTCTACCACGGCGCACTGATGATGAATGCACGGTGGTGGGACGACCCGCTCCCGCGCCAGCGCTGCCGCCCCGCCGCCGCTGCCTCGCCACCAGAAGGTCAAAGACTACACGTTGATTGATGACCACATCATATTCTTATCTTGTTGTTGTTGTTGATTTTTCGAATGTGGAAAACGGATAGCCTCATTGCTTGACCCCGAGTCATTGTCAAATACAGATAGGTTGTAAGCAAACACGATAAGTGTTTCTAGAAATAAGATTATTATAAAAGACATAATAAATAAATAGGAGGAAAATTTGGGTTTTAAGATTGTTAAGCAATTTGCGAGCTGATTTTGTGGGTCAGGTACAATTATTATTGGCTATCAATATGTAATATATAACGATTATTTAAGGTTCTTTTTCGGATAGATCTCCCAACAAACCTGATAGTGGTAGGTAGGAACAAGTCTACAGTATTTCATAGTCTTTGATAGAAGGTGCTCACTACTCTAGAAAAAAAAATGTAGTGACGTCAAAAAACGAAACCAGAATATGATATCTATAGTATCTCCAGCTAGTATAGGTACACATAGTAGACCAAAGTTTCGAGTTTTCTAATGAGACAATAAGAGCGAAAAGATCACGGCGAAATGATTCATGATCGTACCGACTAAGCAAAATGACATGTCCAACACGAAATAGGATGTAGGATAATATAATACAGACGAGATTGTTTATTTTCCCGTCGTCCTAACTGTACATAATTCTGCTCTTCGTTTTTTATAGCGTTATATCGCGAATAGACTGACATAATAGCAGGACCAAAGCTTAGGTAGATTTTTTTTCCAGGTACTTTAGGGATACCAAAACAATTAAGTAACCCAATATCTTGGTTTTATATATCTCGGGAGTGTGTGATACGTACTGCTTGTTTATAGTTTGTTATCGGCGTAATCATTTACACGGCCAAAAATATACGTTCTGAAAAATCTTAAATATTACTGGGGTAGAGAAAATAGGCGGGATCCTATATTGGACCAAATGTTATTTGACTTAGGCCGACTTGCACCAATATTTAAATCTAGATTTAAGACTAAAGCTGAGTTTAATTTGACAGAAATGTATTGACTGACAGATCGTAAACCTGATTTAGCGATAAAATCGAGATTTAAGATTTTGGTGCAAGCCGCCCGTATAAGTCACATAGGGCTTCGCAGGGGCGACTTGAGGGGAGGGCACTGGGGCCTAACAATTTTTTCCATTTTACACAACATTAATAAGAAAGGAATCGCTGATTCTTGTTCCAGTCCAAGTCTTATCTCAATCAAATTACTGCCCCACGATATAAAACTCAACTCCACAAAACAAAAGAAAAAATGCCTTGCTTCCAGCATCTTTGTCATATTTATTCGCTGACATACTATATTATTATCAAAGTAAGATTTTGCACTCATGTATTTATTGTTGACCTATATGCCAACTCTTCTAAGAAGGATAACTTCTCCTTAAAATATTCAAAATTATATCGATGAAACAACTGGCATAGTCAACAATAATAATACGTGAGGGCAAAAACAATATGTATTTGTGTTGTCATATATTTTATAGTAATATTTATTATACTCATAGCTACTGTGGGGGTATAATTCATTATTTCTTAAACTACCAATAGATATTTCTGTAATATTTTAAATTATTCTGAGAAATAAGTTATTTAATTTGTATCCATCCATCCATCAGCCTGTTTCGTCCACTGCTGGACATAGGCCTTTCCAGGATTTCATCACTCTTGGCGGTCTTCCTGGAAGAAATGCCCAAACTCACACACGCTGGGCAGGCGGGTTGGTGAGCGCGGTTCCAAAACCTTTGCACTAGTGACGCCGCTGCCCGTCACTAGTCTGTTTTATATAAGGCCCGGCAATTGGGGATGGGTATACCGCCATCCGTCCCAGGCAATGGTGGGCCGCCTGGTTTTGCCTGAGAGCTGTTCTCTTACTCTCCCCCGAATAACTTTGGGAGGATTTGCGAGTAAGATGGTGGAACCTCCACAGTCGAGTCCGGCATCAGCTCTACCACCTAGATTTGTATCAGTACGTATTCATGTAATTAATTAATTTAAATATATTTAATCTTGAATTCAAAATACTTACTCGTATATGGGAGGCCTTCACTTCGTTGTGGCCCAGGGATCTACAGATCTGGGTCCAAGATCTTATGTTCGTAAGTATTAAAAATTGGTGTTTTTTTTTGTTTTACGTAGTTAGTCTGTTAGAGCATAGAAAACGATGGTGTAAAAAATACGCTTCAGTTTATTGTTTAATCGGTAGTGTTTCGCAAAAAACGCACAGAAAAACTTTGTTAGAGAATGTTTTATTGTCGCTTACAGTGAACAATTGAAAACAATTTGATCTATATTGGATGATTGTTACCCACTATTAGCAGTTATTGGTGCTAAACAACTGTTTGAAACGATTAGGCAGCGGGAAAAAACAAGATTCGTCACCCATCTTCATGCCTTCTTTCAATCTAAAGTACTTAGAATGTGCTTAATGAAACAATATATAACTGAATAACAATGGCAATGAAACAAAGAATTTAACATCACATGCCCACACAAAATTTGTAGTACCTATTAATTTAAATCTGCAAAAATAAAATCAAGTGCGAGTCGGTCTCGCCCACTGAGGGTTCCATTAAAGACAATTAATTAAATAAATAAATAGGTCTACGGAAAATACCCTATAATATTTGATTCCTTTGAGAGTGTCAAAATATACGTTTTTTGTCGCATAAACGGCCGTACCCTTTTTACCTGAACTTATAAGTTTGATTTTTTCATAGCTTCAAGGGACTGTGAACTCGAGTATATGGTTTTATTTCAACTGATACCTCTACATGCGTTCTGGGGATAAAAGGTCTTGACAGACAGACGTATGGACGAACGGACGGATGGACGGATGGACACACAGACGGTCAACAAAGTTATCCTATAAGGGCTCCGTTTTTTTATCTTGAGGTACGGAACCCAAAATAATTTGATAGTTGTTCAATATCGTTTTATCATAAATTAGAGTAGTTTGTTGGTTTTATCATATTTTGCCTGTCTTCTTACAACCAGCATATTATGTAACATATACAATAATTAAGAGTTCGATTTGCGTACATGAACATGTGCACACAAGGCTTTTCGAGTAAAAACTCACTTTTTAGGGATCCGTACCCGAAGGGCAACACGGAGCCCTATTAATGCCGCTCTGCTGTCTGTCCATCTGAGTGTGTCAAGGGTCTCTAGCTTGCAGACGGAATGAGTTACCGACCTGAACTTTGGGTATGTTAAGTTGACATACATTAAAAACAAGCCGAAAAATATATTTATTCTTACCCTATGTGGGGTGTCATTGTCTAGATCTCATTAAAATTATGTTTTTATTTTTTATCTCCGTAAATAAATAAATGGGAGGCCATCAAAGTTCGAGACATTTTTGTTTCGGGATCTATCTCCAAAACTAAACTAGTAAGGAATCTGGAATTTTCTGTTTATGTGCCTCTAGTGTATATAAGCAACAAATATTAAAAAACAGTATGGTCGCTCCGACAAATGTGAATGGTCTGATTTTCTAGTCTAATGGTATGGGGACGTTTTTTACGAGCTGAAACTGTTTGCCGCCTCCTCTGAGATAATTCGTATTTGACTACAGTGTCAGAATAATTTACCATGATTTTCTTGTATACCAAAACACTCCTTTGGTAAACTACTTTTTTCCTTACAGCTACTACATCTTGAACAGAATTGCTTTATATGCGTTGTGAAAAATACACAAATATTTAATGCTAGCGAGAATAAACATGCAGACTTACAGTGTTGTTACAAAAATACATTGTAATATTACCATTACATATTGTGAAGACCTACCAGAAAATACTTCCTTTGCTCCTGGCCAGCAAATAAAAGTGTCCAGGAAATCTGAATAACTGTTCAGGAAATTCGTATGAAAATCCATTACATACCGTAAGTTCACTGAGTACATTTCAGATGTTTTCTTTTGAAAACTATCCGTGTCTATTTTTTTAAGAGACTTAAGGAGTTTGGCGATCATAAGGTTTTAAGCGGCCAACTTACAAAGAAAAATAAAATAAATTAAAATTTCATGTGTAGAATGTAGAAATGTTTGCTGTATTTTAAAATTATAAATTTATAACATATACTTATAACCATTAAATACTCGCATGAAAAAATTGTTAGTCTGAGATTGAATACTTAAAATTTAAACTCAATAAGCGTTTATCTCGTTTTTTTTTTTAGTTCTTATAGCGTTCCTCTAGATGGCGTTGTCCATGAAGAAGGCTGCATGGCGGTAAATATCTTTGCCCAGCTGGCAATAATAATAAAAAAATCGTAAAAGCGGGAATTTATGTTGCTTTATTTGAATTCAATTGAAATGAGTTCAGAAGAAGGCTCTGATTAGATTTTACTCCACTAGTGCTTTGCTGAAGAAATCAATAACAATAAACATGACTAGGTAATTTCTCAAATATGAACAAGTTACTTTTAATAGTTAAGTTAATTTGATTTGATAAACTCATTATCAAGAAAAGCATGAAAATGTCTTATTTTATTTTTGAGAAAAGCACTATTTTCGCTTCTACCATTAATTGGGAATCCTGGCCTCGTATATAAAACTCCTCGCCCTACGGGCTCGCACTTTTAACTTACTCGTCCAAGATTGCTTAATTCCTGGTCTTAGCAGTAATGTACTATTGTCTCTTGTTTCTTTTGGGAACAATGTCTTATTAACTTATTTATATTCATAATGTTCTTACATTTATGTTTTCAACAATAATATTTATTTTTAAAATATTATTAAAATGCAACGAAAACTAGGATTGATCAATTATTATAGAGTATTACAAAAAAACAGAAGATCAATCATAAACACAATACAAGAATTTCGCGGCAACATCTATTTATCGACGTTTCTCTTTTAAATGCAGGCCATCGACCGACGACGATCATAAAATGACACCCTCATAGACACCGACGAGGGATTAACTTGTAGTTGACATTGAGTTCTATGAAATCGGTTTGCCGCCGTGTGCAGTGCGGGCTGGTCATGGTCAACGCTTACCTTTATTATTTGACTAGCCTTTGCTCGCGGCTCCGCCCGCATTAATTCTCTGCCCCGGTTTTAACTCGGGCGTTACCGTATATGTGGACAAAGATGATAATGAAAATAACTGCATCCAAATCCGTTGAGTGTTTCTTGAGTTAAAACGGAACATACGGTCTGTCAAAAAAGAGTTGAAATGAATATTGAAGGAACTATTTTTATTTCGCCTGGTTACACCAAACACACAAGCATGAAATCTGTTAACTCGAGTTTACCGCGTTGTTATTTCATAAATATATTACTTAAAGTATACTACTTGAACGTATGAAGTTTAATAAAGTTGATTAAAGTTCAATATTCACTTCAACATTTTTTTGACAGACTATACATACCTATATCATACATACAGACGGACAAAATTTAAAAAGTTTGTTTTGAAATCCGTTTCATTTAAAATTTCGCGAATATATTAAATGTACAGACACGACCTTTTTACTACTGTATTATTAAATTTAAGAGTATGGATTTTCATAAATCAGCTGTTCAGTACAAAGTTATAATATTTGTGAAGCTCCTTTTTTAAACAATAGTAAAATTATATTAACCGTCTTCTTTTCACTGAGGCAACGAGCTACGAGTATTTTCGTCGTAGAACTGAGGCAATTTATAAGAAAAAAATCAACCATTACACAACCTGAACGTACACTACAGTTTACATTAATTATTTATTCCTTAATTTTACAATGTCAAATAAAAATGATATAGTGAGTATTAAAAAGAGATGAAAAAAGGAAATCTACCTATATACTTTCCCCAGTTTTTTTTTTGTTGGTTATTTAATGTTCCCTTTAAGGTGACGATATATACTCCTCGGTAAGAAAAAATATTAATACTGGCAGGCATAGCTCAGATATTTGTAAGATTAAAAAAGAAAAAAATATTCGATTCTCTTTTGTTTTTTTTTCTGAATGTTGTCAGTTGTTTGCTTCGTGTTGGAACGTGTTCTCGAAAATGGAGAAAAACGAAGTGCGAGCCTCTTAAATACCTCTGCTTAAAAAAGTTAACGACGACGACGCAAGATATTCACTGCGATTTGGAGGCAACATTAGGGCCGGGTTCCGAATGGCGCTGACAGCACTAAAAGTACCATCAAACTCTTCACGCCTTACGGCCATCAGTGATTCGGAATGACGATAGACGCGCTGTAATCGATTATGTCTTGAATCGGAACGCACTATAGGAGAGTCTGTTAGGTAAAGTCCAACGAGCTTTTCTGACCCTGTAAGCCAAACTAAAATGACCTCTATATTCAAGAAACGACAGTCCTCGTCACCGGGTCAGATAAGTTTGTAGCCCTATACACCGTATTCCACTGTCGCAAGGTGGGCTTCTCAATTTCGAGTAGGGAGAACGAACACGGAAGACGAACATCGTTGCGGCCGTCCATCGACGTCAGTCACCCAAGAAAATGTTGTGAAAGTCGAAAAAATTGAGCAATCGAAGAGTTACTCTCCGTTACTTAGTTCAAGAAATGGGTATTTCATATGGAAGTATTCAATCCATATTGAAAGAATCTTTGACTATGAAAAAAGTCTCCGCAAGATGGGTGCCGAGAATGTTAACCGACAGTCAGAAACAAAATCGACTTGACATTTCGAAGACATTGTTGCACAAGTTTCAAGAAGATTCTGAAAACTTTTTGTCTCGTTTCGTAACAATGGACGAAACTGGGTCCATCATTTTGATCCCGAGACAAAACAGCAATCTTCGCAATGGAAACGGCCATCATCGCCGACTCCGAAGAAGTTTCGTGCCGTGGCATCGACTGGCAAGGTTATGGCCTCAATATTTTGGGACTCAGAAGGGATATTGTTGATTGATTACCTGGAGCGTGAAACCACTATTACTGGCCATTATTATGCAGCTTTAATTCCCAAGTTGAGGAATGCCATCAAAGAGAAAAGGAGAGGGAAATCTTCGAAGGGGCGTGCTGTTTCATCACGACAACGCACCCGCGCACAGCTCAGCGGTTGCGATGGCTGCCATTCAGCAAGCTGGCTTCGAATTGGTTGACCACCCCCCTTATTCTCCAGATCCGGCGCCTAGCGATTTTCATCTGTTCCCCAAATTGAAAGAATACTTGAGGGAATACAGGTATGAAGACGATAACGAGGTAATGTATGCCGTGGAGAACTTATTGCAGGACCAAGACAAAACTTTTTTTTTGAAAGGGATTAAGCCTGGGCTCATTGTGTAGAGAGACTCGGAGACTATGTAGAAAAATAAATTATTAAGTTATCAATTGTCATTTTATTCTCATGTCATTATATCTCATTCTTACTACTTTTTTATCACTCCTCTATGTATAACAATGCGACCAAATTTGAAACTTGTATGTATTGCCGTCTTAAGGATAGAGCTAAAACAAATAATTTTAAAAATATGCTATTTTCCTAGTTTTAGTATCGTGGTTCCCACCTCGAAAGTTTTTTTTTCATTTTTCTTATATGTAGTAGAGGCTATAGTAGCACGTATTCTGTGAAAATTTCAACTATCTACCTTTTACGGCTGAAGCTGTAAACCCTGTGACAGACGGACGAACATACATACAGCGGAGGATTAGTAATAGGGTCCCGTTTGGCACCTTCCGTGTACGAAACCCTAAAGACCAAGAAAACAAAAAGAACTCTTGCATACAGTACACAGTACTTGGTATTTATTGGTAAAATTAGTGAGGAAAAGTAATGATAATAAAAAGAGTAGGAAGTGACTAAAGGACCGCTAGAGGTCCTTTGATTTTTAAAATTATTGAACCGTATGTCATTATTTAGCCGTTACTAACTAACCGTTACTAGCACGTACTAATAAGTTGCAATGTACACTTCGGAAAGGGAAGTGGTCCTTGAATTTTTTAAATTATTGAACCGTGTGTCATCGGAAAGTGCTCGGAAAATGATTTTTTCTGCATGTCGTGAATTCTGTTAAAACAACGGGGGTCACCTCGCTCCGCTCCGCTTCGCTCGGCTCCCTAATATGTACTTACATGTCAACCAAATGGCTCCTCCTCGTTTCGCTCGTCGTCGCAACCTATCCCTACTAGCGGTTGAATAAAATTAAAACTAAGGAAGCCGCTAACGGCTATTTAGTAACTTTCAAAAGAGGGTACCTATGTGGCTTACATTGTATGAAAATCCTACCAGTCCAAATACATCCGCTATCTATGTCATCTTGAGAGTAGATTACTCAGTGACCTTAAACTGATCGCAACTCAATTAACCTTTTGACTACCCAAACATACGAGTTTGGGCTTGAGCATGTTATTTATTGGTAGTTGCGTCTCTTAACACTGAGTCTCTAATATGAATTATGTAGATTATAAAAAAGGCATGTGTGCTCTAGTGTCTTATTGGAATAAATAGCTGTTCAACCAGTATTTAACAAAGTCGCATTTTTTAACCATTCTAACGATTTTTCATAGTAATGCATGATTAACTGTAATTCAGACATTTAACAAAGCCTTTTATAGTGTGAGAAGTGACTCAAACTTGGTGATGTAATGTAAGCCCATACTTATCGTTCCAGCTACTAAATAACGCTCATTGTTTACATTGTTCACTTCACACAATTTCAGTACATACGTACCTAGGTTGTACATATATGTATATTTGATGTGATGATGAATAACAGGAAAATCTTTGAAAACAGGTAGTACCATCGAAGAAAGCGACTTTTTGGCTCGTTTTACCACAATGTTGCAATACTATTCCAATAAAAATGGGTTCGTAACGACTATTAATTAATTCACGAGTCGCTTTTTGGGTTTCGTACCCGAAGGAGCCAAACGGGACCCTATTGCAGCCTCGCCTGTCTTTCTCTCCGTCCGTCTATTTCGAAGGTCTACAGTTTCAACCAGTATAGGTAGCCAGTTGAAAAATTCACTGTATACGTGCAACTATGGACCCTCTCATGCGCAAAGGGTTCCGTACCACAATACGGCTGCGGAACCCTAATACATTTATTATTTAACAACAACATACATGCCAGAGCAACATCAAGGCTACAAAAAACAAGCCGTTAAAACGGTAGCGTTTGACAAAAAATCTGCCACCGTCTGCGTACGGAACCATACTTTAGATTATTTTTTATTTTACTATAGTGTAAGTATGTCCTACAATCTGACATTTTTATATCACCGTCTTTAAATAAGAGCCAAAAGCAATAACGTTTTAATAATGCAAATTTGTCGTGGTAGAGGCCACGTACTGTGAAAAGTGATAAGTCAAAAATCTCCAAACGGAAATAAATGGCTGTACATAGATATTTTAAGACCAGATAAAGTGTCGCCGGTTTAATAATAATTTTCATTTTTGAGTTACCGTTTCAATTTACTTATACAGCTGTTATTAGACCCTCTGTACAAACCATATGTATACCTATTTTAAGACTATTTCTGTGGCCGGTTTGGATCTTCTTCTTGGCGGGCTCGGTTTCCGCATCTAGTCTCACATTTGGACTTTTGTGCGTGGAAATAGTGCGACCGGCTATTCTAGCCAGCCCAGCTCACGCCAGAATCCCAAGAGGCGACCTAGGTAGCCACAGGACTGGCGGAGCGTCCCCGGTTCACCGAGGATCTTGGCCGGTCGTGTGCAGACACCTACGCAGTCTATAGTCACTTGAGTGGGCGTTTCTTCGGCCTCCATGCAAGCTCTGCACAGGGGACTGTCTGTTAGACCTAGAAATGTCTGTTAAGGTTGCTAAGCCCTATCATCATGCAAAAAATCCGGTTTGGATTTTAAGTCATGCATGAGGATAATAGGTCTTCAGTACAAACCATATAACTATTTAAAACTGTTTCTGTGCCCGGTTTAAGACTCATTTGTCCGGTGAAGAAAAATCATCACTCAACTCCAATAGAGCAATTCCACCGTGTATGCAATACTGCCAGGCAAGCTCTAGAAAAGAAGCAATACTGTTCAGCCTTCTTAGATATTCAAAAGGCTTTTGATAAAGTTTGGTATGTAAAATATGCCTATGTGAAATCAAGAACTTTCTTCCACACTCGTTTTTCCATCTGCTCAAATATTACTTGTCACAGGATTCTGTACTGGGGTCAATCTACACTGCAGACCTTCCTCAAACAGAAGTTGTTATCACAGTAACATTTGGTATTGATACCTTGGGCGTCAGCAGGGTGGGGCAGCGAGAAGGGGGGGGGGGGGGCAACCCCTATAAAAAAATGCGGACACGCATTACCAAGACCCATCGGCAGTTTTTGTTTGCACAATAGTACGTTTCTTTTTCAACTATAAATCCCGTTGATATTTTGAAAGAGGTCGCCCACCCTATACTTTCGTCTTCTGAACGCCCATGATTAATACTGCCTTCCTGGTAACAAGTTAAGACAAGACAGAAACCGCCTCCAAACGTTAAAAGCAGCTAGATAAATGATTAAAGGCATGGATGATAAAAGCTAGTGCTAGTAAATCCATGCACATCACTTTTTCTCCGAGAAAACCCACCCATCACTCTATGTGGTGAAGCACTCCCACGTGCCGACACCGTTGAATATTTGGGACTTCATCTTGACCGCCGGCTGACTTAGAAGAAACATATCCATGGACGGTGACAGGCTGATGGATGGATGACTAAACGCAACGAAATGACACTGAAATGTAATAGACTACAATATCATACTACAATGGCAAATAAGCTCCTTATACAAGGCTGTTATAAAACTTGTATGGATATAAGGCGTTGGAGTGTGGGAAATAGGAAGCACATCAAATGTTGAAATATTTCAACGAGCTCAAAACAAGATCCTGAGGTCTATTTCGAATGCTACATCGTTTTCAAGAAATAAGGAAATCTATGAAAATTTCAACAAGCTTAAATTAAAGAGGGAGTTGAAGTTACCCTAATCTAATCAACTTGCTGCTGGATTGCTGAACACAACATCTAATATCCATAGACTTAAACGTCTACCACTTATGAACTCCAAATAGCAAACGGGATCCAGTGAAAGGGTTTTTTTATGGAAGGCTTATCTAATTCTGCACCTACGTAAAATTTTAGCTTTATAGTTTTCGGAACAAGGCAATAAAGGTATATAAATTAAATTATAGCATAGGTCTCCGAACAACGTAATGCTATTAAATAACTTTTTCTGAGATTACAGTACATTTGATACTAACTAGGAAGGCAAAGGGAACTTAGCCCATAGAGCCATATCTGAGGTTTAAATATCAAATACCAATGAGGTTTTTATATAATGTTCTCCAATACGTACAAAACAGTAATAACAAGGTTACAGTACACTTTATTTTCGGCCAGGTATATGGCTTACGGCGCGTTAGACTCGGTCTGTCAATGGATTGACTGTTTGTTGCGCCATAGATTCAGAGAAAATTTATTTATTACTTACTGTGTTTTATGGGTCACAAGAATTATTTTGCCCTAAAATTACTGACAGCAGGGATGGTGATGATATTTGACTCCACCAGACGTTCTGGAAATAACGACGGAAATTACGAACACTTTTAAAACAAGCTTTTACAAGAATAATCAAAAATGGCTAACGACTTTACAAAAAATATGAAAACAGGTTAGTAGGCATGAGTTTAGATAAAGTAGTGTATGAAACTATACATAGCTAGATATTAAAACACTCGTGCACTATTAAAAAACTCGCCTGCGGCTCGTTTTTTGAACTGACACTCTTATTTTTAATAATCTTTTTATGTACCGGTTTCATAAAGTACTATAATAATATTTATTTCCATATCTAAATCTAAAATAAAAATTACACCTGGCATTTTAATTGTATTTATTTATTAGTAATCTCCATCAATTCGTAGTTATTAAATACCTACAAAAACATATTGTTTTATACATAATAAGAAAAACAGGAGGATTTTGGCACCTTTTTGAAATTCAATATTGTGACACGAATTTTAACTTAACAAAATGCTAAGAATTTGTGCTTTTCTTTTACTTTGGAACTACTGAATAATTAAACAGGTCTGCGACAAAAAGCTCATTATTTTATTAAAGAATAGTCACTAATAACAAATAATTAATAACGTAACATTATCAGAATGTAAACATTGCTCATCATTTAAACTGCAACTCACAAGGTTTCAAATGAATGTTCGATGAGATTTTTTTTATAATCATCTCATTATACCTACACTTGGATACTCGCATATCGTGTTTTTAAAAATAAATTACTTTTATTGAATTAATAAAATTAAATATCGTATTACCAATTTTTTTAACGTTATATTAATGAACGGACAACGGAGTCACATAATGATTAATTACATACCCTTTGAGTGCGGAACCCAAAAAACATTGTTGTGGGGACGATGTCCGTGTGAGACGTGGTGACGATGAACGACGTGTGTACTGAAAAACTTTATTGAATTTTACCTTTGAAAAGTACAAGACAACCACACCTGGCCATTGAAAGCTTTAAGAGGACCTCATGCTCGCAGAACTGTTATTTTTAAATGACCAGGAAAATAAAAAACCTCGCCATGTTGCGGAAAACCAATAAAACTAATTTCTTCTACTGACAACACTAACTTTAGAACATCATTATGTCGATTGCGTCAGTGTGATGTTTTTGTATGTGTGTATCTGTGCTGTCAAAGTGTGGTGTAGTTTTTTTGTTTGTGAGCGTTAGTATGAGTGTTGCAATCATACAAGCAAATGTGGCGCCCCTAGAGCAGTTTTTTATTTTACTGGTCAGCCTTTAATTATTTATATTTTTTTTATAATGTAATAAAATAATGGTACTTATTTATATAATCAAAACAAAATTAACTTGCAAAAATTTGAATTTTTAATTTTTCTATGTATCACTGACTTGAATTTAGTTTTGTCTTTTATGAATAATGGAGAATTCACTCAACATGTAAGTGATTGAAAATAAAAAGTTCCTATGCAATTCAGAAGTAATTATAAAAATGTATCAATATTACATTGAATACCATCCAAAACCTTTTATTTTTTTGTTAGTCAACATGATACGGACAAAGTGATTAAATACCGATTATACATAATGGCTAGATATAAAGTATGTGGACTAAATAAAGAATATGCATGTAAATTGTTTAATGCACAAATCGTTAATATATGATCAATTTAGGGCTATGAATAAGAATTTACAACTAAATTATCTATATTTCATATTTAGTTATAAAATCAAAATAAGTTTCATAATAATCTTCTACAATTCAAACGGCTGCCATTTTAGCGCGCATGAAGTGACGTCACTGATACTGCTCTTGCTTGCGGCGAGTGGCGAGTGGCCAGTTTTTTTCATTATTTTTGACTAAAACAACCTATTACAAAACATTTGAGGGTTTTATTTTACATTTATTAATTTTGAACTTAATATTTTATGATGAAATGTACTCACTTTGTCACAAAAGGCAGTAGCCAATGGTGACGCGTTTTGCATTGGCGTTTCATTCCATGAAAATTTTGTATTTTTTAAATGGAAATAATTATAAAACTATAAAATTAAATAGTTTCCCATGGTCATCATTAAATTCTACTAAGTAAATAGAATAAAAAAACGCAATATATTACTTATTTAAACGACATGCATATTCTCTATTGTGTAGTTAATTGATAACCTAATAATTTATATAGTGATTATTCATAATAGCTAGTTGGGATTGGTTAAAGTAATAAACACGGTCCTACTCACGTGATTTACTGAATGTTTTTTAGTATTTTTGACCGATTTTTTACATTTTCATCTTTGTAGTTTGGTTAAAAACCAATGCCTAATTTTTATTTTTTGTGCTTTTGTGGTTGATTTTAACTACTGTGACTAGATTTCATAATTCAAACTTGTGATTTCTATGACATTGTTACTTCGAATACGACAGCGCAAATTATGTAAATTTATAATTAAAATGATAATTTAAAACGTTACGTACCATCAAAATCACTTTATTATTGCTGCAGATAAAGTTTGGTTTACAAACGTCTTATTTGCAAAGGTAGCTTGAGATATAGCTTTATTATGTTATCAATATGCAAACTACTTTAACGTTTATTAACTTTATGGATCTGTGCAATATAAAATAAACTAGCATTTAATATGTTTTATTACTTTAAACCAAGTCTTATTAGATATAATGTAAAATATCAAAATTATTCGATTCATTCAGCCACCCTGATCACTGTCTCTAAATGGGACAGACATTATATATAATGGCTAGATAGTATATAAATATAAAGTTACTTTGGTTGTAACATATTTATATATTTCCACCAAATTGTGGGCGTCATCAGTATATATATATAAGGTGACTTTAATTTATGCAGCCAAATTCTTACTGAAGACCCAGTAAATGCTCAGTAACAAGGTTCGATGACCCCTTTTGTGAAATTCGTAAATTATTCTTTTTGTGTTCCTTACAAACGCAAGCCCAGCCCCGAGTCAATTACTATGGGACGTCGAGATTTTATTTTGCGAAATTAGCAAAGTGTTATCGATCCGTGTAACTGATCACTTACCAAGCGTCCAGTATGAGTTTGACTTTGACTGTAAAATTGAAGTCACCTTGTATACACTAACAAAAAATAATTAAAACTATGTCATTTTGTTTTGAATTGGTAAATAATATGATATTAATACAATAGTATATTTGGGTTGAAGTTTAGATCCAGTGGGTGATAGCTATTTAATATTAGAAGAAAGGTCACAAATAGAAACATCCACATTTATAATGTATTTTTGTCGATTTTAAAGTTATGGCAGAGGTTTTCAAATATTAGGTGTGCATTTTGGGTGATTGCTACAGCATTGCAGTGGGGTATTAGTTCCGATAACATCGAGGTTATTTCCGTCGTCGAGGAATAGGCCATAATCATTTGAAAACCTCTAAGCTAGTGGGTATTTTCTGATGCCCTGATTAAGCTTGTTTCGGAGCTTGTCCTGGAGGGGGGACTTGATCTTGCGAATCTTGTCCTTGAGGAGCTTGGCCCTGAGAAAGAACTTGTCCTTCAGGAGCTTGGCCCTGAGAAGGAGCTTGAACTTGGGGAGGAGCTTGGCCTTGAGAAGCTTGAGGCTGTCCTTGAGGAATGTTTTGAGGTGGGGCCTGCCCTTGCGCTGCGACTGGTGCGTTTGGTTGCTGAGCCGGAGGCGCCTGACCTTGGTTCACATTCGGTTGCTGTTGGCCTTGCTGCGCTGGGGCTTGTTGGTACGCTTGACCAGGGGGTTGTTGGTACGCTTGACCCGGGGCTTGTTGGTACCCTTGGACTGGGGCTTGATACCCTTGTCCCTGGGCTTGTTGGTACCCTTGT
This sequence comes from Ypsolopha scabrella, assembly GCA_910592155.1. Taxonomy (NCBI): domain Eukaryota; kingdom Metazoa; phylum Arthropoda; class Insecta; order Lepidoptera; family Ypsolophidae; genus Ypsolopha; species Ypsolopha scabrella. The sequence continues at coordinate 15,218,059 of OU342960.1, forward strand.
CCCGATGCCTGCTGATAAACTTGCCCCGTGGCTTGTTGGTATCCTTGAGGTTGCTGCTGATAGCCTTGAGGCACCTGACCTGGTGCTCCTTGCTGATAGTACTGAGGCTGCTGACCTTGAGGGTACTGGGCGGGCACTTGGCCCTGGTATTGTGGTACTTGACCATGGTGCTGCTGTTGGTACGCCTGCTGTTGTTGGTAAACCTGGTGAATCTGATGCTCGGCGCCGGGGATTGGGCGGCCATGGGCGTCGACCTGTTATAGGAAGTTTAATTTTAAACATTGTTTGTAGGTTAATCATCGATAAATGTTACGAGGTAAAGCACGAATATACAGCTATCTCCGTAAAAGATTATTTATAACAGCGTGGTTTATTTAGCGTAATTTGAGTCTGTCTGCGCCATAGTAGCATAGACCACCTCATTTATATAATATTCTTTCGCCTAGGTTTGTCATATATGAAATACCTAATTTCTCTATTCCGACAGTGCATGAATACAGAAATAAAGGAAGGACGCACTGAAATAGGATAGTATGAAAAAAACAATCGAAAGAGTCACGTAATCGAATTTAAAGGAATAAAAACCTACAATTAAATAATTCTGAAACTAAAAATTAATATATCTGGCCCCAATTTTTTATGTGAACACTACTAAAAAAATCATGTTTTCCGGAAAATTAAAGAATAATATATTCTGTAACGTGTCACTATAATAATGAAGACAGAAATTTCTCATCACAAAGTGCTTCCTGAACATTATGACATGAAAATTTATACAGCATAATTCATACCAAAATTGATCTACGTATAATTCTTACCAATCCAATCCAAGAGGCTCACTACTAATTGAGTACATATTGTTGCGGTATGGGAAAACACAAGCGTAAGTTCGCAGGTCATGTTGAGAACTGGATAGCTCAGTTGGTAGAGCAACCGCCCGGTAAGCGAGAGGTCCCGGGTTCAAAACCGGTTCAGAGCTCCTCACGTCCAGATTTACTTTTCTGATTTTCTATACCGCAGTGATTTAAATTAAATTTCTTACCAATCCTCGCTGCTGTAAGTATTTGATCTCTTCCATTCGCCTTCTTTCAAACTCTTGATATTCCGCCTGAGTGTAGATCTGATTCTCATCAATGGGTTGCCAGCCTGAAAATATAAATACAGTTCCATTATTTAAACATAATGCTATTGAAACGGCTACTCACGATTTTTATATAGTCAGACTTCGTGAGTAGCCGTTTCAATATGAATCTAAACCACGAATCTTTTAGTAGTAAAATTAATTAAACAAATGAACAAATACTCTTTATTGTGCACCTTGTTAAAAATACATTAAAAAGAGAAAACGTTACAAATGTTAAAGAAGGTAACAATTGGCGGCCTTATCGCTTAAAGCCATTTCTTCTAGACAACCATTAGGTGGAATTATTACATGGGAAAATCGCGAAGGGTGTAAATAGACAGCTACCTTTTAAGGAAACCACATATGCTACTGATCACCCGGAAAATCTGTTCAAAGAAACATATCCGCGTAGATCACTGGTTTAGGCAATATTTGAATTTTAAGAAAATATGCGTGAATCTTAACGCGCGGAGATACGGTCGTGTTTTGAGACAAGCGACTTCCGTGAGACGGCTGTTTACGCGTAGCGTTCAGGAATAGACCTTCCTCCTGCGAAATAGAGTCCTTAAGTTATAATTGAATAGCTTCTTCCCTGAAAAAATTGTTCTATGTAAAATTGTGTATGTGGTTACATATAAAGATCTCTGTCCATTTACACCCGGTATATTCATATCAAATACATATATAACTGATACGTCAACTTTATACATGGTTAGGTACATAGAAAAAACTCATTAGCTGAGTTAGATAAAAGAATCAAGTCAGAGAGGGAAATCACAAACAGAGGAAACGATATTTTACTTTTTAATAATTTATCTCAGAGATTCAGAATAATTTACTATATTTTGCACTGCTGATAACATTAATTCCAGGTCAAAACCCGGTATTAAAAAGCTCGATTTATTTAAAACACACTTGCAAGACGATAAATTTAATTATTTTTATCATAAACCGTCCAAAAAAACCTCAACCTTGGCATTTTAATGAGCATAATGTTATATTACTCGTATGTAAGATCGTCTGTAGTTCAATGTTTCATTGTTTATACGATATTAACCGTTATTGCGGCGTTAATAAGACCTACCATTGGATAGGTTGACGCGCGGGTGACTGTACTATATGAATAATGCCGATTGTATACCCGCGAACGTGCATTGAAATATCAACAGACCGGTACAACATAACATGCATACAAAGCCTGCTTGCGCATTCAATTACGTTCCGCCTGAGTTTACAAAATCATGTTTTCGAAATATGAAACGTGGCTATTATTTGTAGCAACCAACATAAAACTTACATATTATGTACAAAATCTTACATAACTGTGAATTGGAACAGTCAATAAACTCATTAATACTCATTATGTATGAAAGCGGTTTGATAAATCAGTGACTTTGAAATAAAAACAGTTATCATTTATTATATTACTAGCCTAGCCCCGGTTTCACTCGCGTGGAAGTGTCATTTAATTAATGTAGCTTTAAAAACGTTTATTGAGAGTTTTCGGCTAGGCGGTTATTTTACCGAAGCCCCTTATGGTCCATATGTTGACCAAGGGCCACTACGATGATTATAAAAAATCAGTTGAGTGATTTTCGAGTTCAAAGGGAACTAACAGACAGAGATACAAATATAAAAGTAAAAACTAGTTTTGCTCTTCTAATAACCCATTTTATTTCAAATTTCGCACAAAAATCCAATGTACAGACAAGACTTTTTCACCACTTTATTATTAGTATAGATTTATATACTATAGATGTATATTTATATTAATGTTGTGCTATATATGGGTGTAAATAGAGTGCGACCTTTAAATAAAACCACATACTCTATTGATCATACTGAACAACTATTCGAAAAAAAAACCGCGCAAATCTTCAGAGGAAAAGATATTCAACTGTAACTCAAAGACTTTATCTCGTAGGAGGAAGGTCTATTTCAGAACGCTGCAGCGCGCTGCACCGTAACAGCTGTTTCATGGACGACGCTCACTCGAAACTCGCCCGTTTGTCGGTGCGTTAGGGTTCACGCATTTTTGTTTTAAACTCAAATATTTCCCAAACTAAATAAGGGTGGCCGCGGGTATGATTCTTGGGAAAAGTGGTTCAGTAGAGTCGGTAGAATATGTGGTTTCATTTAATAGTAGGAGTCTATTTACACCCGGCATATATGTATTTATCAATTTGCTTGAAAAATAAAAATAGTATTGAGTTACAAGCGAGGCGAGGTCGCAATATTTTGAGGAAATTAAGAAAAATGAATATGGTTGACAATACCTTTTACATGTCTAACTTCAATATCCATTGCTATAGCCTTCATAAGCGTCGTGATGTGATTGGCCAAAAATTATGTGTGATGTCATTTCTAGCCAATCACGGCGCGTTTGAAGGCGGTTACGATGAATGTCGTAGTTAGCTTATTGTCTGCCCCGGGTTAGAAAGTCTCATAAAGGAATGTCAACTAATTGCATGCCTACGTTTATAAGTATACGTTCTCTGAAGCAGAAAAGGCAATAAAACGGCTGATGTAGGCACGTATCGAAACAATTGAACTGATAAGGTGACCCGACTTGTAATGTTATCGCCAAGTGTAAAGTTTGAACATGTTTAAGTGCCACGTCGTCGTCGGTCGATAAATCGCCGCTTTTTTCAAGCATTACGAGAACGTGCCATGTTTTGTCTTCATTGTTTAGAGTTAGAGAATTAAATCAATTACCAGCGTTACAAAAGTAAAAAAAAAAGTATATGATAAACTAGAGAATATCTGGAATAATGTGTCTTGATCATAAATTTTAATTTTCTTTAAAATCTTTAACAACATAAATACCAAACCTAGGCCTAATTTAAAAGGAATATCCGGTAGCCAAAGGACACAGGGCACTGCGTACCTTTTCTCGAAGCGTTTCATCATATTTTCGAACCCTCATAGCTTCGGTCTGGATAAAGCTAGAGATAATAAATCTTAAGATAAGATGTCGTAAGCAGTCTTATTAAACACGATAAGTTTCATTCGTCTAACTTTTATACTTTGAATTTTATTAATACTCAAAACACGGCGATTTTGACACTCACTCACTCACTCACTCACTCACTGATGATCATCAAAACCTCTAGGGTACTTCCTGAAGTCCTAGAAAGCTGAAATTTGGTATGCAGGCTAGGATTAGCACACAAACAACAAATAAATTAAGAAATGTGTAACTTTCACCCTCCAAACGCTCCTTAAGGTGGGTCTGGTTATGCAATAACTTCAAAAAGTCCTAGAAATCTGAAATTTGGTATGAAGGCTACGATTTGCACACCCAACGAACATATTAAAATATCTGTGAATTTTATCCTCCAACCCCCCACCCCATATAGGGGTCAAGGCAACGAAAACAAGGCGCTAAAGTTCTTGCGCCTGACAAACAATTCGACACCTTCTAGAGTAAATTGCAAATAATAAGCCAAAAAAAGAGGCAAAGATACTGGGCTATAAAAAAATGTCATAGCTGATGCGCAAGAAATGCAGTCTGAAAAAAACCGGCCAAGTGCGTGTCGGGCCACGCGAAATGTAGGGTTCCGTAGTTGCCCGGTACATATAAGTTGGTCTACTAATACAGACCGCGCCAAACTTCTGGTCCCATACATTATAGGGGACCAAAAGTTTGGCGCGACCTGTACTCGTAAACTTGTAAAGCCTACTTAGCTGTGATAGTTTTCCTTTTAAATTCATTATATAGAAGTAGTCTGTGATTTTTTTCACATTTCTATAAACAACCGTTTAGCCAGCAGGGGGGTGGGGGAAGCTCCACTAACTAAAATTTTCACTTTAAAGCTTAATATTTCGCCAACGGATCTCTAAATCGAGAAATGGTTTTCACACACCCACAATGTTTTTAAACAGTCTATCCAACGATACCCCACATTATGGGATAGACGAAAAAAAAATTCATCCCCTGTTTACGTGTACGAGAGGAACCCTTAAAAAAAAATTTTTCTAGATTTTATTTTACAGTTATGTTGACGTAATAAATATTTATATTCATGCCAAATTACAGCTTTCTAGTATTAATAGTCTCTGCACTAAGCCGCGGACAGACGGACAGAAGGACATGGCGAAACTATAAGGGTTCTTTGTCGGACTACGGGACCCTAAAAATGAAAGAAATCTTGATCAAAAAGTATGGCTTGGCCATTTCATGGAACTATTGCATGACATAATATTATAAGTCCATGGGAGTGTTTGTTTGACGCCTGTGAAACGGCCAAGCCATACTTTTTGATCACGATGTAGGGTTTGTAGAGTTAGGGTTTTTAGAGTTAGGGTTTGTAGAGTTAGGGCTTGATTCTACATGTGATCTGATAACTTTTTAACCGTGAAAGCGTTATGAGCTTCTGAGTCTTGGTGACCTTTACATGAAATGTTTTTGATGGGATTTATTAGTTATGCAAAGAAACAAATCGAAAATTAGTCAAATTGAAGATATGATAACAACAAATGAGTTCCCTTGATTATTTTTGAAGAATTTTTGTTATGATAATTAATTGTAATTAATTATTTAGGTATATTTTAGTGCGTTCACAACTTGATTCCCTGTCGAGCGACGGAGATTCGGGACGAGTCGTGCGACAGAGTGAGACGCACGCCCCGGGGTCACCAGCAGTAATTTTGTGCCTTAAGACAACAAAAGGGCCAATCACAACGCATCGCATAATTAGGAAGCCTGTAGTCGGCGGCTTGAAGTCAGTCGCGCACGGAGTCGCTATGCTTGCTATTTCATTCAACATTCAACTTCGGATTATATGTTATTGGTTGGCCCGAACGTTCATTTCCCGAGCTCGTACGGAACTAACCGAACACGGTGTGAGAGGCAAGCTAACGCGAGACAAAATTCATGTTTTTAAAACAACTCGGGAGTGGTTTTGGTGGTTCCTATGATTTCAGGAGAAATATTCCAAAAATCGAAATGAAACAAAAATATTTTTGAATAGTATAAAATATACTATGCTGTGAAACTAAAATTATTGGATTTGTTGTATCGCTTCTAGGACATTACGGTTCATAAATATTCATCAACATAATGTGTAAAATCCAGGACTTTTATAAGCTTGTAACTTTTGTATGTATTTGATTTTGATAAATGTTTTAGTTTCACGACATGGATATTGTATGAGATATATTGAAAAATAAAATAAGCAAATTCCTATAAATAGGGATCAGTGAATTGCGCTAGTATGGGAGTTCGGCCGAATAGAGTCGCCTTAAGTATCCTTAACTTAAAATTCTTAAATGAAAATTTTAATGTAAATCGGGCCAAGTTTCCGTATCTGTTTTCAGCTTTATGTAACTTAGGGCAGCAAAATTTTTTCTTCACTTTGGGCTTTCAACAACTGGAAAACTTGACTGTCTATATCAAAAACTAAATCTATTTTTGAGGATATGATGTGTGTTCCATATGAAAATTGGCTTTAGTTTAATTTATATCAACTCGCTTACAGAATGACGCAACGGACGACGAGTTGTTGTAATAGGATGTTCCAAGCTTAACTTTAGGTAATGTATACTGAAATAGAAACTTGTAGGGAGATGGGAAAACCCCGTTGAGGATAAACATTACTCATTGTTACTAGTAATGAAAGTTATTTGATAAACATCCTGACATAAAGGTCGGTTGCACAACATTATAAAAATTTGTATTTAATTCTGATAATCGGAGTATTTAACAGTATTAACAGATCCCTTTTTAAATTATTAATAATCTATCTAGTTATCTATACCGGTTGAAAATGAGCCCCCTAGCTATAACAAAGGAAACCGTTCTATGTTCGAAATAAAAATTACATGTTTTGTTACTTTTGTCATGTCATGCGTGATTCATAATTTTTTTTAAAGATATCGACCGTCAAAAGTAGCACTAATACTCTGGTGACAGAGACGACGACGCTCCACAAAACTTATGTGTACATAGCCTATGTGCATTATTTACCGCCGGGAATATGTACGGTCTATTGTTAGTCACATGACGCGGCGCATGACTTATTCGGAATTTGGGAATAAAAAACCTTTTTTTTACGGTTTTGTATTCTATTAGTGATTTGATTCATAGATTTCAATAAAGCTAGGGGTTCATTTTCATCCTGTATATAACTTAAGAGCTACGCTTTTGTCGGTGGAGTAACCGCCATTCGTTTCTTTCTTTTTGCTAATGATTTGACCTCTTGATAAGGACATAACATCTTTACTTGAGTATATACCTCTAGGTATTTCTCTTTTCGCTTGATTGATAATAGAAATTAATAAATTTGATTGCTACCTTGTAATTTTGAAAAAACTCACTAAATCGAGGTAACTTAAAGGCCAATTTTAATCCCGGAAAATGAGCAGGTTCCCAAAGATGTCAAAAAACAGAAATTTAATTGAAATATCATCAAAAATATCGAAACATATCTTGCTACATCATGCCTAATTTAAAATTATACAGATTTAAACTCTAAAATTCCAATTGTGGTATTCCAAGAAACTGAGAAAGTGTTACCTTTTTAAAAGGAAAATGGCAAATATTTAAATTATTCACTAGCTATATAATATATTGAGCACAAATATGTGACACCCATGTATCGCTTACATAATTTCATGAACTGCTTTTTTATTATCAAGGGCTTAACCGATCATAACCTGTTAAATGGTTATTTCTTTGCGCGTAGAAGCCAACCGGTGTAGTCAAACTCGATTTTCATAATTTAGATCGCCAGCTGACATTTAAAGATTCGCCATAGCAACCAAACCACTAAAGTGGAGTCATCCTGGAATGGCACGTATGACAGCTGCGAATAGTGATGGGCTACTCTTCAAATTGATTCGGTAAAAGTAAAAGCGAAGTGTGAGTTGAGTAAATAAAATAAAGGTTTCCCGGTAGATATTGCTATTAGCTGTTTGTTTATGTTCTGTTTTTATGTTTTTTGTAAATGTAACACGGTGTATGTGTAACACGACTTCACTTATTTGACAGGACTAAACTTAATTTAAGCATTCTGTCTTTTTCTTTCTGTATCGAAAAGACAAGGACAGGACGCTTAAAATAAGGTTAGTCCTGTCAAATAAGTTAAGTCGTGTTACACCGAATCGACACCACAAATATAAATAAATATAAAATATAAATTGAGTAGACACATCATACAAAACGCGACATAATAATACAGTATTATATTTGCTGTGATAATACAAAAGACAAATGGGCGAATTTTGCTTACAAAACTGACATAAAATGTAGAAAGTGACTGCGTTACAATTGTTTAGCTATTTATTTTTTTATAATTTAATCCAATGAAAAATGGTATAGTTTGGAAAGAGACGGAACCGTATGAGTAATAAATAAAGCAGGAGAACCATTGACGTCTCATAAACAACAAGACTTACAATCTCGGTCAAAAAGTGTCCGCGATGCATTTTGTCACCACCATGGCGTGACAAATTGAAATAACGATTGCATACAACTGACATTGCATCTTATGTTAAATACATAACGTCTTAATTTGGTTGAAGCAATTTCGCTATTATGCACGTTGCACGTTCGGATTCTTTCTGACGAACTTTTCTTAGAGACTGTGTGTCTAGTTGTTTATGAGTGTTCAATGAGTAGAACCTCTTAATTTATTCATTTCTATTCTCTCACTATTACTGCCCGCTGTCTAACACGGTCGATAAAACGTCGTAAAAATAAGAAAAAAAAATCTATAGTCTTGGTATTATAACAATTCTATTGCGAAATAATAGCAACAAAAAATATATAAAAACAATAACTCAAACAAAAGAGCATCACTTTTCGTCGCCAGCAACAATGAAGTATTATTACATTGGTTTGTTGGCACTTACCCCTAAATTGCGCAAACTTGGTACTAGGTACTCTTGGTAGGCATTTAAATAAACGTCATAGGTGCCATAATCGATGAGTCAATTTATATAGACCCGTATAATACATATTAGTTCAATGAGAAATTTCGCAAAGCAGTGTAACCTCGAAAAATGATTTCTCGCAAAAAGCGCTAGCATGTTTTGCTCAAACTAAAATAAAGTTTGACGAAGACCATTGATAACATAGAAGGGGAAAGATGTTGGGAAATCTAATAAGATGTCGTGTCTATAATCTAAAACATAATTGAAGGAAAAGTGGAGGGGTAAAGAAAGAGAGGAAGGTCCAGGAAAACATTCGTAGATCTGGTGAAAGAGGTATCAAGAAGTTAAAGAAAAGGCTGAGTGCAGAAGTGAATGGAGAAGACCCCACCGACAAAAGCACAGCTCTTAAGGTGATATGTGAATTTTTCAACGGCCACTGTTACTCCATGCGGAACGACCCGCAGTGCGAGAGGGACGGATTCCGGAAAAAAATGCAAAATGTCGGTTTTAAATTAATATAAAATTAACTAAAATAGTTATCAAAATTTCACATTCACAAAATTTAGATATTGTTAAAATCTATCTAATAAAATATCGTTCACGTCTGTATATCATTCCTATTTCGCAAACTATGAAAAAAAGTGTAGAAGAAGACCTCATTTCAATAATTATTTCTATCGAGCGAAAGTTCTGCAATCGCGTTTCTGTATTCAAGAAAACTAGAAAAAGGTACCCATATTTATATACTAATTTATCAAATTAGTGGCTTCTTCTGAAAAGCAGGTAAATAACTTCAAAAAGTGCCGATTTTAGTGAGGTAGCGCCTTAAGTTAAATTGAAAATAAAAAAAACAATACCTTGATCTTGATTGAACTCAGACTTCTTGGTCTCCATCATGAACTCGTTAAAGTCGATGAGTCCATCCCTGTTCTTATCGGCTTCCTTGAAGACGTGCTCCCGCATCCTTTCCATTTCCTCGGCACGTTCATGCAGATCCTTGTTGGGTCCTCCAGGGCCGTACATCTTGTCCAACTCTTTGATGAAGAGAGCCTTAACTTCGTCTGCATCCCACACGCCATTGCCATCCACATCTGGTTAAAAGTTCGACAAAATGTTTTAAAAAGTTAGTTATTATTATAATATAACTTATTAAATATATCTATCTGTAGATATAATATAACGTATGACTGCCTCTGTGTCCGGGTGGTAGACTCGGTGGTCGTGGGTTCAATTCCCGCGGAACACATTAACTTGTGTTCGGACTGCGTGCTTTGGAAGGCGTGTTAAGGCGCAATAATGTCCAACACACAACGAATAAGATAAACGTATCTAAGAAAGTGCGCGTCCGAGTACTGCGAAAAGTTTTGATATTGCTGTTTTTTAGGGAATAATAAAAGGCTTTACCGCTGGTGCACGATAATCTTACTGAGCGATTTTAAACTTCAGTATGTTTTCAGAAAGTCTACATTAGAACGCTCGCTTCGCACGCTGCCGACACGCAAAATCAGTGAATTTTACGAAAAAGTATTTGATGTAGGAGTTTTTCCACCGGACATCGGAAAATAAACCATGTTTTCTTGTTATAGCAGTAATTTCAGAGTCGGACTCGCGCAGAAAGGGTTCCGTACCACCACTCAACACCGGTACACTATGTACCGGTTTTTATTTCTTTAGTGTTATATTAGCCGTGACAGGAGGCGTAATATCACGTAGATATTCTGTGAAAATGTCAAGTTCCACAACGTTAGTCTTTGATTTAAAATTAAGAATGTCGTGTTTCCACGTTTTTGGATTTAATCTTTATTGTAACTGAATTTATTCTATATTACTTGGCTGAAGGATAAAACTTCCAAGGTTAAAATTGGGGACCGAATCTTCAAAACATTAGAAGACGAATAGCGCTGAAATGTAACTTTCGAAGAAGTAGCTGTTTGTGATTCTTGATGTAAATTTTTCGTTAGTTGCCCAATGCTTAAAATCTTTGAGAGAAATTGTTTTTATTCGAAACCCACGCGTACAAAGTTGCAGGCAACAGCTACTTTTTTATGTAGCCTCTAATGTGTCCCACTGCTGGGCAAAGGCCTCCCCTTGCTGAAACCACACATCGCGGTCCTGTGCTACTTCCAACCACCCCGGTGAAAATGAGTTAAGATCGTCCCGCCGTCGTCTTTTTGGTGTGCCTGGCCTTCTGTGGCCGTCATCCGGCATTCACTCGGTAGCGATTTTCCGAGTGCATACGACTAACGTGGCAGTATAGCATAAAATTCAATTAACTCATAAAGTGGCTCGGATCCAAGTTACAAATTCAAATTCAATTTGTTTATTTGTAAAATAGATACATAAAGTATACGTTTTACATGTCAAATCTAATCCGCATAGGTGTATTTAAGTGGGGCTACTAAAGTTATACACATGCATAAAATAAAAAGACTTATTGGAATAATAATATTATTATACATAATGCAATTAATAAATAAGTTGATATATAAACTGAATAGACCATAAATGAATATAATGCCTAGCCAAATATATACTTACATAAGTAAAAAATTTAAATATTGTATATACATGCCTACATAATGCAATGAATAAATAAGTTAATAGATAAATAAACTATAAATATATATAATGCCTAAATCCGCCCATTCGTTTAATCTTGCTAAGAAAAGGGGCAAGAAACTTAGCAAGATCATGCCTTTTTTATCAGTTTTTTTTTCTGAATATGGCTTAATACTATTACAGTTTTTTAACTTATATAAAATAATACTAAACAATATATTATTAAAGGACAAAAATATAAAAGACAGAAGGAAATTGTGTCATGAGAAAATATATATATATATATATATCTTAGTCTGCCTATCTAATGAAGTAAGTTAAAATACTAAGTAAAACATCATCCACCTGTCTCATATAGTTTATCACTTTTTTTATAGTCAGATTATCAACTAATAAATGCTAAGTTTAAGTTATAAAATGTTCATATAATGTTCATGTCAATATGTAAAAAGAAATGTCAAAATGATAATAAAAAAACAATATAAAAATATTACTCTACATAAAAACAAACGATCTGAAAAACACAAATCAGTTAGAAAATAAACGAACAGATTAAAGGTAAATTGTATTCTTTTCACGGGTATAGTTTCCTCGACAAAAAGGGACGTAGAGTTAAAATAAAAACAATTTTTTTTAACCTACTCTGCTCTTCTCTTGCAATTTTATTTGAATATCCCATGAAAAAAGACTGTATGTACGTATCAGCAGCACCAAAATATAATATTTCCTAAGATCAAAACTCTGTAATAACTGATAAAATAAGGGATGCCACAATAGGGGTCTTACTCGTATATTGCAAGTAATCGGTGTTGCTTTTATTTTATTATAACGCCCTAAAAACTCTGAATATAAATAATAAAAAATATATACTATATAATTATATCGGGGGACATACAAAACAACTCGTATCCAATTTTATAGTCTTCCGACCACATGGAAATCCGAATTAAATCTCTATTCCGGCAGTCGTGTTTTTAATAATATATACGAGTATAAGGTCCTACAACAATAACTGAAAATAATTCTAGGGTAGATTATGTATCGTTTAAATTTTTTCCTTTAAATATTTTTATCACTTTCCAGTACAAAGTTGTTCAATCAGCTGACAAAATTTCCATAAATGATAGAACAAAAAAAATTTTTTTTTATTTTAATTTGGTCTATTACGAGTAGGTATTACTCTATCAGCTCCTAAATGTTTTTCACTTTGAATTATAGGGCCTTATATTTTATTAAGTATTTATTTTAATTTAATACTTTTTTGTATGTATTTATTGCCTATTCCACTTAAGATGCTATGAGGATTCCAACGATACCACACACTTCGAAATCGGTTCAGGCATAAGTTATGGTAGAATTAAGAAAAATACCCACATGAACCCTAAAAGCAATACACTCCTTTTTTGGGGTCAGTCGTATAAAAATTTAAGACATTTGTTTTTTTGGAATTCGTTGTAAACTGACTAATCGAACCTTTAGCCACAAAGTCCTTAAAAAGTCATAACATAATATTCGTTCATACATAATAATGATACGGAGTAATTAAGGAATGCGGTCGCCTTGACGTCATCAATATGTGATTTATGTATGATACACATGATTTTTATCAAAACAATCAGGAGTTTTGTGCATTTAATGAAGACAGATTAATACGTGACTGTGTTTACAGTTAAAATCGGTTATATTTTAGTATGAAATATTTCATCGCCAGTCACAAGTAATTTATTTTATGATAAAATGGATTACAAAAGCATCAATCAGTACATGCAGGAATCGTATTTCACATTGTGTGCACGTTTGAAGGACTAACTACAACACAAATCATAAACACTGAAACCATGCAATTTAATAAACTAAAATATTGAATGTGAAACTATATTCATCACATAATTTACTTTAGAATAAAATCCAAATTTACGTGCGATAAAATATTGTAGGCAGACTGCGAAAACGCTTGTTAAAATCGAAATGAAACTACTGCATAGCGGCACGTCGCTTGTCACTACATGACTTGAACGCAACGGATCTTACCATGCATCATAAAAAACACCTTGGGGTTGAAATCTTTAGAGTCCAAATTGTCGGCTTTTTTCCATAACTCTAACAATTGTTCTCTTGTCACGGGGTGGTGCAGCTGTCATAGAACATTTAATAATAACATTAATTTATTTAAATACACTTGACTCACCATGCATCATGAAGAAAACTTTAGGGTCAAATTGTTGATCCATATGGTCCTGTTTCTCCCAGACCTCCTCAAGCTGTGGCTTAGAACCAGGGTGGTGGAGCTGTCAGTCCAATAATATTACTTAACAAAACAGAAATCAGTCACCTTATCACGTTAAATAAATAGAATTTAATTCAATTTCGATACGGTATGTATTATTAACTCCGTAAAAATCAACAAAATTAATCTTCTATCAAAGCGAAATACCATCCACTTATCACGCAGTCTTCGGAAATATTACAGGTTGTTGTTTGGTCTGGAACTTCCGTCACAGCCTCACAGGGGTGTAAATAACTTGCCAAGTGGAAGTGTGTGGAACGAACCCACAAATGGTTCCGTACCACCACATGATGCATGTACGGAACCCTAAAAACATCATGGTACAAAAAGGTTGACAAGCTAATCTTAGCACCATCTATTGACAAGCTGTCAAACAAGCCATCTCTGATGGCGCAATGGTTAACACGATGTTTATTGCTCGAGGTTCCATCCTTTGGATTTATTTTTATTTTATTTTTATTATTTGTCGTGATATAGGCTGTAATAACATCTATTTTGTGAAAATTTCAACTGGCTACTTATAACGGTTAAAGCTGTAGACCCCTGTGATTCTTGGGGTACAAAATTCAAAATCAAGGTATTGTTTTTTATTTAATTATAATCGCATGATTTCAAACATTTTGCGATTTCTACTGGGTTACAAGCGCTTGGCGCCACATTGATCTAAAGATAAGATGATAAATTTACTACAAAATGAAAAAAGGCATATCTTTATCCCTAATTATAATTATATAGGTTCTTTTTAGGGTTCCGTACCTCAATATGAAAAAACAGTATCCTTATAAGATTACTTTGTTGTCTGCAAGTCGATTCGAATAATTCACTAGCGATGCCATGCGCCGCCTCCGTACTGTATTGTTGCGACTTGTAGTTTAATATCACCCCGCATAGCCTGGTTCGTTTGGGTATTGCTGGCAATATTTATAAAGCGATACAAGCTACACCTGGCATGTTACAGCATCGCACCACGTAGCACTAGTTCATTATTTCGTCCTCAAATTATTACTTGGTGATAAGGCCTTCACGCTCCATTGCAAAACATTACTCAAGACAAACGAGAACGAGAGTGCAGTCACCCAAAAACTTACCGGTTTATGATGTTTCTTTGCTTTTTCTTCCTCTTCCATCTTCTTTTCCAATTCCTTTTTCTTCTCCTCGTCTAGACTTTCCAGCTGTTGGTGCTTTTCAAACTCTTTCTGCATTTCATATTCCTAAAATTATATTACACTGTAGTTGAGGCGTAGAATTATTTTAATATCCAAATCAAATCCCCGATAAGTATTTCGCAATATCAAAGATTAACTTTTAAGGCCACTCTATTCGCCTGAACTCCCATACTAGCGCAGTTCGCTGATCATATCCTTATTTATAGGTACTAGCTTATTATTTTTTCTTTTTCAACATATCTCATACAATATCCATGACGTGAAACTAAAAAAAATTATCAAAATCAAATACATACAAAAGTTACAAGCGTATAAAAGTCCTGGAGTAAAGGATATATGAATATAAATGTGATGGACTTCCGCAAGGTAACGCCTATTTCAATTAATCATCAAAAGTCCTAGATTTTACACATATTTTGATGAATGTTTATGTACCGTAATGTCCTAGAAGCGGTACAACAAATTAAATAATTTTAGTTTTACGGCATAGTATATATTATACCATTCAAAAATATTTTTGTTTCATTTCGATCTTTGGGTTATTTCTGCTGAAATCATAGGAACCACCAAAACAATTCTCGAGTTTTTTCAAAACCTGAATGTTGTCTCGCGTTAGCTTGCCTCTCACGCCGTGTTCGGTTAGTTCCGTACGAGCTCGGGAAATGAATGTTCGGGCCAACCAATAACAGTCAGTAAGTGCTCTATAATCCGAAGTTTAATGTAGAATGAAATAGCAAGCATAGCGACCCCGTACGCGACTGACTTCAAGCCGCCGACTACAGGCTTCTTAAGATACCAAAACGTATTATTTTTACCTTAAATTCCTGTTTCCTTTGCTTATCAGCCTCTTCTAAGTCTGCGGTGGTCTTTTTGATGAGCTTTTTCAAATCTTCTATTTCGAAAGTATGCGGGTTGCCGTGGTCCAAATGGTCGTTCGAGAATTTCGGAATTTCTGTGTCGATGTTATTACTCAACTCGAATTGCTAGAATATTAAACCAATGTTTGATTCAAGCAAGCACGATGATTGATGAAGAATACATCCTTGATGCAGCATTTCAACTGACAAATTAGTTTAGCCGTTACGTACGAACATTAAAATGTTATTATTTACTAATTGAATGCAGTTTTTGGTTGTAACAATAAATATCTAGCATCCCGTACGTATACTCAAGAGCACTTCCATCCATCCATCAGCCTGTTTCGCCCACTGCTGGACATAGGCCTTTCCAGGATTTCACCACTCTTGGCGGTCCTCCTGAAAGAAATGCCCATACTCACACACGCTGGGCAGGCGGGTTGGTGAGCGCGGTGCCGAAACCCTTGCACCAGTGACGCCGCTGCCCGTCACTTCTCTGTTTTAAGGCCCGGCAATTAGGGATGGATATACCGCCATCCATCGGTCCCAGGCAATGGTGGGCCGCCTGGTTTTGCCTGAGAGCTGTTCTCTTACTCTCCCCCGAATAACTTCGGGAGGATTTGCGAGTAAGATGGTGGTACCTCCACAGTCGAGCCCGGCATCAGCTCTACCACCTAATAGGCAGAAAATCGGTGCCCTCAGGGCTGCGTTCGCTCATCACTGACAGCAGGATAGCATATAAAAATTCAACGCGGACTAAAGAGATGCCATGATCTAAGGGCGTCGTCGTCAGCAGGCGATCAAACTGAACCCAGCCCTGAAGCTGATATTTATTATGTGTAATTAATAATTTATTATATTACACAAACATAAATTCAATTTAAACATTATATTTCATACTAGCCTTTGCCCGCAGCTTCGCCGCGTTCAGTGAATCTTTGCCCCGTGTTCGGCTTAGGCGTTATTTTATGAACATCCTCTATAGCTCATGTGTTGACAAGGGTCACTACAGTGATAATAAAGAAAACCGCATCCAAATGCATTGAGTGGTTCTCGAGTTAAAAAAGCGTTTATTAAATATTTGCCCCGTTTTCCGCTTGGGCGTTATTTTATGAACATCCTCTATAGCTCATGTGTTGACAAGGGTCACTACAGTGATAATAAAGAAAACCGCATCCAAATGCATTGAGTGGTTCTCGAGTTAAAAAAGCGTTTATTAAATATTTGCCCCGTTTTCCGCTTGGGCGTTATTTTATGAACACTCCTTATAGTCTATTTGTTGACCAGGGTAACTACGATGATAATAAAAAAACCGCATCCAAATCCGTTGAGTGGTTCTCGAGTTAAAACGGAACATAATAATAACCAATTTTATTTAAACTTTCGCGAAAATATTCAATGTACAGACACGACCTTTTTACTACTTTTTTATTAGTAATATATACAGAGTGACTTTCAAACAAACCCCGGTAATTTTAGAGGTTATTAAAAAATATTGAAAAATGTTACTTTGAAATAAAATGTATGGTTATCCTAGCCATTCCCATACGGAAAAAGTTGAAAATAGTCCAAAATAGTGGGATCAATAATAAAAATAACTTCTTTTCGAGTGACCATGATTTCTTTGGATGCTAAGAAAATCATCAAAGGGCTTAAAAATAATTATGTATATGATTTTGAATGGTTCTAATAAAACCAGTTTGTATTCCTCTACAAAATTCTAAATTATCGGGGTTAGGTTAAAAGTCAACCTGTATAGGGTGAAATTAAATCAACCGACCAAATTCATACTGTAAACTCGGTAGTGATCAAGAACTAGGTTCAGTAATTTTTTTGGCCAATCCCGATATTTATTTTTTTCGAATTTCACCGGTAGTGTCAAAAAAGCTTGTTCCTGATGACTAAACGAGTCTCCAGTATGAATTTGGTCAGTTGATTTAATTTCACCTAGCATAGATAATGAAACTAAGACGAGATCGTACCTTGGTGGCTAAATGCCGAAGTCGCTCGAGTTCGCGACGCTTTATTTCATCCAGTCTTGTCCTGACATTGTGGTTCACGAAATCCAGTTGTTCAGCTATTTTGCCCGACTGAAATTTAATACATTTTAAATCAAATTTATATAAAGGCTACCTACTTATCCTCACGAATATTACTTAGGTTAGGTTAAAATCAACAGTAGAATCATCCCACCCATCCCCATAATAAATGTTTGTTTGACAAAGAAAGTGACAGTATATAGGTATATTTCAACTAGACGATAATTTGTAATTGAACAAATATATATTACAAATAGCTGATTCATGTGGACGAAAATGCTTTTTACAACTAACAAATTATTGAGAATCATTGTTATCTTATTAAAATAAGCATGCAGGTCATTGAAATGTAAGTAATTCAATCAAGTGTGGGAAATGGCTTACACTTAATAGGAAATTGAAACTTAAACATTATACACATGTCAGATAACAGAAGATAATATTCCACAAGAAATGGAGTGACTGCATTTTTTTTGTGTCAACACTATCACAGTTTCCGTTATCAGTAGACCCCGCACTGACGTCACAAAAGAGTAGACTGGGTCTAGTGATCAGCGACTTCCCAAGTTCTTGGAAACTGAGTTTCATGTGAATCAGACTATTATTGTAAAAAAACTGTCAGCTCCGACCAATTAAATATATTTGCCAAAAAAAAGACTTTTTTCTTCGTGTAGATCCTGACAAGCCCTTTTCTTAGAGTGCTGTTTTGAGATATGGACAGTTAAAATTTAGACATTTTCATCGTGGACGTCCCATCAAGCCGTTTCTTAAGAGCACTATGAAGCTGGGTCTAGAACCTGTCGTCCCGAAGATAGGGACGATTTGACAACAAAAAAAAATGTTTTTGACATCTTGGACTCCAAAGATGAGGGGAGAAAACAACAAAAAGAGACAGTTATATTAATTTTACATATTGAAAGGATCTAAAAATAATTAATTTTTGCATAATATTCATCGTATTTACAACAAGATCTTATACAGTTTTTATTTATATACGTAGGTACTTATTTTTGCTAATTATTACAGAATACAATAAGTTAATATGAGCTTTTAATAGAGAACTCTCAAAAATAATAATATTATTTAGTAAAATACCTGCCAAGTGCGTGTCGGGCCACGCTCTGTGTAGGGTTCCGTGGTTGCCCAGTACAATGTTATAAGTTGATCTACGAATACAGATCGCGCCAAACTTCTAGACATAGACAACATTAATTGGCCACATTATAACAGTTTACGTTATACAAGGTAGGTCATATAAACATTCCATTAAAAAATTGAATTTCCGTAGATTAAAAAATAAAAATGTGCTTTCGATTGTGAATGGTCACTTCATTCATCACTTGTCACTTATATTTATAATAATCTAAAATAGTCCGCTCGGGAGTTGCTCTCCCGAAGAACGGCCCATACATTGTCGTGTTTAGAGGGGACTAAAAGCTTGGCGCGACCTGTACTCGTAAACCTGAAAGCCTACTTAGGTGTGATAGTTTTCCTTTTAACTTCCTTGTATATACTACTTCTGTGAATTTTTCCACATATTCATAAACAACCGTATAGCCGGCAGGGGACACTTGACTCTAACAAAAATTAACTTAATATTTCGCCAACGGATCCGTAAATCTAAAAACAGTTTTCAAATACCCATAATGTTTTTGAACGACCTATCCAACGGTAACCCGCACTGTGGGATAGACGAGAAAAAAAAATCAACCCCTCAAAAAAAAACTATTTTTTATTACCATTTTGTCGGTATGATTAATATGTATACCCATACCAAAGTGTTCTAGTACTAATAGTCTCTGAGCTAAGCCGCGGACAGATGGACGGACAGACGGACTGACAGACGGACATGGCGAAACTATAAGGGTTCCTTGTCAGACTTCGGAGCCCTAAAAATGGTCAGTACTATTACAGTTTCTTTATTTAAGTGCGTAAGAAACTGCATTCAGCCAACCTTGTATTCAACTTAGTTGTTTTTAGTATCGAGTTGTTTCTGCGGCTCTTAATCAGTAAGCATGCTAATAACTGTCAGATAACTGTTACTATGAGACATGGTAAGGGTATAGAAAACAACACGTCATACCCGCACATCCTCATCGTTGGCTTTCTCGAGTCTCTCTCGGAAATCAGGATCACTCTCCAAAGCTTGCACAACCTCCTTCAAGTATCTGTGGTATTCCATGAACTCCTCCTTGAAAACATAGAAACAACACTCAGATTACCATATACATTAGATCCGTAATAATGATGGAAACCATGGTTTGTTCCCCTTTCGTTGCTGTTTTGCACAGCCTATTAAAACAAATAAATAACTAATTGTAATATATTATTTTAATAATATTTTAATAACAATATATTATAATATAAATTAGCAAGGGGAAACTATATAATTAAACTATTTAGAAGCTTTACTAGCGGACGTCTCGCACTCGCGTGGAACCTGTTTCTCTCGAACTCATGGGAATTTCCAGACATTCCTTAGTATAAGTCGTACAAGGATCCTCTAGTCCAAATTTCATGTAACTAGGTCCAGCCGTTTGGTCTAGTCTAGGCATTGATAGATCAGTCAATCAGTTATAGTCGGGGTATTTCTCACTTTAAAATATTGCATAAGATTCTATTCATAATGCGCTAGATTTCTCTTAATAATGGTTTTTGTTACAAAGGGGGATCATGACGTAATAGCGCGATAATATATTATACTATGATTGAACCCTTCAAAATAATAATTTCGCAGATTAAAAAAGTTAAATGATTATTCAAGTCTTTTGTTTTATTTTCAACGTTGTATTATCAGCATTTTATCCTAAGATCCACGACTAATTCTGCAATTCCAAAACGTCGTTATTGACTCATATTGGGAATAGGAAGTCGATAAACTCTTGTTGCTTGCTTTTTTTACTGGCTATGTTATTAATAAGGAACCAGCTTAATAATCCCTAAACCATTATACACGAGGCCCTCACTTCTCTCAAAGCATATAGGCATGTAGGTTTTACCTCCCCTTTTTTTTCACGGTCAGAAAGTGAAAAGTAAATAATTACATTGCACATGAATTCTGGAAACTCCAAAGAATTCGAATCCAGGTCTCATAAAATCTGATAAAATCATATTTATTTATTTTGAATTTAATAAATCGTGACTATTCCACGATAAGGTCCAGTTTAATCCCGATGATATGTTATTTTAACATTTTAAATAAATGATAAACTACAGGATATTTGGGACGAGATGGCTTAATTTTTCAAGATTCATTTTATTCAAAATAGTTATATTATAACAGTAGTTACTACATTGGTAAGTCAAATTACATTTAAAACACAATGGTTAAAATAAATAAATTAAAATTCAACATTAATACAGTAGGTATAATTATTAACCTTTCAAAATGTATTTTCTTGTGAAACTTGTAATCAGTACATTTCAAATTGATACGATCATTAATGTAATATTAAGAAAAAATTAACTATGAGTCGTAATGATGTCATTGTAATAAGTCTTATTTGAAATGATATCATTGTAACAAATTCAAACCAAAATAAACGTCATAATAAAATTGAAAAGAAAAAATAAAATCTAAGTCTTATTTGAAATATCATTGTAACAAATTCAAACCAAAATAAACGTCATAATAAAATTGAAAAGAAAAAATAAAACCTAAGTCTTATTTGAAATGATATCATTGTAACAAATTCAAACCAAAAAAATTCAACATTTTGAGAACCCAACCTAATGGTCCGAAAGGAAATAAACGTCATAATAAAATTGAAAAGAAAAAATAAAATCTAAGTCTTATTTGAAACGATATCATTGTAACAAATTCAAACCAAAATAAACGTTGCATAAAGTTCAAAATTACAACTAAAAAGTAAAACCACCAAAAGGATATGACCCACAGATAATGTTAAAATATATAAAAATGTATTGTTGACTTGTATTTTATTGAGAAGATGTGGTCACAGTCAGTCGCTTTTGCATGAATTCTTCTACTTAATAAAATAGATTGTAAGTATGTATAAACATTTTATTAACAACTAACTGAACAAATACTAAAACAAGATCCAAATTAAGACTAAGATCTGATTTCCGCTCAATAAAAATGCAAATTTCAAATTTTTTATTCATAAATTTGATACATAAAGTATACTTTTTACAGGTCAAAATTTAATCTTTACAAAACAATAGAATATGATTTAAAATAATAATAATAATACGGGAAACATAAAAAATATTTAGGTTGGAATACTAAAATGTAATAAAATTATACACCTGCATAAAATATAGCAGTGTAGGAATAGCAATATTATATACATACCTAATGCAATGAACAAATAAGTTGATAAATAAACAAAATAACCATAAATAAAATTAATGCCTAACCATCCACCCATTCGATTAGTCTTGCTAAGAAGAAGGGCAAGAAATTTAGCAAGAAAGTGTTTTTTTTTTAACTTTGCATTATTTTATATAATATTTTTTGTAATATAACCTTATTCTATACAATTTTCGTATACTAAGTAAACATAAAAAATATAAGACCAGAAAAATTATTAATTAATCGTCTCTCAGTATTCATAGTATACCTACTTTTGTGTGCGTAAATAAATGCTTACACCATATACTGATATAGACTACTAACTAGAGGTAGATAGATAGATAGATAGATAGAGGTATATTAGCAGGACCTCTAAAAATACAAGTTTGATGAACATTACTATTTTTTTAATCCCTTGGTTAAAATTAATCAGCCAGCCAGGTCTCAAGAAGTCCTACCAACTGACCCACTGCTGCTTACCTACATTAAAAAACTCACCAAATCATCCTTGACTTCGCTATCTGGCTCCTTGCTTTTATCTCCAGTTACAGGTGGTGCATAAGAGCAATGTAAAACCACTAAGAAGCACACCAAGCACGGTAGAATCTTCATTATTATCTAAAATGTTAATATTTCATTAATATTTTTATAAATTGTTATTTTTGTTATTAAATTAATTGATTTTATTCATTAATGTATCCAAAGCAAATATTTTAAATTGAATCAATGCTTATTTATAAACAGTGAGTATAATGATATTTGGACTATGCTCCCTACTTGCTAAAAACAATGAACAGATTGAAATAATACCAAATAATGATTTGGAGTATAACAATGCCTAGCATTATGGAACAAACAAAATGAGTGTTTATTCAAAACAAAAACCAATCATGTTCGAAATATATAAATAGGTAATAAATAATAAAATAAGGGAAATGGAAGTTTCAATTTCGCTAACTTTAACTCCCTATTTTGTTTAATAGTGGTCCCTCATCTGATGCATTTAAGGATCAACAGTAATTCGAAAACATTTATATTTTTACTTTTTAATCGTTTTGTGTTGGTATATTTTTTTTTATTTGTAGCTTTTAGCACTAATCAGCAATTAAAAAGTTGGGTGCGAGTAGTGTTTTGAGCACTACAATAGAGCTTTACGGAACCGGATTTATATACCATGACATTTCAAGGCTTCGCCAGTTGCTTGTTCTCATGGACGTGGGTCGGGTTTATAGTACTGATGATCATCATCGCTACCTACTCATAAAGACCGATTTAATAAGCCTTAATACAATATATCTAACCTAAATTTTCAAGGAGCTGGTTGGTCTTCAGATTATCTGTTCTGGTAGGAGCATGTAGAAAAATCAGAGCCGATTGAATAAATAAAAGTATAATAAATATTCTGGTCCTACAATTACAAAGTGAAAAAATTAACAGATGATGGAGTATCCCCAATAGACCAGACTACATTTCACTGAAAAATTTTTTTTTTTCGCATTTCCATCTGTACTGGGAAATAAAAAAAAATTTTGCAAAAAATGACAGTGATGATCAGTGAATGATACATGATCTAGCCTAGAATTATTTTTCGTATTATTGTAGGACTGAATATATGAAATTCTCAGACCAATAATAAATAGGCTTAGACCATTTAAGACGGGACCAGGCAAAGCGCGACTCTTAGTACTGAAATTATTCTGCCGTTTTCCACGGAAGGGGAGGTAAACACGCACAGTACACATTTACCCATTCACGCACACTCCTGCAAAAAATTGATGTCCCATTAAATAAAAAGCTGCAATTCAAACACAAAACGCGCACACAAGCAAAATTACATGAACAAATTGTTCATGTACTTTGGCAGAGGGGGATAACTGCACTTGCCTGGTCCCATGTTATATGGTCTAAGTAAATAGGTAATCAATCTCAGAGTGCTCATAACTTTTTAACAGCTCTTAATAATATAAAAAATAATAAATGGTTAAAAACATAATCAACTAAATTCAAAAATAAAATCGTCCTTTATTTAGAGCAGGGGTTCCCTAACATATTTGGGACATGGCTCCTTTCTACCAAAAAAAGATTACCATGCCCATTCTGCCCATTAGCCCAGATAATTATAGGTTAATATCAGGTGAGAAAAAATACTTTTCAATAACAAAATAGGTATTTATATTGCTTATTAAAGTTACACAAAAATCAAAGAAAACTAATTTGGTACTACTTATTTTGAATATGATGGATGACCTTGCATTGATTTTACACTATACCTATATACCTAAGAGCATTGTTTCTTGTTTATCTTTAAATAAGGACTTAATTACACAAGTGGCTGCGCCCCCTTTGATGGTCTGTGCGCCCTCTGTGGGCCCCCTACTTTGAAAACCCCTAGTTTGGAGAAAACTAGCTACCAACGTGAGTAAAGTCACATATTGTCATTGCTGAACACAGAATCTAATATCCATGGGCTTAAACGTCTACCACTTATAGACTGACTCCAAATAGCAATGTAGTAGAAAGTGGAACAAAGGCACACAACTAAATTTTGTTTCGGTATACATAAAGAAAGAGAAATTTAAAAAAATGAAGAAAAGCTGTATTCCTATATTTCACGACTGGCGGGAATGTGGGCTGTTTTATGCTGACATGTATATACTCGCCCGCATTCCCGCCATGTCGCATACTATACAGTACCTACAAGTAAACCAACAGTCAACAAAAAAATATAATAAAAGTCAGCTTTTTAAATAAAAAAGGAACAAAAACAATTATTACTTTAAGGAAAGTTGAACTGGAAGTGACATACAAGTTGCCTCACCATGCAAGATGCGAAAAAAGAAGTACCTACTTCAAAAATATAATGTTATAGCCCCTGCTAGACTGATGGTCTAACTGAATCAATCAATATACATTGTACAGTTACAATTCTGTGCAATGAACTGTCTGGAAGCCAGAGGTGCAATTGTGTAAGAGAATTGTGTACATTTGATTCGGCTAAGCAAATTAGCCCAATTTGATTTGACAATAAAACCATCCCTAATTATTGCTATTTTTTAATTCCAATCTCTAGAGTTGTTCTTAGAAGAATCACCAGTGAATGCCTGCAGGCTGCAGCATTGCTCATGTGAATCCCATTTTTCCTTATCTCAGGGAAATATCCTAATGTGTTTCCTTAGCAGATATCTATGTCTAACAAGGAGCATAAAGTCCAAATTTCACATTTCTTGATCTAGCTGTTTGGCCTAGACGTTAGTAGACCAGTCAGTCGGGGTATTCTTTAATATATAGATGTTAATGTAACATTTAAAGGCCTACCATGAAACTTTATTTTGGACTTCTCATGAGATTTATTATAATTGTTATTATATTGAAAAGAGGTACGATTAAAATCGATAATAACATCAGATTCTGTTGTTTTCAAACCTAGGTAAGTAACCGTGCATTACAAAAAAGAGTCAATTAAATCATACTTACCATTGCCTACCTTTTTCTCTAGTCCTTTTTGAGAGATGTTTGCAGCGAAGATAGCGAGTAAGTAGTAAACTGTTGAACCAAAATTTATTTATTATTAAATTGCATTAGATAAGTTCATCAATCAATTTCGAAAAATTATGTTTAATTTCAAATAACAATGCTATTTACTGACGTGTCGAACGTAAGCACTAAGCAGAAAAACCTCTTCTCTCACACTTCACTACAGTTCTTCAGTCCTCTCCCTACCCCTCCCTCCGCCCTCCGTCCTCCAAATCCTCACGCACTTCACTTCACCTCCCCCGCGGTCCGAATTAATTGTAAGCTATCTTACAGTTCATTCAACTTCATACCGTCCTTATCACACTTACTAAAGAAATAGTGTGCTATCTCTGACTCACTCAAAGTTTGAGCGATGTAATTTTATTTCGGACCGTACGGTTCTTCGTTTGTGAAGTTTATACAGCGTTCCGAATGGCGATAGCAGCACTAAAACTACCATCAAACTAATCACGCCCATCAAGTCATTCCGAATGGGAAATGGTGACTACCGTGAAGTTGGACACCACTTTTCATGGATTTTCAAAAAAGTAGTCACGGTAGTGAAATGGTGTCCATCACAGCTTATATAAACATAAAATCCATTCGGAACTCTTTTTTCGCTACGTGGTGTGGGTGATGACACTTGTCACTAGGGCTGATTTCAGTTTGATCGCATTTCTTTTGCACGCGTTGATTTTGTATCTGCTATCCTGCTGTCAGTGATGAGCTGGCGATCAAACTGAACGCGGTTGTCACTGTCAGTTATCAACAAAATGAGAATGCTCACGAAGTATGGAGAAAAAACCCAAGCCCGGCGCAGACGAAATGTATCTCAGATTTTTAATAATAATAAATAATGAAATACTGTATAGGGGGCATCATCAAAATCGATGGCATAATGTAAGAAATAGCTATTTGTTTAGTGGCAGGGGTAATATTAAGGTACCTCATAAACTAATTGAAAAATACTTACAACTAGCGCATAAGATAACAAAAAGACACGCTTTATATTGAAACTGATGACTGAATGTAAAAAATTGCTATTTGTTTTACAGTAGGGGTAGCTTAAAGGTACCTAAAAATAGTCACAACTGGCATACTTACTGAATACTCGTTTTCGGTAGGTACTCTTCCACTTTAAAAAGTGAGGGAGATAGGAGATGTTTGCATTGTTGTTGTGTTGTGCCGTGCTGAACCTTTCAAAACCAGTTGCCGTTGCACCGACGACGCACAGTGAGTCGTCCCATAGAGGCTAGACGTAAAAAAATATTTTTTTGTTTTTTTTAACAGATATTTGTAATTTAGTGGTAATTATAATATTTTTTAAGTGTAAGAGGTCTGTGGTCTTGATAAAAAAAACACAAAATATTTGAACAAAAACTAGACACATTTATTTAATAAATTTTATTAAAAATGTAATTAAACATAAAGAAAACTATTGAGCGTTAATTAGGCTGTTTAAGCCTGTATTTTTCAAGGAATTGACCTAAAATAACATTGTACAACTATAATTATCGCTAATGTACAACTATAATTATAAATGTAATTAAACATAAAGAAAACTATTGAGCGTTAATTATAGTTGTACAATGTTATTTTAGGTCAATTCCTTGAAAAATAGAGGCTTACGCAGCCAATAACATTAGCATCATTAGCTAATTACGGTATTTATTTAATGGCTTGTAACTAAAATAATACATAAATATTTGTCACATATTTTTAATCGGAATCCGAATCACTGTATTCAGTGCTATCAGATAACATATACTGATTCACAAAACTTGAGTCTAAGTTACAAACACTACTTGTTGTTGGAGGCTCTAATGAAACAGACACTTGAGGCTGCACAAGATGTTTTAAGATTTCAAGAGGATATGAGCTAATATTTTTAAAAGGCTTTTCGCGAAAAGAATCTATATATGGGTCCGAAGTAATAAACAGCATATTTAATATATCACTGTTTGTATTTTCTCTTGATGACTTCCTAGTATGGGACAACCGAAACCTCCTGAAATCTTTATTCCTAGCTTCTTGTGCCTCCTCAGAAAGTTGTCCGACTGGCACAACACACTGTTTCATGATGTCAACACCATGATACAGTATCTTATGTACAGTGGGTGTTATATTGCACCAATCATACAATTGATTATACAAAGTTTTTGTCTCCTCGGTCAGCGTGCCAAATGAACAATAATCTATAGTATATCCAGAGGATATAACACTTAAAATTGTATAAAACAAATGTAGCAGCCGTTCATCGACCCCAGTTATTTCAGAGCTTTTTTTATAATTTTTGAAAAAATTTCTGGCTGTACTACCGTCATTGGAATTACCATAGCCTGGTCTAGCCTTATCAATATTTAAACCCATTTCAGATTTAAAACAGTTTTGCACCAAAGTTTTGCGAGTTGTAATTAAAAAACGATCGTTGTCGTCTTTTTTCTCTTTTTGTTTTTTTGCAGCATCAATGTTATAACTAATTTTCAGTGAAAACTCCAAAAATCTGATCCAGGCGTGTAACGTAGACAAACCATATTCAAAAAACTCCGTTTTAGGAGGTTTATCTTGGCCTATACAGTTCAATTGTTCAGCTCTAGCACCACAAAGATAACATCGCTGGGAATCCCTATTGTCTGTTAGTATATTAGTGATCTTCCCGTCTATCATAGTTAAAACTAAATTGAAATTTACGTCTATTCTTTTAGAATCTAGAATTAAATGTAATGTCTGCAAATTTTCAATTTGATTTTTAATTTTACTAGTTTCTTCTAGCACTAATTCTCTTGTTTCTTTTTCAAAAATAAAAGCTATTGGCCGACATAATCGTGTCGATGAACAATTGGGGATCTGCCAAACCACCCTTGTTGGATCATTTGTAACATGTAACGTAATGGGAACAAATGAAATCATAAAGAGAAATTCGTCAGTGTTCGATGCGTCACGAAATTTCTGCTTGTATAAACTTTGGGCAGAACAACCGTCTGCACCCCATTTACCAACTAACGTTAAATCTGTTCCATCACTAACTTTGTCTTTTATAACAGGCTTTATGACTTCTAGCAATCGCTTGGCAGTAATATTTAATAACTGCTGTAAATTTACACTGGCAGAAATTTCGTCAATTTTGACCGCATCAGATAATGGCAAACAATCATTTCTTACACTTTTAAGCATATGATAAGATGGGTACAAGATATGCCCTTTAGCAAGAGCTTGTTTCCTAGTATTTTTATAGCTTCTAGTAGTAAAGTGATTATCTATATATAAAGCCAAGGCTTCCTCACCACTATATTGCTGTTGGTTAGCTAAATTTTCTTTGGCCGCAATGTAACTTTTTGCTGCTTCTGGTGACTCTGAAACACTTCTGATGATAGCAGCAGTAGTGCGACTTCCTGAAGCACGTGTGGCCATTCCAGCTGCATATTTTAATTCATTTGCCGGTACGCTTTCCAATAGATAATGGACCTTGGCACGTTTGGAATGATCCCCACAACTCTCGAAGGACTTTTCCGGCCTGCCAGCCTTTGAGACATGCTCCTGCTCATATTTAGAATCTTCACTAGTGACTATATGGGTCAAAAAAATAATATGGCCTTAGAGCCAATCATGGTTCTTCATTTGAAACCTGAAAAAGAAATAAGATTTATCAATAAACTTTATTTTTCTTTGTAATTTTTGTTACGCAAACTTGTCGCTATTATACAATAATTGTTCCAAATGTGCCTGACAGTTTCTTATGCCTTTCGTTGATTATAGGCGTAAGAGATATAATTTGTGTACACATTTTCTAAATCGATTGGGAAATAAATACAAAAAAATATGTGTCACAAAAATGTATTCATACCTTTCTTTGCGAGCTCCGGCAGATTTCCATTTTGATTCCACTTTTGATGAAAACTTCGAGTTTTTACTCCGGATCAGTGTAAAGAGATTTTATCTGACTGAGGAACCTTTAGTTTTTTCAATACGAAGTCCAAAAGTGCACTGTTCCGATTTTCTTTATCGAACTGACACCAAACTTCGAATAACTCGCTTCGAGAAATTTGACTACCTGGACGAAGGAAAATTATAAAAACATTATGTTGCGAAATCGTGTGAAGCCTGTAAGTTATATATTATGAAACATGAAACTAGATAAAATTTTTAATCAAATGACGTATAAAAGAAAAGGGGGACTAGGGGTGACACTAAAAAGACCCTCTAATGAGAATCTAAATCGACGTTTTCTAGGGATATATATTTATAAATTTAAAAAAAAAAATGGGCATGTTAGTTATGACTCATATCAGTAACATTAACAAATTAAAAGTAATTACCTTGAAGATTTTCAGCCATTTCTTTTGTAGCACTTGGACACTCACATACAAATATATGAATTTTTCAAATGAACGGTTTAATTGCAAATGCAATCGATTTTTCGAACCCATTTCTTTATATACCGATTTCTGGAGCGTATAGAGGTCATTATAGTTAGTATAATTTCGTGGAATAGTGATTTTTGACATCGTTAGTTATCGGCTAACGAAATGTGATTAGTTAATTAGCTCAATTTTAATGTGACTTTTTTACGTCTAGCCTCTATGGGACGATTCACAGTGCGACGATACAACCCCAGCCATAGTGACTAATTCTAATCTTTGTCTAACAGTAATATCTCTCTCGCTCTTGCTTAACTATAAGAAACTTAATGCTTTACATTGAAACTGATGGCTGACTGTAAAAAGTTGCTATTTTTTTTACGGTGGGGGTATAGTGCATTCAATTTTAGCTGGCGTCTTTTCACTTGAGACCGTTATTAGCAATAACAATAGGATTAAGTCGTGGCGGGTGAATATGCCTGAATGAAACAATAGACACGTGCGGCAGGCGGTGTTTCAAACATTTTTGATACTTTCCTTATGTTATTTTCCCTTTAATAATATAAGCAAATATAAATACCACTCAGTTGTTTTTTAATCTTCGAAGAGATTAGTTCAGTGGAAATATTACGTCTTTTGATATGTTTCGTCCTTGGGTGAAATCATATTCCACTGTGTCATGTGAAAATAATAAAGACCGTAATCCGAATGTTTTCAACAAGCATCTATGTGGATGAATTCTTACAATCACTGTAAGAAAATTAAACAAGGATTTTTAAAAACACCATGCACTAACTTTATAATAAATGTTGGGAGCGACTCATCGGACAATGAAACTCTGGAAAATAATTCGGAATAAGAAGACATCAGTGAGTCCTCATAATTTAAAAACCACATGTTTTGATTTATTACTTTATAATAAATAAATTATTAAATTTGTTATTTTATTTTATACAACATACCTATACGTAATCTTTTTAAGATTATTTTATAAATATTCAAAAGTATCAACACTGGTTGGTTTGCAACAAAACAGATAAGGCCGAAACGGCTCCTTTAAAAATGAATGGGCTCTATGAGTGTTTGGTTTATTACCCCTATTGTTTATGTTCAAGTGGAAAGACGCCAGCTAAAATTGAATATACTATAACTTTAAGGTACCTATAAATAGTAACAACTGGCATACTTACCGGTTACTAGTTTTCGTTAAATCGTGCATTCATTCGTAATGAGCATGAAAATGTTATATACAGTACAACGACGAAAATTATGCACCTCGGCAATGTTCGTCTATCTTCGGAAATACGATGTATATGTAACCATAATAAATGGAAAGAAGGTCTAAAATCAATGTACTAAATCTTCAAACTACGTAGCTTTTAATTATATTTTTTGTAAAACATCTAAATTAATAAAATAAAACGTACAAATGACCGTATATATATTTTGGGTCGGATCTGCGGGTCCCAATCAGTTGAGTATAATTTACTGACATATAAATAAAAAAAGCATAATATATTATATATCTATAATTACGTAGCTTTGGAATACTTGAAAACCAATGCACATTATTACTTCGTACTGGTTACTGTACATACATTGTGTGACAAGACAAGAAGATGCAGCAGTAAAGTAAGAGCGAGACAGATGTTACTGTTAGAGATAGATTATAATTAGTCGCTATAGCTGGGATTGCGTCAGCGCAACGGCAACTGGTTCTAAAAGGTTCGGCGTGGCACTATACAATAAAATTGTGAACATCTGCTATCTCTCTCACTCTTAAAAGTGGAAGAGTACCTACTAAAAACAAGTAAGTATACCAGTTGTTACTATTTTTAGGTACTAAAATATCTTAAAGTTAAGTAAGAGCGAGAGAGATATTATTATTAGAGATTGATCAGAATTAGTCACCATACCTGGGACTGCATCCGCGCAACGACAGGGTTCAGCATGGCACTGTGGCGATTTCGCATTGGCAAACCAGGAGTGAGATACAAATAGCTAATTAGCATTTACACCGGTGCACGAGCCGAGTCTGCCCGAGCGATCTACCGATCGATTCGTGTTTTTCCGTCGGGCAGCCTCAGTCCATGATTTACCTCTGTGAACGCCGGAAGGCTGCTCTCTCGCGCTCCGCCGCCGATAGATTTGTGCGCGTATTTATTAACGTTTTGTGTTAGCTATTAAGAACTATGTACACTGTGAGTTGTGGATATCTCTAATATACATACTTGTATCGTGAACGTCTACGTGTTTGACTTATACCTATACAACCACTCCTACAGCACTATACAACAACAATGCAAACATCTGCTAGATCCTCACTCTTTAAAGTGGAATAGTACCTAGAAAAAACTGGTATCCAGGAAGTATGCCAGATGTAACTATTTTTAGGTACTTTTAAGTTACCCCTACCGTAAAACAAATAGCATTTTTTTAAATTCAACCATCAATTTCAATATAAAGCGTTTCATTTTATTATCTTATATGCTAGTTATAAATATTTTTTATTAATATTTGAAGTAGTTTAGTATTACCCCTGCCACTAAACAAATAGCAATTTCTTACATTTAGCCATCGATATCAGTGATTTCAAATATGTGGCATTTTATTACAAGTTTATACCTAAAATCTGAGATATATTTCGTGAACGCCGGGCCTGGGTTTTTTTGAGCATTGTCCTTTGTCAAAATTTGTTAAAGTTACGTGAATACCAACAAAGGGTATACCTTACGTAAGTTGTTGTGCAAAAGTTGTTTGCACCTCATTGATAGCAATCATTAATTAGTTTGTTCTTTCGTTAAAAATCCGTTTTTCTGCGCTCGTAAATTATTTAGTACTACAAACTTAGGTCCACGAAGTGAAAAACAATATCTGAATCATGGTTTAATATTAAACTCATATACTTAGAACAACTTATTTTTGAAATTGCCACCGGCTGGCTATCACTTTTGATATATCACCAAGGTTCCGTTTGGAAACGGGTGAATTTCACTCGGAGTGATGCGAATTTCACCCTAGAGCGATCAAAAATTGACCCAAGTTAAACTGAGGGTAACCGAACTGTTACCTGTACAAACGCTTCAAAGTAATGCGAAAATCACACTGAGACACCTAATTGGTGCAACCAGTGACGTCATAATGTTTTAGGGCACTGAGCCACCTAATTGGTGCAACCAGTGACGTCATAACAACCATTTTATCGGTTATCGGGCTAACAGTGACTCGGAATGACGATAGACGTGATGTACTCGATTATGAGTGCGGTAATGACTTTAAACAGAATAATCTACTTCAACTCAAAGACATTGTATAGAGAACAATACTGTGCACTACGATACGAAAAACGAGCCGAGCGAGATGGGTGTTGGCACTCGTGGGTCCCTTTCTAACACGTTAGAAACTCAACAACACTATATAAGTATATTGTATGCATTATATACACTAGCAACTTGCTAGACAAGGAATCACAATTGCACAAGGGCGGGGAATTGAAACAAAATTGCTTTATGTAGTCACAAAAAAAATAAAGTATGGAAAATTTTGCTCTTACGAGCCTAATGCAACTTTCACAATCACAATTTCCACTTTTTTCCCTTTAGACGCGATTAATATTTTAAAACCTTTGAATTTTTCTACTGGTAATGCCTGACTAGTTTCACTGTATTCGTAGGTGACTAAGTGTAAAAAAAAGTGAACATTTGCAAAAAATCTGTGTCCTACTTTTATAACTTACTAGTACACCATTTTGTGTATTCTCAAACAGTCACACACGCCACCCGCCTATTGTTGACGGATTTTTGCTCGTCTTGCATTGATTGGTACCTATCATTCGTCAGTCGAAAGACGTGTGATAAAATGAACTGTAAGATCACATTTTAGAATAAAATTAAACCTGGCTGCAGTTACCTTTTCAAGCTTAATATTAGCAAGAGCTGTGTCAGGATCATTGTAGATGGAAATATTGAATCAGATTAAATTGATACAGTTTCTTCGTATGAAAAAAAACCCGGTTTCTTCACGTAACCATTTGGTCAAGGAACGCCGATAAAGCAGCTAAGCAGCGTTTTTTCTCCCGACATGGTTCACAAATATTGAATTTTCAAACTAAAAACTTACATTCATTAAAATAAAATATAGCCTTTGATACTCAGCAATAGTATAGCTTTTTATAAAAGAAAGAATTTTCAGAATCGGTTCAGTAGTTCTAAAGTTTACCTCAAACATACAAAAAAACAAACAAATATTTCCTCTTTATATACTAGTGTAGATGTAGATGTAGATAGAAAATGTAGATGTAGATCAGTTTTTGCCTTTTTGGAAAGTTTTAAGTGTTTTTCTGGTAGAATAGTTTTTATCCGTGAATGATGATAATTTTAAAATGAGCATGTATTATTACCAGATTATACCAAACAAATGTTGCTTATTCTATCTGTATGATTTTTTTAAGTAAATTTTGTATTAGAATCGTTAAGAGCCACGCGCAGCTTGTATAATTATAATGATTGATATTTTTCTTACACATCTGTACAACGGTGATTTGTTCGGTAATTTTGTCGCATAATCTACCGCGGAATTAATGTATATGCTCAGGCAACACCTTACGGAATGTCAGGTGAAAGAAACGTCGCCGTATTTGATCCCACATGCAGTTTGTGATTATTGTGAAACGGACGGCTGGAAAAACAAAAAAACAACATCTGTACAAGGAAGGTTGTCTAAACGCAAGGTGAGGTAAAATAATACACACTATTTTTGTCTGCTCGTAGTCATTGTAATTAGCCTAGATTTGTTTTGATTTTATTATAAAACGATTTTTTTGAGATAAAAGTACTCCCGAAGAGTCCTGATGATGATGAGTCATAATCTCATCGAAAGCTCGACCTGTGCCTCCTCGCACAGATAAAGAAGTGAGTCCAATCCGTTTTTAAATATTTATGATGTCAACTCAGACTTAACCGTGTCTATTATTTTTACTATGCATGCATCCTTATCTTTACACTTTGACAACATTTGTGACATCTGTGCAACGATACCTCTGAGCAACAAACTTGAACATCTGCGTTACAATACACTTTTTATGAAACTTAGCCAGGTTAAGTTTCTTCTGAGGCAAACATGGTTAGGTGGCGGTTCCCTCTTTCAATCAAAACTAGTGTCAAAACCTGATGTTGAAACTAATGAGGCAAAATCTGACTATTCAAAATCTTGGGTAGTCGTTTCAATATCAGTATGTATCTAAACCACGAATATTTTAGTACTAATACTTTTGACGACTGTTGTTACCGAGTGTACGCAGCATCGTACGAAGGTTGATGATTTTTGATTTTAAAACTATTTTTAGCTAAATAGAGTCTTGTCTCTGCTCGCATGACATTCGCATGACTTTTGCTTGTCAAATAAAATTAGTATTCAAAAAACGAGTTTAATATCTTTGTAATCTTTTACAAAAGCTGGTCTTTCGAGCCGGATATTGAACGTAACATAAACGTAAAAATTACGCCGATGGAAAGTAACGCGGATAAAATAGTCACAAGAAGTATGATGAGACAGATGTCTGAATCGGGAAAGAATGCCGCCGGTAAGCAGGCTTCGGTCTATGGCGATAGTGATCAGACATCACAAGCGACTTCGAAGGCTTCCCAACGCGCTATGTTGGCCAGATGTGAGTACGAAGCGGCATGTAAGCGGGCAGAAGTGGAGAAGAGACTCATAGAGAAGAAGTTAGAGTTGGACAAGGCAGAAATAGAAGCACAACATGAAGAAGAAAATGCACGAGGATTAGTATGCAGCAACCCGTGCAAGGCGAGCGAGCGTGTAGAGGAATGGTTGCACCGAACGGGGCCATTACACGCGCCTCAAACGGTGCCATTGCAGTCGTGCATTAATAAGATCGCCAGCCCTGGAACTCTGCGGGGGGCAGTCGGAGGTGTGCAGAGTGAGCCATTATGTCAAAGATCGAGAGATGAAGATGAGAATCGCAACCATGTTGGGAACAGCAACCATAGTTTCGATTTTGGTCACGACTTCGAAAGGGGCGCTGATGGTTGTGATGACGGCAGAGCTCAATGTTTTGACACCGTTGGATGTCAAGCGGGTGACAACGGCGGCAGTGATTTGAAAAACTTGGTCGATGCTCTACAATGTTTGGGACCAAAACGACAAATATCAAAACAATTGTACGAATTACCCATGTTTGCCGGCAACCCTGTTGATTGGATTGCTTATAGAGAAGCTTATCGAGATACCAACGAACGCTACAAGTTTACGCCACGGGAAAATATTACGAGGCTACGCGTATCCTTACAAGGTGAGGCGAAGTTGGCAGTAGAAGATCTATTGCGAACAAGTTCGAGCCCCGAAGAGATCATGGAGGCTTTAGAGAACGATTTCGGTCATCCAACGTTGTTGCTAGACTGCGCTTTGAATAAAATACGCGATCTACCGAGAGTTGGCGATTGTAGTAAAGATCTGCGGAAGATGGCTTCGACTGTACGCAATGCAGTATCTTTATTGAGAAATATTAAGGCGGACGGGTATGTAAACAACCCTCAGTTGGTAGCGGACTGCCTTAACAAGTTGACACCTGCACAGAGGGTAAGTTATGGACAGTTTGCAATGCAAAAGGACAAAGTGAGCAATGTGGACTTACGAGTGTCTCCGAACTTGAGTGTGTTGGCTGAATTTATATCTTCTCTAGCACAAAGTGCATCATATCTCATCACCAGTCCGCAAGAAGCGTCCGTGAGTGTTAGAAAGCCACGGGACAGTGTGAGTAGGCCTACAGGCGCTATTGCTAAAGGATTTCACAAAGTGAATACTACCTCCGAGGAAGTGGAAGTAGCCGTAAGTAGTGGTGGTAAGGACTGGCTATGCATTCTGTGCAATAAAAAACACAGACTGAGTGAATGCAAAGACTTTACTGCTAAAGATGTTTCTCAACGATGGGACCTTGTTAGGGAACATAAACTATGTTTTGGGTGTATTGACAGGAAGCACCCGAGACAATTCTGCAAGTCAAAGCTGCGTTGTGCAAGCTGTTCGGCAAGACATCACACACTTCTACATACTGACCGGGCAGAGAATGGTAAGACAGAGCCTGCACAGACACCAGAGTGTGCACAGCCGCCACGTTTAAACTCTGAGGCGGTTTCAAATATTGGTGAGTACCATGCGAAAGCATTGTTAAAGATATTACCTGTGTCAGTAGTAATCGACAATACAGAACATCAGACTTATGCTTTATTGGATGATGGTGCAACGATTTCTCTGCTTGATGACAGTTATGCCCAAGGGGCTGCCGGAGACTTAGAGCCTCTTAGAATTATTAGTGCAGGAAGTAAAATCATGGAAGATAAGAGCTCTAAGCGTTTGGTCATTGAAATAAGAGGCCCAAATGGACTGCCACATAAAATAGCAGTGCGAACCATGAAGAATATAGACTTACCTTCCCAGTCCGTGTCGTCGGAAATTATAGAAACAAATCCTCACTTGTTTGATGTGAATTTTAGGGAACTGAAGGACGCCAAGCCAATGCTGTTACTGGGTCAAGACAACTTTGAGCTCATTGTCTACCGGGAGCTGCGCAGGGGGCGGTCCGGGCAGCCAGTAGCTTCGCTCACGCAGTTAGGATGGGTCATTCATGGTCCAGTAACACAAAGTGTAAGTGCTATTTGCGAGTCAGTCTTTTGTAGTGTAGAAGGCCTTACTGGCCTGCATGCCATGGTAAAAATGCAGTTTGAATTAGAAGCTATGGCATAACAGAAACGTCCCGTCAATCTGATGAGTCCATAAGGGCTAAAAAAATACTCGATGATACCAGTCGAAGGGTAAGTAGTGGCTGGGAAGTCGGGCTACTCTGGCGGAAGGATGATCTTAATTTCCCAAATAACAAGCTGCAAGCACTTCACCGACTTCGAGGTATTGAGCGAAAAATGGATAAGGACCCGGCTTATGCCGAAGCCTACACAAAGCAGGTGGAGAGATTATTAGCAGAAGGATATGCAAAAAAGTTACAACCAGGTATGTATGAAGGGCCGGTTTGGTACTTACCTCATTTTGGGGTAATAAACCCCAATAAGCCAGGAAAGCTGCGTTTAGTCTTCGACGCAGCAGCTCAGTACTGTGGCGTAGCACTCAATGACATGCTTATGAGTGGGCCAGATCTTATGAACTCTTTGATGGGGGTGCTGATGCGCTTCAGGATCGGACAGGTAGCATTCACCGCAGACATAGCAGATATGTTTCTTAGAATAAAGATAAGGAAAGAAGACCGCGGTGTGCAGTTGTTCTTATGGAGAGGACAGAATCGTACCCAGGAGCCAGAGACTTACATCATGGAGTCCATGATATTTGGTGCTGCATCGTCACCAACTACGGCGATTTATATTATTAATCGCTATGCAGGTGAGTTCAATAAAGATCACCCAGATGCTGTGATGGCCATCAGGGCTCATCATTATGTTGATGATTATCTCCACTCTGTAAACTCCGTAGACAAAGCAGTAGAACTGGTACGTGATGTTTCCAAAATTCATACCGCTGGTGGATTTAATATCAGAGGATGGGCCACAAACTCGGCGGAATTGCGTGAATTAATGAAAACGGAACTTACTGATAAGGTAGTAGTAGATAAAAGTCCGAACAGTACAGAGTGCACGCTGGGCATGATTTGGAAACCTGATGAAGACTCATGGGCTTTTGATCTGTCATTCAAGAAGCTTCCAGCTGAGTTGGTGAATGGTGACAGAGATCCGACAAAACGTGAGTACCTTAGATGTATAATGAGTGTATTTGATCCTCTCGGATTCCTATATCCTGTTGTAATTCAGTCTCGAATTTTATTGCAACGCATATGGCGGTCAGGTATAGGCTGGGATGAAAAGATAACAGAGGATGATGCAACTGAGTGGCGTCGATGGCTTACCCAGTTGATGGAGCTCACTGAGCTTAGAGTTCCACGGTGGTACGGAATAAGTAGCGAAGCAGTCGAGCTTCACGTATTTGGAGATGCAAGTGAGTTAGCTTATGCTGCAGTGGCATACATTGCTGGCTTGGACGGATGTGATTGTAGGCGTGTTGTAATGGTGGCGGCCAAAGCTAGCGTAGCACCGGTTAAAGTTGTTTCGATACCACGCCTAGAGCTTCAAGCTGCGGTATTGGCATGTAGGTTGGCAGTATTTGTAGAAAAAGAGCTAAGCTTTAATATTACCTTAAAATACTTGTGGACTGACTCGCGGACTGTACTACACTGGATCAGATCTGATCCACGCGATTATCAAAAGTTTGTCTCGCATCGTCTCGCAGAAATTGATAGTAAGTCGAGTGTGAGCGACTGGCGCTGGGTTCCCTCTGCCGCCAACCCGGCGGATGAGGCGACTAAGTTGTCAAAACGTAGTGAGAGTATATGGTTCTCTGCTCCTTTTTTTCTCTGGAATTTGCAGGAGTGGCCTGTTGAAGAACGACGAGACATGGCTAAAACTGAGGTCTTAGAGCTGCTACAGCGCGTGCACGTGACCGTCAGCAAGCCGGCCGAGCTGCTGGATATCAACAAGTACTCTACTTGGAATCGAGCGCAGCGAGTGTTTGCGCATGTCTTTGCATTCTTCAAGCGGTGCCGAAAGCAACAAGAAGAGGCTCTAACTGTGGACAACATATCTGCTGCGGAGGAGTTCCTGCTGCATCACGTGCAGGCTCAGGCTTTTCCAGATGAGATACAAGCACTGAAATCTGGTATGCCACTGCCCTCGAACAGCAAACTTGTACGACTCGACCCTATGCTCTTTGAAGATGGTCTATTACGTGTGCGAGGAAGACTGAGTGCTGCGACTAATCTTTCATTTGGCACTCGATACCCGATCATCTTAGACGGGCGGCATCCTATAACCCATCTATTAGTGCTGCATTATCATGTACTTGCCATGCATGCCAATCACGAGACTGTGATTAATAATATGAGGGAGAAGTACTGGGTGACACATTTGAGAACTTCAGTGAAAGCTGTAGCGTCCCGCTGCCAACAATGTCGCGTGCGACGTGCGACACCAACTACGCCAAAGATGAGTGATTTGCCATCTGAACGACTTGTTGATACGAGACAAGCATTCATCTACTCTGGTCTGGACTACTTTGGCCCTATGGAGGTGAAAATAGGACGGCGCAGAGAGAAACGATGGGGTGTCCTATTTACATGTTTGGCAACTCGTGCCATACACTTGGAGTTGGCTGCTTCTTTGAGCGCTGATTCTGCGATACTGGCGCTGCGGCGTTTCATTGCACGCCGTGGTCAACCAAGCACGCTCTTTACCGATCGAGGCACAAACTTTATTGGAGCGAACAACGAGTTGCGTGCAGCGCTTCGTGAACTTGACACGAGTAAGATGCAAGATGAGGCGATGACGCGCGGCATCAAGTGGTGGTTCAATTATGCGATGACGCCACATATGGGTGGCTGCTGGGAACGGCTGGTGCGCTCGACGAAGAATGCCCTGAAGGCAACACTCAAGGAAAGAGCTCCGAGCGAGGAGGTCCTTTATACCCTGTTGCTAGAGGCGGAAATGATGATCAACAGTCGACCATTAACCTATGTAACAACGGACCCTGACAATCCGGTTGTGCTCACTCCAAACCATCTGTTGTTGGGGACAGCATCAGGGACTTCACCTCCGGGTAGATTTGATGCGAAAGACCTGGACGCCCGAGCACATTGGAAACGAGCGCAGGCTCTAGCGGATATATTTTGGCATCGCTGGGTGCGAGAATACCTACCAACGTTGCAGGGTCGCTCCAAGTGGACGAAAGAATCTCCAGCAGTGCAAGTGGGAGACATGGTGTTAATTGTGGACAAAAATATGCCACGTAATGTGTGGCCAAAAGGTGTAATCAGTGCTGTACATCCGGGTAAAGACGGACGAATTCGTGTAGTGACTGTTAAGACTATGAATGGTAGTTTAGTTAGACCTGTTGTTCGTTTAGCGGTGCTGCCTACTGATGGAAATGTTATTGGGTAGTATGTTACCCTCAAACTGGGGGCGGAATGTTACCGAGTGTACGCAGCATCGTACGAAGGTTGATGATTTTTGATTTTAAAACTATTTTTAGCTAAATAGAGTCTTGTCTCTGCTCGCATGACATTCGCATGACTTTTGCTTGTCAAATAAAATTATTATTCAAAAAACGAGTTTAATATCTTTGTAATCTTTTACAACTGTTAAGAACTCTAACGGTATCAAGGCAAAAATCGCACTGCCAATATGATTTTCGCATTAAGGATCGGCCACATGGAGCGGTGCGGCGCCACAGCAGCAGGATTTTGCCTTGAGATTGGTTGAGATTTTTACGTCTTTCTTTGCAATAATTTTGCCGTTGCGGTGCTGCACCACGCCCCATGTGGATCGGCCAGATTCGGCCCTTATTCGGAAGCATTTCAAAACACTTCCGTGCAACTGTCAGGTAACAACAGTTCGTTTACCCTCGGTTCACTCTCGTCTATTTTTGAATGCTGCTGACCCCCGTTCATTAATTAGGTTCCGTTTGGAAACAAGTGAATTTCACTCGGAGTGATGCAAATTTCACCTTAGAGCGTTCAAAAATTGACACGAGTTAAACCGAGGGTAAACGAACTGTTACCTGATAGTGGGGGAGTTGTACCTATGTTTGATAAATTCAAGTTTGTATTAATATATTCCCTAGGAATAAGCTTTATAAAAACAATGTAAAAAACGGAAACAAGATATGTATAAAAATTAAAAAGTTATTTAGCTTTAACCAGAGCGCGTTGAGATTAGTTCCTCGTATGATAAAAAGCCGGTGTGACGTCACGCGGCATACATCCAAATCGAGTCCCTTAGATTTTCTCTGAGTATCCTAGTGGATGAGTGTGAGTGAGGCAATTTCTAGTGTGTTTAATATACATCCATTCATTAAATTATAGCATGTATTTTATTGAAGTAATATTCATTAATTATGAACGCGGCCCTGTAGTGTTGGGTAATATTCGCTCGTTTCGAAACGTTTCTTATTAAATGTCAAATGAATGAAATGAAAAAAAATTGACAGTCTACAAAATGCAAGTGGAAGTTGGAAGTGGAGTCTTAACTTAAGTGGAGTTATTAAATTAAAAACCTGAGTTTTGTTAGATTAAATTTTAAATGAAGCGCGGGCCAACATTACTACATAAAAATTAAGCTGGCGTTAATATTTCTATAGTAACTCTTAACTTGTAATACGAGGAGAAAGGTAGGTATATAGAATACAAGCTTGTATTGATTGCTGCACACTCCGATTGACCCGAATCATATCCGCATATCCTATTTCATCGTTTCGCAGAAGCTTTGGGCGAGCCGCCAGTATGGACTTCAAAATGCACGAATACACCCATGCAATAGTAGGCAAGGTAACGCCAACTCTCCGAGCCACAGAGAAACGAGAACTTAACGATGCCAGACGCCAACATGACTGCTATCTGCGACTTCTGAGGGAGTTAAATGTGGAAGTGGTTGAACTGGATTTGGGTGGAATGTTTCCTGGTAACATTATGGTTGAAGACTTGGCTGTTGTCTGCCATGGCATTGCTCTACTTACCAAGCCAGTCAATCAAAGTGATGAATTTAGAGTAAGTGATTTTATTACTATCTGGGTATTTTGGGTACTCCTTTAACATAGTTAAATTTTGATTTAAGTTATTGCAAGACCTGCTTTAGCGAACTTAAATTATTGGCACACACAGCTGTGTAAGAAGTGTATGAAAACCTAATAATGTTACACATTCCAGCCACTATACTAACTAACAGAATATGTAGCTAACAGAATGCCATAAGCTTATTCCTCCTGTCAGCTGAAGCCATAATGTGAGATGAGAAAATGCACAGACAGTCTACACATCTGCTCTAAACTTTATCAAGGAGGTCAGATATAAATACATTTTGCCATCTATTATGCACACCAGTATTTCTGCCTTTATCACAAGGGATAACCAAAATAAAAAGGATTGACAAAAATAAAAATGATTATAAAGTAAATGGTATCCATAGAAATTATTTGTGCTTATTAAATATAATTACAATATATCAAAAAGAAGTTCCTGAAGAGCTTTAAGTATTTTGTACAGTGGTCCATTGTGATCTAATAATTTAACGCCTAAATATGTAATGAACCACTATGATTTTAAATTATAAATCAAATCAATGAAATCATATATTTTGTAATAGACCTAGACCGGGTGTAAATAGACTGCTACCATTAAATGAAACCACATATTCTACCGACCCTACAGAATCACTTTTCCCAAGAATCATACCCGCCGACACCCTTAGTTTAGGAAATAATTGAGTTCCAAACAAAATTGTGTGAACCCTAACACACAGACATACGGTTGAGTTTAGA
This sequence comes from Ypsolopha scabrella, assembly GCA_910592155.1. Lineage (NCBI taxonomy): Eukaryota > Metazoa > Arthropoda > Insecta > Lepidoptera > Ypsolophidae > Ypsolopha > Ypsolopha scabrella. Next base: position 15,261,534 of record OU342960.1, read on the forward strand.
GAGAGCGTCGTCCGTGATACCTGCAGCTGTTGAACGGACCATGCTCTCTCTAAACTCGCCTGTATGTTGGTACGTTAGGGTGGAATACAACTATTGCCTAAACTTAGGGTGTCGCCGGGTAATAAAATAATAAATATTCCTCTTTATAATGTGTGGATAAGAAAGTGAGATGGTAGCATGCATTTTCCATATGGGTAGCCTCTACGAGTTATAGTTCAGTTGCCAATAGCTAGTAAAGCTCTTTCTTTGTCATACATGAACTACCACAGCCTGTCAAGAGAGTTTCTTCTTTGTTCAACCTGGATCTTAAAAGTAGTGCCAGGCAATACAACATCCTTGAAATTTATCATCACTTAAGGTTCTTAAATACATACTTTCATGTCTACTACCATTCTGCGAGAGCCTGTCATATCTTATGTAAATCTGGCTGGAATAAAGAATTTATTTATTTTATTTATTATTTATCTCCGGCATCTGTTGCGAATTGGAAAATTAAATCTATTGGCGAAAGAACCTTATTTTCAATTTCCTTTGCGATATCAATGCTCTTAATATAGAGCCACCTACTGTACAATGCTTTGCGATATTCTAAATAAAATATAAATATCATGTTGGTTTAATAAACAATTTTCAACAAAAAAAAGTTTAGACTATGTATAACAAAATCAAAATCAATACAATTAATAAAGTATACTTGATATAACCACTACCTAAAACTACAAAATCTCATATACCCATCACCTACATGTGTGATACAGTAGTTATAATAATAAATTCAGCCTATGTAAAAAACAACCTATTTCTATATTTTTGTTGTAGGCAAAGGTCCTCAGAGAAGCATTGCGTAATCTAGGCCAAACAGTAATTGATGTGACAGACCATGACGCAAAGCTCGTGGGATCAGATGTACTATTTACAGGTAAAATATTATTATTATCATGGTATTCATATTATTAGACTGCTTACCTAATCTACTTCATCCTATTAAGCTTATTAATTGCAATCACCAAGGTCTAAATAGCTATTCGACTGATGATACACCCATACCGTGGGCCGAAATGTATCGAGTATATAAAATATATTTTATTTTTTCATTTTGATTGCTACAAAATAAATAATATATATTTGCGATTTTCGGAACTTGGAAAATATCACGATTAAATCCGAAGATACGTATAGTGTACAAATTCTGAATTGTTGGTTTTCAACCTCCAGATTTAAGATTTTCTATCCACTACGGTATTGTATTCAGTATGTTTTATTGTTAGGGAATTAAAATTTCGTTTAACTTTGTACATTTGAACCCAGTGACGCGACGCTCAGGTCCTATGTTCGTTCTGAGTTAATTAGGTCAAATTCTTGACATCAACAAATAAATTGACCTAATAATTTATGGCACAATCCCATACCTGAGAGATTCCGTCACTGAGACTTAGACTTCACGACGCGTATTAGTATGTAGACATATAGCCTATTCTGGGTATAAAGTTTATTATTCTATATTTATGTTATTATTTATTGTTCGCCAAACAATTTTGCTGGTGTGAAAAGGTTTCACGCCGCGCCCTTTCTTTTCCTCATCAACGCTTCTTAAATATGTCGCCATTTGTGAGTTTTGTGACTCTACTCACACCTGAGAAAATTGAGAGAATATTATGTCCCTAAACGATAATGTTCCAAAAGATTTACCCGAATTCTACATTTCTTTTAGTTTGACATCTGCTAATCGGACAGGTAGTTTTCTAAAAGTCTTGTGCCTTAGGAGACAACAAATAAAAATGCCTATTTTTCAGGAAGCGAATTCTTTGTGGGCATCTCTGAGACTAGTAATGAAGCTGGGGCGAGTGCTGTTGCTGAGGCATTCCCTGAGTTCCCTTGCACGCCAATAAAGGTAAATTATTTTGTTCTGTACATTCATATGTATATAAGGAAATTTTTTGCTGACCGCACCATTAAAAGCGATGAGCGGGTCGGCAGAATATGCTTTGACAGTACGTGTACGTTGTATGTTTATTTATTTATATTCAAGGAAAATTTACAGCATAAGGTAATTCAAATGTCAATAATAAGTTTTTCAATTACAATTTTATTTATAAATATAGTAACATAATATTCGAATATAAGCAAACAAATATAGTTTTCATACATACCTACATATACTCTTAATACATACTATGTCTCCCAGGCACAGACTATAGATTTCCATCCAGTTTTACAGTCTATAGGTAATATAGATCATCACATAATGTTTTGAAGAACTTCATTCGGTTTATCGGAAATCAAAATAATGAATAAATAATCAGGTATCTAATGTAATGAAATGAATTAATGATAAATAAAAAAAAACATGACAAAAGCAAAAAAAACTGAATCAATTAAAGTAATCGAAAGCACCAATATGTGAAAACAACCCCTAACTAAGCTAATAAGCTAGTACAACTAAGCAACATTCTTGCTCTAGTCACAGACAATGAGAACTTTTCTATAAGATCGTGAAATATGTTACGTTACTGCATATGGAAATCTGCTTGAAAACTACTTAAATTTAATACCTTCATGTTATGGGTATTTTTACCGTTTAAAACTACTGAAGATCATATGTGGGAGTCAGCCCGATGCTTGCACAAGCCTGTTAGTTTGAGCTGGTAAGATTTATTTACCACGATCAGTTTACCGAAAACATGTGATCTTTAAACACATTGGACAGACTTTACGGGGCCATTAGTTGACGTATATTTAGATAAATGTATTGATTAGTTGTTCGATGATGCTTATAGTACGCGTTGGGGCGTTTTTCAAAAGCGGGACGATCTCAACGCTGTCGATGGATTGGATAGTAATAGATTGTACAATCAATTGCAATGTCTGCCAAAGTGATTTTAGGAGCGTCAACGAGAAGAGAAAGACTGCGCGTTGGTAGCGAAATTCACACTCGATGGCATCAATCGATCGAATGTGTTAAAACGCCGCTGATTTTGATAAAGTTTATTGATATGGTAAAGTATATTGGTTGCCTCCACGAATCAAATACATATAATAATATAATTAATCGATGGGGTTGTTGTGAATCAGAAACTTCCATAGGTATAGCACGCGACACGGCGGGAGTGCGGGCGAGAACATCCATGTCAGTATGAAATGGCCCGCACACCTAGCCCGGGCGGTAGCGTTGCATTTTATGTAGTGATTTTACGCCGATAGATTGCCATCTTTTTCAATAGATCTGGAATGACTAATAAAAGAACCAAGCGTCAGCTGACGCACCCGAGGTGGGTGTGGGTGCGGGAGGTAGAGGAAGTGGAAAAAAAAGTGATAGTACGCCGGCTGAAACTTTTCTTACAGATAGTTGACGCCATAGTAAGCTAAAAAAAATCGTCAGCTGCATCGTGGAGAAGGGATGATGTGTCAGCTGCTCGCATGAACTTTTTTGCATCTACGTAGTGATTTTACGCCGATAGATTGCCATCTTTTTCAATAGATCTGGAATGACTATAGAACCAAACGTCAGCTAACGCACCCGTGGTGTGGAAGGTGTGGGAGGTTGCGAAAGTGGTAAAAAAGTAATAGTACGCCGGCTGAAACTTTTCTCACAGATAGTTGACATCATACTGAGCTGAAAAAAAATCGTCAGATGCATCGTGGAGGGGGGGTGATGCGTCAGTTGCTCGCATGAACTTGTAAAAAAACACGTAAAATAAAGTTATTGTACGCCGCATGTTATTTGTCCAGGTGATTCTTTAAATAATTAAAAGTACAAAAACTACAATCAGCTGCATGGGTAGCGATGGAAAGACCGTCAGCTGACGCAGTAAAGATACAGATTAAATATACTAATCCCGTTTTACACTAATATGACAAAGAGACACGCACACGCAGATGTTTCTTTGGAAATTTAGGGGGAGAGGTCCAGGTAGCCCGAAGGTCGTGTTATAGGCTCAAGCAGTTCCGGAATCTATCTCCAAATATGCGTTTAAAGGGAAAATGCTCCAATATTTTTTAACTATACTGCGTCTGCTGACGGCCTTTCCACCGCTACCCTGCTACCGCTAGTTGATTGTTGTTTTCGTACTTTTAATTATTTAAAGAATCACCTAGTAAAATTTTATGCGCGTACTATCACTTTATTTTACGTGTTTTTTTATAAGTTCATGCGAGTTGCTGACGCATCATCCCCCCTTAACGACGCACCTGACTATTTCTTAACTATCTGTGAGTGTTTCAGCCGGCGTACTATTACCTTTTTTTTTACCACTTTCGCAACCTCTCTCTCCCCACACCCACCGCTACTTGAGCAGCTGACAGTCGATTCACTTAATAGTCATGTGAGATCTACGATCGATGTGAATATCAGCCGGCTTACTATGACTTTTTGACTGGTAGAAAATGCTTTATGCATTAAGTCCGCCTTTTTGTACTTATTTTTTTTGTGCAATAAAGTATTTATGATGATGATGATGATGATGATGATGATGATGATGATGATGATGATGATGATGATGATGATGATGATGATGATGATGATGATGATGATGATGATGATGATGATGATGATGATGATGATGATGATGATGATGATGATGATGATGATGATGATGATGATGATGATGATGATGATGATGATGATGATGATGATGATGATGATGATGATGATGATGATGATGATGATGATGACTTTTGTATTTGCAACGGTACCTCCCGGACTATCCCGCTTGTCGCGAAATATACAAGCAAGTCTAGGGCTTTTCTTCCCACTTGGTTCGGCCGGCATTCAATCGGATTTTACTTATAATATATTTTCTGTTACTCTTCAGCTGTCAAAACACGCAAATCATTTGAAGAAGTACATAACTGTAGCGGGCATGGACGGTGATGAGGCGGTCCTCTGCGTAGGAAAAAGCAAAGAGGCCAAAGAGCTCCTGAAGAGAATGGAAAGGGAAGCTACCTTCTCCTACAAAACGCTCACAGTGCCAGAGGATGACGCCGCTAACTGTCTCTACGTGAACGGCACTCTCATCCATAGAGCGATTGAAGAAATACCTGAATCTTTCAAGGTATTTTTATTATCTTTTGTTTCTAAGTTATTGCTTTGATACACTCAGACTGAAACGCTCGCAGCGGTCAAATAGCGGGATTAATTTCGAGGAGTTTTACTCAAGGGCGAAAATGTTGTGAAAAGTTTCTGATCAATTCTTTACTTCGTAGTTTTGTCGTTTGCTCATTTAGTTTGCAGTTTAGCAAAGTTTACATGTAAAAGAACATTCGTATCAAATAAAACATTATAGCTGTTTTCAAAAATCTTGTGAAAATTGGTCATTACGTTCCATATGGCATGTTAATTTAATTCCTCTAAATATGGGTTATAAGATCTCCTTGCGATGGATAAATCGCCAAGTGTTTAAAAATATAGAAATTTATTTCCATCATAGTTTAGTTATAAGACTGGTTGCCAAATTTCGTTCATATGATTAATTCAAGTTTCAAAATCAGGAAAAAACAAACAAACAATATTTTTACACATGTATTCAGCAGTATTTGCTAAGATTTAACAGTAAACAGTAATAATAACTATAAAATAATCACACGATCCATCTCGCATTTTTGTCCAGTATAAACGGAATTAAAACAGCTGTATTAATATTTTGCATATAGAATCATAGATTCGAATGAAAAAGAATAATTTGCAACCAATTTTAAACCAGCGTTATAAACTTTAGAATAAACAGATTTTTTCAAATATTTTCAGGTTTTTTGCGAGAGGATAGACTTCGCAAGACGATCAATCTGCTTCTCTGAATTAGCGAAAGAATCCAGCGGTCTTAGCTCTTGCTGCTTGCTGGTACGCAGAAATTAGAGAGGCATTATCTTGTAGAGCACAGAAACTGGCTTTAGACTAAAGCCTTAACTAAAAGTTTCAAGAGACTACGGATGCCGTCATGCTATTTAATTTATTACGAGTATATGCTGTTTTGTTAGAAATTATGGTTCCTTTCGTAAACTGCTACGGGCGCTTTACAACTTCTCATATAAATATTTTACGCAGAACTCTTCGACCACAGATAATAAATTTTCTAACTATATGCCAGTTTAATCAGCATAGTAGTTTTGTTCATATGGCCAGATAAACAACAACGGAAACAAAAAAAAATACTGACCTTCTAAATAATTAATAATTTATTCAAAAAATATATCTCGTTTTTTAGGCGTATATTTTAATGCAATAGTCTTTAGCCAGTTTTTGAATTTGAAAATAGTAATTGAGTTATTAGTGGATCCCACCACATAAGTGAAATGTGTTCAAGTGCAATATTACCTGTCCATTGCATTAACTTTGAAATACAATGTTGAGTTTGAACTGTGGACCATAAACCGGGACTAGAATGTCTTTGACAACAAGCATTTAAAAGTGTGTGTAACTACCGGTTGCAAATAAACAATGGCAATTATTTACTAAAACCATTAATCATTCTCAATACTTTCCCATGTAACTATATGAACCTTTATGTTGGATGATATTTGCCTTGAGCATAAAGCGCCCGCGGGAATGGGAGTTTACAAGATCGCTGTGCTTCGGCTGTTAAAATATACGTATATAAATATTTGTTAAAAATTTAAATATTAACGAATGCGAGGTTCCTTGGGAAACCTTTCAATAAATTTGAGCTGTCTATTTACAACCGGTATTATTTTACAGGCTTAAACTGTTTTCTGGATAAACTAGTTTGGCTCACGATTAAGTACTTTTGATGCAGATCACTTTCTGTAAAGTTTAAAGGCGAAGGAATGAATTTGTCATGCGTTATGTGATGCTACGCGCTGTGTCGTCACCAATCTATGCGTAAGAAAATATCGTAGTCGTAGCGTTGTAAAGCATTGCACCGCATGAGTTCATTATTTTGCCCCAAAAGGCGTCTCGCTTCGCTCCTTTTTGTGTTGTACTCGCACGCCTTACCTAACCAATCTTTCAAACTTCATTTTGTAAAATAGATACGTTTTCAGTCCTGCAAAGGTCTGCAACCAAACTTTTTTATCCCTATTTTTTAGTGTTTTGGTCTGTAACGCACACATGTTATTTTAATATTTGTTTTATCCACTGTACGCAATTTATTATATTTGTCTGTATAATGTAACTTTAACTTAGGCAGTGAACCTGATATTCAACTACTTTACTAGTATTATGCATAGATGGCAAGTTATACCAGACGCTATCTGATAGTGAATTTACTAATGTTTACTCTGTAGTATTGCGCCGCCCTGACTTTGCGTCGTTAGTGTCTGAAATTTTTGTGACGAATGTCTTAAATATAAAGAAATTACTCTTTTCTATTTTAATCCAGTACGGTTATACTTGGGTCTAGCCAGCTAGAAATAGGTGTAGATTTTAGATTAGAAGCTGTAGTTTCTGGCTAGAACTAGGTGTATCCGCACTTCTGCTGCTGATAAAGTACATGTTTACTGAACATATAATATCAGCATCTTGATAACATCAATCGTATTGTATTTGTAATCCAAATCCATGTATAATGAAAGGACGTTTTAGTAAACTAGAGGGCCCCAAACTTTTTACAAAGTAAAAACCAAGATCTAATTGTATTCCTTGAGATCTGATAATACTTATATAAGTAACTTTTTCTTCTCAAAGAATCTCTGTTTGTTTCATGTTTTGTATTATTTGTGGCAAAGCAATTAGGGGTACCGGTGTACTTTCTAAAGCTACGCTATATTTATTATGCTTAGCTATAATATTGCTAAGTAGACAAAACCGGAAAGGGGTGCCTGGCATAAGCTTCGGCGATCCGCTGCATGCTTTTAGCCGCGCAATTCGCTAAGCCTCTTGGAGACCTTTGCATATACATAAACTCAGCGACACTTCGACAAAGCAACATTTTCGTACAACCGAGGTTATTTCGAAGTTTCGATTCCCCGTCAGGTCTATTCGGGCGAGATCTGATAGCAGTTATAAGTATATAAAGGGAGATCCACACCCAATAAGGCACCCAAGTCAGCTAAGCGATAAAAGCGGCGTTTTACACCCGTAGTTGCCCTGGGCAACTTGCCCATGCAACAAAAACCTCAAAAATGGCAAAGTGTATGGAAAACCTTACACTCAGAACTCTCCACAGTTTCTATTGTAAACGGCTTGCTGATAACTGGGGTTCCTTAAGCGCTTTGAATCTACTCCATCCGACCACTGGAAAGCTGTCAGATCTCGGTACCAAGTATGAACATGCTATCGACTCGTCATCGATTCGATAAATAAAAACCGCCCACGAAGGGTTTCGTGCCATTATCTATAAAAACGGCAAAATATCATGTCTGTTGTATGGGAGTGCGCGGGTCCGACTCGCACTTGGCTGGTTTAAGTATTTGTTGTTATAGCGGCAACATCATCTGTGAAAATTTCAACTTTCTAACTATCACGGTTCATGAGATACAGCCTAGTGACAGACGGACAGCGAAGTCTTAGTAATAGGGTCCCGTTGGTTACCCTTTGGGTACGGATTCCTAAAAATGTAGCTCTTACTTCATAGCAATAGGAGTTGTCGTGTGGAATAAATTTATCGAATCGATGCTTACGTACTTGCACTCCTAATTCGAAACGATATCGACCGAGAATCGAGGCTTCGAAAAGATCTCGGTTTTATGAAAATGTTACTCAATCCAACATTTCGTGCCGCCGAGTGTATTTATTGTATTTGTATGATAGATGTTATATGTAAGAATCTCAAAAATTCATTTAATTTTTACACTGGCGCGCTTTAGCGAATTATGCTTAGCTTAAAGCAGCAAAATTTATTTTTGAGTTGTAAAACCTTCGGTGTATGTGACATTATTTTTTGTATGTATTCCAATAACCTGTAGCTTAAGACTGAAATATAATAAATATTTAAAGTACCTATGTAAGTACACGTTTATTTTAAGCTTCTCCAAATGTATATCATAGCAACTTTTATTCCTCTAATTTTAAAAGCCCTTTGTACACCTGTATACATTAATGATATATTTCTATCATTCCCTACCAAAGTATTCCAATGCTTAATATTTTGTGGTATTTTTTGAATTTACAATTTCCTGCGATTTTACTAATTTTAAAAATTTATATTCTATTAGAATAAATTGTCCTATAGTCGAGGAGCAATCCTGTACATATTTATCTCCCCGTGGTGAAGTTAATTAAGGAAATGTGCCAGTGGAACCATTAAATCAATAAAAACATGTAGTTTTATGATTTATATGGTGACGTTTTCGCAAGTGTTGCAAATAGTTGTGATGACGTCATCATATTTTTTCATGTTTTATTGATTGAATGGTACCACTATAACTTTGCCACGGGAAAGACAATGCCTCTGGACTTCTATAGAAACATTCCTCAGAAAGCGTTTCTGAACTACTCCGATTCAGTAAGGAAGGTCTTCTCTCATTTTGTAACTGTATATTTATGAACGAAAATGTCCGTTTTTGTACTTGGATCGGGTTTACAAAAGCCCTGTATATTATCCAGTGACTTCCCAATGTTTTAATAGTTTTCTTAAGTAATATAACTTTGTACATAAGGAGTTGTACTGGATGTTGAATAATTTTCGAGCTAAAAACGAGGGCTACGTGTGTAACTCGTTCAAAAAAGAATTGTTCCCAGAGAGAAGAAAATCTCATGGAAGGAAGAAGTTTAAGGCGAAAGAATCGCAATGATCTCTGATTTTAACCTTCGACTAAGATTTTTATTTAGGAGGTAAGAAAGTTGTAATAACTAAGGGAGGATAAATAGTATATGTTGTTTGTATTTGTCACCAGTTTTTGGCTCGTGAGTTACTTACATTAGCATAGTAAATTTTAGGTGTTTATTATTCTGTAAAGTTATAAAATTCATATTGAGTGAGTATATAATGAAAAGCTAAAGGGTACAACAGCCTACCTAGACCTAGGTACACATGTCACATTGTTTCTCAATATAAGGTCTTCGGTAATGACTAGCAAAAGGAATGTTTATATTACATCAAAACAAGTTCTTAACTAATTGAATCTTAACAAAATTTACAGCCCAAAAACAATGTAATTTTGTAAGGGTTAAATTAATAATATAATATTTGCCAGAGAATGACTGGGCGAATTTAAAACTTTAAAACTAACAAAATATTTATGCTGAAAAAAGAAACAAAATTATCCTAGCCTTACTTCACATGTAACAGAACAGTTTAAAATATGTAGTTAACATGATGTTCGTTTATTTATTATTTATAGATATACATACAGATATGCTCTTTTATTGCTTTGTGAACATATATTTAAATATTAATTATATGTTCACAAGGTAAATATTAAATATTGATGTCTACATTTTATTAAAAAAACGTGGCTTTGCTCTTTAATTTTATATCGTTTTCCAAGATGGTTAAAATAGGAGGACGTTGTTGGAATTATAGAAAATAACACGTGCACAAACTATGGAACTTAGTTCTTTATGTAAGTTTTTTATTAAATTATTATTTTTACGAAGATCATTTTATTAGCCTTTGTTATGACTTCGTCATTTCAGGAAAACCTTTTAGGGGCCGATGTACACTGCCACGCACTCTGTGAGGTCGGCACCTATGTATAATGTAATTTTTTTTTTAATCCAGTCGTGACCAGAAAAGACGGTTGCAAAAACACAAAATGTTAATAAATCCTGTCTAAAATTTGTCTTGTATTGGCACGGCTACGTATTAAATCTTTACAGCCTAGACAATGAACACAATCCGTCAATTTCAGAATAGAAAAAAAAATGGTACCAGAACTATTTGGTTAGTAAATAAGTAATATAATATAATATCGAAGACAAATTGATGTATTTGAATGTAACTTTCGGTAGCATATTGCGAAGTACAGATGTTCGTTGATAAAAAAATCCTTTTTTAATTTCATATACAATTTCCATTTAAGGACTAAAGTTATGAAACGAAGCATATATTCAACCAAATCTACTTAAATTAAGGTGGATGGTCCAAAGTCGCTCTCCGTACAAACTTGTCGGAACCAACAACCACGACAAAATATTTACAATTTCGTTGTGTTACTTTTTTCTACGCATTCCACCATCACACCCGCGAAAAATCAGGCCTATCACAAAAAAAATATATAAAATTTTGCTATTATATACTTTCATAAATTTTTTAAACAGCAAAATTTTATAGTAATTATATTTTTTGGTGAAAAAAACTGATTTTTCGCGGGTGCAGAGTTGATGGAACTTGTAGAAAAAAGTAACACAACGAAATTATAATGCTGTTGTCTTGGTTGTTGGTTCCGACAAGTTTGTATGGAGAGCGGCTTTAGACCATCCCCGGAATCCTTTCTTGCACTGGCCAGACTTTTTTAGGTTTTGCTGTAAAGATGATTTAGCTTATGCCGGTAGTTAAATAACTTGATCGGTAGTGTTGTGTTAGTATATATAAAATTATCGATAGCTATGGTAGACGCTTAACGAAATGATATTTTGCACAATAATCTTTATTAAAATGTTTTTTTTTAATATCATGTATTATACAATTCACTTACATGCTTAAAGTTTTTAATTTTTATATCATATCTAAGTCCATCGCTTTGGATAGGTACTCTAAACATTAAAAAAGTGTATTCAAACTAGAAAAGACCAATTAGAAACAAATTTCTAGTAAGTCAAATGTTTTGAAAATATTCCTAGGGCCAGGTTTTGAACCTGCCACATCTCGTTTACACGGCAAGTATATCTGACTGTGTTTCTAATTGATATTTTCTAGTTTCTAGATTCCAATCAACTCTAAATAATGTTTTTAATTATTGTTGTCAAATAAAAAAGGATGCTTCTTTGTCGGTATGTCAAGAAGGAAAATGTCGATGAAACGGTTTTATAGGCATAATGTACAGTAGGTACGCGACATGGCGTAAGTGCGGGCGAGTACATACATGTCAGTATGAAACGGCCCGCACTCCCGCCTGTCGCGAAATATATATTAATATTGTAAATCAAATTAATGCTTGGTAACTTTTCCACAATTTTATTGTTGTCAGCGACCAGTTTCGTATTACAACATCGTCAGGCTTTCACGATACAAATTAAAAAGTGGAACAGTTACCAAGTATTAATTTGATTTCCAATATGTCTCAAATGTTCCATGAAGAACCTACAGCAATAAGTATAATATAATTTAGATTTACCAAGTAAAGTTTGATAAAATATGCTTGAAAATTGTGATCGAGTACTTATTATCTTTTGCAGATTACATAATATATGTATATTCATAAAATTCTTTAACTCATATTGCTCTACAAAATCGTAGGTATGGTCACCAGTGTAACATCTTTCGGCAGTTATTATTTCGGTGTTAAAGTCGTTTCAAAGTTTTTCCAGTAGACTCAGTGAGGAAAATTCTACTTTGGACAAATATAAAAGCCATATTTTTTGGTATTCTTGTTTGAAATGGAAAGCATTTCCCGTAATTCTTGTTATATTTCTTGGTAGCAGAGTGTGGTACTTACGTACGGATGTGGAATAAGAAGTGAGATCAAGGTTTTATTATGGATTGATTGTTTGAGATAGATAACACACACATCACCATAGTTAATAGTTCGTTTTATTCTGCACATTTTACTTAATTTTTTCTTCTTTCTGGCTTCTTATAATGTGATTCCACACATTAGGTCCGCTAAAATCGAGTTTTAAACGAAAAGACTCACCGGCTGTGTGGCGGTTGTTCAGTTAAAATTTTCATTTATTTTTATTTACAAGTGACATGAATAGAGCAGAGCCAGACAGTAACTCAACAAGTTGACGATGACAAGTGACATATGACAAATGTCCTGGTACTTCGAGATGCTTTTTGCAAAGGGACCACAAACATCGGTGTGTATCAGCTCTCCAGCTGCTGTTGCTCTTTACTTTGTTTCAAACGGTTTTCTGTGTGACTTTCCATATATACAGCCTTCACACTGTACTTTTTCTCGACTTAGTAACTCACGCTTTACTATTACGCAAATGACATGTCTCTTGTCTTGATGAGCAAACCGCTGCAGCATATTCGAGCCTATCATAGCATTGACTCATTTGCTTTGTTGGAATGACTGTCTTCATATTGAACTTGTACAATCTAGCATGCGGGACTCCTCTGCCATCATAACCTTAGTCGTGCCTGCTATGTCTAGTTTACACTCTATAGTCGTCGACACAGAGATGTTGTTCTGCATCCTACGAGGGGTGGCTGATATAAAATCTCCTTTGTTAAAGAAAGTTTAAAAAATGTTACTGGCCACTATATTCTCGTATTCTTTGTTTATTCCTTTTTTAAAAATTATGACACTTATTTGTTTCTACGAGTTCATTTTTTTTTGTCGCGTCTTCGTTTTCATCAAGTTGCAATAAAATTAAAAATGGATAAAATTGAGTATCGCGCTGTGATTAAATTCCTCGGTAAAGAAGGGAATACGCCGACGCAGGTCCGAGAGCGCGTGTTTAAGGTGTTCGGAGATTCATGTCCTTCCGAATTTGTAATAAAGTTTTTGTCAAAGCAGTTTAAACAAAACCGTGTGAGCTTAGAAGACGATCCCCGTAGTGGAAGGCCCATTTCTGCAGTTACCGCAGATAATGTGGAAAAAGTGAAGAAACTGATCCTTGCCGATCGGCTAATTAAGCAGTGGGAAATAGCTAGAGATGTTGGCATTAGCAAGGAACGAGTTCATGAAATAATTCATGAACATTTGGGAATGTCCAAGGTGAGCGCGCGTTGGGTGCCTAAAATGTTGATCCCGTTTGATTAGCAAAAGCGTGTGGAATGTTGTCAGTCATTTTTAGACTTGGTAAAGGATAAAGAGGAAGAAATTATCTTGCGAATAGTGACCTGTGATGAAACTTGGATTCGTCAGTGGGATCCCGAAAGCAAACAAGAATCGATGCAATGGAAATTTAAAGGGGAAAAACCACCAAGGAAGTTTAAGGTCCGGCTGTCAGCGGGCAAACTAATGGCAACCATTTTTTGGGATGTTGAGGGGATTCTTATGATATATTACCTGCCAAAAACACCACGATGAATGCTGAATACTATGCGAACTTACTTGACCAGCTATGCAAAAAAATAAAAGAAGACAGGAGGGGCAAACTTAGCAAAGGCGTTTTGATTTTGCATGATAATGCACCCGCGCACACGGCCTTTAAGGCGCGGTCATCTCTGACAAAAAACGGCTTTACAGAGATCAACCACCCACCCTATAGTCCAGACCTGGCTCCCTCTGACTACTTCTTATTTAAAAATTTAAAGAAAAATTTGAGAGGGCGCAGATTTTCAACAGACGAAGAGATGAAGGACGCTGTGAATGACTATTTTGACGATCAAAATAATAATTATTATTTTATTGGTATGCTGTCACTTATTGACAAATATCGTAAGTGCATTTCAGTTGCAGGGGACTATATTGAAAATTAAAAAATAAATTATTAATCCATGTATTTTCTTTCATAGTCAGGTAGATTACTTTTCAGCCACCCCTCGTATCTTGCGCTGCTAATGGCAAAAATATTTTTTTTTGTTAGCGATGATACGGACCACACATCGTTAAGGGTTATATTTTCTCCTTGTGTTCACCGACATTTGATTCAACCACTACGGACTGACGATGCAGGTACAATAGTTCCGTCTGCCGTTGTTACGGTGTGATCCGAGTCAAATTCATGAAAAGCGTTGAAAACATTCCTCCTTACTGCAATGTGCGTTGTTGCTCCATTGTCAACATACCAGTTTTCTCGGTCTTGGATTTGACTGATTGAGCATGCATTAAGGTGGTAGAGCTGATGCCGGGCTCGACTGTGGAGGTACCACCATCTTACTCGCAAATCCTCCTGAAATTATTCAGGAGATAGTAAGAGAATAGTTCTCAGGCAAAACCAGGCGGCCCACCATTGCCTGGGACCGATGGATGGCGGTTTATCCATCCCCAATTACCAAGCCTTATAAAAACAGACTAGTGACGGGCAGCGGCGTCACTGGTGCAAGGGCTTCGACACCGCGCTCACCAACCCGCCTGCCCAGCGTGTGTGAGTATGGACATTTCTTCCAGGAGGACCGCCAAGAGTGGCGAAATCCTGGAAAGGCCTATGTCCAACAGGCTGATGGATGGATGGAGCATGCATTTACCATCAACGAAATTTGTTGCACTCGTTTGGACTTAGAGCCAGAAGATGAGGTGCTTGGAGTTGGTTTAGGTGGCTTCCCATCCTTAATCCACGTCTTACACTTGCCATTGAAATAGGGCTATTGAGAGTCACTTTAAATATGTCAGTCCACCGGGATATTATGTAATCTCATGTTGTCATACAATAATAATAGTACAACAATTTTTTTTATATTTACATATTTCATAACTATGACTGTAATGTATCGATGATATTGAATAATGACTGTTATAAATATTTAAACATTGTTTGATTGATTACCTACATTTATATGTCAATGTGCTTTAAGGATAGTGTATCAGGAACATGCTAAAAAACTTCAAGAACGTGTACTACTGAACATATGAGGACCACCAAGAGTGGCAGATTACTATATCGTAGGGAAAACGAGGATATTAGTGATTTCGGAAATCAGGTCCATGTCCTTATTTTTTTATTTTGTAGTTTCTTGGTTTCATAACATCCCCTTAAGACGCAGATCTTAGATTAAAGTATATTTAGGTCACGTTCACCATTGTGGCCAGTTTCTGTGCCTTAGCATGAAAACATCACGAACTAGAACTTAGATTCTGTATGGAATCTGAAAAGTTCCGATATTGTCCGCCAGGGGCGGTTATAAGATTCCATTATGAAATCGTGACGTTTAAACCGTGAACGCAACTAACACCACAGACGTAAAATATAGTAATAATTATATGTCTGTGACTAAAACGTAACTTTTACAATCACACACAATTAACTAACCTGACGAAACATCTTCAAAAATAGAAGACGTTGTCAATCCCGTCCGCTCAGATTGACACACCTACGACCGGCTCATACAAGTATAAAATAATTGTGAGTTCTGTTATAGCTAGAAACACAAGCAACAAAAAAAACCCTTTTAATAATAAAGAAGAAAGAAAGAAAGCCTCAGCTGCCGACGCCGTGTCCCAAATTGGCTGCCGGTGCCGGTTGCTGAATTAGCTGCCAGCGCCAGTTGCTGAATTGGCTGCCGGCACTGACTTTAGAAAAAGAAGCGGGAAATGGAGTTAGCATATTGTGTATAGGGCTGGGAAGATTAGGAAGTAATTTTGGGTCTTTAAAGGAAAATAAAAAAAAAACTCACCAAAAAAAAAAAATTGGTGCGATGACGAGCGAAGCCCTAAAAAAACATTTTTTTCCAGATTTCATTTTACCATTTTGTGGCCGTGATTAATATTTATATCCATGCCAAATTAAGGCTTTCTAGTACTAAAAGTCTCTGAGCTAAGCCGCGGACAGACGGACATGGCGAAACTTTAAGGGTTCCTTGTCGGACTATGGAACCCTGAAAACCGGTCATGTGCGAGTAGGACTCTTGCTCTGATGGACCAGTAAATTCTGGTTATAAAACAAACTTATTGCACGTGCATGCCGATAACCTAACCAACTTGACACTTACGAACCATTGAACTCTATGCATTTAAATAGTCTATTTAGGTTGGTTAAGGGTTCCGCGCCCAAAGGGCAAAACGAAGCCCTATTTATTAATGTTGCTCCACTGTCTGCTGTCCGTTCGTATGTCACGGGTCTCTAGCTTGCGAAGGAATGAGGTTCAGATTTGAAATTTGGATATATTATGTAGAATGTTGTCCCAAAACCGGATGTTGAATTGAAATTTTTAATTAGTTTTCAGTGGGTCCCATAAATGAAAAAGGAGTCGAAAAATTATTTTTTTCTAACCGTCATGTTGGGTGTCATTGTTTAGAACTTTTTACATTTTTTATTTTTTTTTTTATCTCTAAAAATAAAAAAATGAGGGGGCCATCGAAGTTATCAATTTTAAATAATTTTTGTCTCTCTCAAAAACTAAACTTGTTAGAAATCTGGAATTTTCTATATAGGTATCTTTTCCATATGTACTCTAATTAAACAACAAAGACTGAAAAGGCCGATTTTTAACTTAAGTTTAGGGTTACGTACACGAAAACTCGACCAATTTAACTCTTAATTTTTCAGTTTTGTTTCATACAGTTTCAAGGTACTGATAAATTAGTATTGAAATCATTTAAATCTATTAACTTATTTGGGTGGTACGGAATCCTCAGGGCACGAGTCCCACTCGCAATTGACCGGTTTTTATTTCCTATAAGTGTGCTGAAAGACTTGTTTTTAAACGGAATTTTAATAAGCTAACGGAAGTATGAAATTGATTAAGTAAAGAGAAATAAAAAGCATTCACGCGATTTTGTACTCCACTATGGGATCGTACACATCTGTCAGAGGGCCCGAGAAATAGCTTCAGCAGACAGACAAAAGTTATACTATAATATTTTCAGATCAAACATGTAGGTGACTGGTGACATACTAGAGGTAAATAATAATATTAATATTTAAATTTTGTACGATGGGAGTCCTTCTGGCACATGTAAAGGATTAAATCCGAAATCATTATTTTCTAAATATATGTACAATAAAACTGGATCAACTTAATTTTATAGTTTCTTTCATTCTTTTTGTCCATAATGATAAGCTTGTACTTGGCTTCAACTTATTTGATATAACGGTGCGCAACCCTCAGGACACGAGCCCTAATCTCCCTTGACCAATATAAGATGAAGTTTCTCCGATTTACCGACCGACATAATTTGATATCTGGAATCATGAGATGAAGATATCTTTCTATGATTCTATTGACTATTCTTCTACTAATACGAGTATCATACACATTGTTGCGTTTGGACTAGTGTGTGAATAATTGTACTTTTGGAACTTTTGTACTTACCCGAAAAAAGACGCCCTGAAGTTTAATCCGTTCATGAAAGTATTTTTAAAGAAACCGAAGTTATGCAAGAAAACGCCTTGGTAATGAATAGCAGTTTGACCGAATCACTTAATTACTTAGCTTGATGATGAGTTTTGGAATTTGTGATGTCATGAAGCTGATGATGATCCTAAATGTAGACTTGTTTAACTTTCGTGACCGGTTACATTTTAAACTCATTTACAGCAAACTCTGAAATGATCGTTTAGGTTTTATTCGTGTTTGGGTACTATATTGTACAGCCTTGCATTCATCCCACAAGCAACTTCCGTTGAGATACAATTTTTAGTTAGTTAAGCATTTGAAAATGGACTTTATGTCGTGTTGGTAAGTATCAAGCAAGGCGGGTGACCAAATACGGGGTCGTGCTAGGACATTTATTTTTATTTTTCCTTCCTTACGCTTACCGCACACGCACAATGCTTTGCTTTAAAAATCATAATGAATTCTGGTTTAAAATGACGATTTATGCATGTATGCGGCCATTTCGGAAGTTGAATGTGCGCTCCGTGTACCATGAACATTTTAGCTTTACAGAAGGAATAGCTGTCCTAAATAAGCAGAATGTTGCTGAAAATTGTTACTTACAGAATACGCTAAAATGTGATTTTGTGAACGAAAACTGGTGATTGTATCCTATATGTCTATATTATATAAACAACAAATTAGTAGAAAATTGTCCGGGCGTTCTATGGTTGGGTATGAGTTTTTAGACATTTTCAGCATCTATTCAAATCCTTAGTCTGAGACTCACATACTTTTTCTTTTCAAGATGGCGTCTGATAATAGAAAATAAGGCACTTACGAAAGCGGTGCTTTATAGTGTTTTTTTCTATATTCTGTCTGAAAGATAAAGTAGCGATCATGTCCTTAAACAATCATTCCCTGATAAATTTGTAGCTATCGGCTCTACGAATAAGAATTATTCGTAGTAACGACTATATTTAATAGAAATATATTAGATAAATTAAAAAAAGCGGCGGTAGCTCAGGGATAAAACGCTGGCCTCTCAATCTTTGAGATCCAGGTTCAATCCCCGGCCGGGCATGCACCAATGAGTTTTTCGGAATTTATATGCAGGGTATTTGATACTTATAATAATAATAATAATAATAAAGCCTTTATTTTACATAACACAATACAATTTTTGACATGCACTGACATTGAAAATTAAATAAAAACAAAATAAATTACATTCGAAAATTCATGCGGAAATGCTAATAATTCATTATGTCAAATTAACAAAATTATAAATTCATAAAATAAAAAATCATTATAAAATCAAAACAAATTAGATTAAATGTCATTTTCAAGTTAATGACAAAATGAAATTTGCAAACATGTCAAATTCATTTTAAGTCCTTTCAGAACATGGTAGGCCTCTCACTTATTCAGTGAGGTTTGGTCTAGGTCACCCTAGCTGACCAGGCTTGACTGGGTGACTGATATTGTGCTTTTTATAGAGCTCTTTTTAGCATTACCATGAGCAATGAAATCATTTGACATGTCGCTCTACTCAGCTCTGTCTTATTATTATTATTATAGTACTATGAACTTTGGCAAGTAATACTGTCTTATACCACAAGTATAGGGTAAAATCTGAAAACTATACATTTGTAATTAAATCACAAAAAATATAGTCTTTAACGGAACCCTCGGTGGGCGAGTCCGACTCGCACTTGCCCGTTTTTTTTTATGAACAGTATTTTTATGTAGCCCCCACAGAGGCTTTGCGGAGCCCTAGGGCTCCGCGGAGTACACTTTGAGTATGGCTGGCCTAAAGGAAAATAATAAATATTAGTCGCTTATTGACTTAGATAAAAAACCTTTATCTGAGCTGATTGGTTATCTATTTAAATAGTCAATCACAGTGAAGAAACGTCGTGTAACAATATTATTGTTACATCGATTTTTGCGATAGGGACAAACAACGTAGGTACTTGTAAAACTGTTTTTCAGTTTGGATATTAAAGCATTGTAATTCCGAAAAAATATGCGAAAATGTTGAATAATGTCAAGCTCTCAAATTGGTTGTTGTATTGCTTTACTATAGGGAATAGAGGTGGTAGAGCTGATGCCAGGCTCGACTGTGGAGGTATCACCATCTTACTCGCAAATCCTCCCGAAGTTATTCGGGAGAGAGTAAGAGAACAACTCTCAGGCAAAACCAGGCGGCCCACCATTGCCTGGGACCGATGGATGGCGGTTTATCCATCCCCAATCGCCGGGCCTTATATAAAACAGACTGGTGACGGGCAGCGGCGTCACTGGTGCAAGGGCTTCGACACCGCGCTCACCAACCCGCCTGCCCAGCGTGTGTGAGTATGGACATTTCTTCCAGGAGGACCGCCAAGAGTGGCGAAATCCTGGAAAGGTCTATGTCCAGCAGTGAACGAAACAGGCTGATGGATGGAGGGAATGCGCCGACTTGTAGATAACATTATGTTTCAAGAAGAAAGAAGTTGGCAAAAGTGTTATTTCCGTTCTATCGGTCAGTACATGTATACGTAATTAATAAATATTTTCAACTTTTTAGTGAATGACTACTGTGTAACATTTGAAGTCGGTTACTATTTTTTTGTTAAATGTTATGTAGGCTAAGCTGTCCATCCTCCTTTTATTTCAAAACCCAACAGTTTTCACATTAGAGTGGTTTCTGTGTTAAGTGTTAATAGAAATTTCCTAATTTCGACGGAGTGCATTAGTAGATTGTTATCCAAGGGAGGTAAGTTATCAATTGCACCCATGTGTAACGCTCTACCTTTCATCACAAATGCGAGGAAATTAAAAAACGTACTAAATTATTTTTGCAACAACGTTTTCAACAAGGTAATTTTACTGCCGCCATTTTCTTTCTAAGTGACTTTTTCTTTTTTCCTGTGGATTCGTGTCTTACTAGCCTGTGTGATTGTTTTAGAAATAAAACTACTATAAGTTATTGTTAAAACTCTTAAACGTCTTTTTAACATTTTATTTAGCATTTACCTATAATATGCAAGTCACATTTTTCCATAATAATATAAATAGAATACAGAATAACAAAATAAAAAGGAAATAGGCAGAAAATATATTTTCCATTGTTATTTAGCGAGACGAGTGACTTACTAGTTAGTGACTGTAAGGGACACTCGTTCAATTTTCAAATTTACTTACCTCCCTAGGTTGGTAAATCAAATTTACCTCCCACACTTCGAGTTATATAAGACTTACTTTCAGAGCATTAGTGATGAAAATAATATTACCTCTTAAACTATACATTTTTGCTGAGATAAAGTATTTTTATATGGATGCCCAGGTTAAAAGAAAAAAAAAATGGACTTCTATCAGGGGGCCACCTCGCGTATGTTTTAAGAATTACAAGCTATAAGCTACGAGTACGTACTCCAGGTAGGTGTCTGGATGTTTAAGTAGCTTGTCTGGGTGTAGAGCAGAATCACGAAGACGCGAGAAGGTACAGTACAGTCTTTCGCTACAGCAACATACATAATATATATATTTTTATACAGACGTATTATTACATATCTTTATACAAACGCACAGACATGATATACGTATTTAAAAACGCGCGCAGTGTAGAGTTCCGTAGTTGCCCGTCACAATATGGGGCTGTTCATTTATAATGTAAGACAATTTTAACCACTTTCTGAATCCCCCTCCCCCCTACGTACAAAAATAATAAAACTTGGATGGACAACCCCCTTTCAATCTTCCGTAATATAAGTATGTACCAAAATTGCAAAGAAACCATAGCAAAAAAATAAAAACGCGTTGGGTTATGTTATCAAAAAGCTAACACTACTACGATACACGTCGCATGTGCGTCCTGCGCGTTTTAAAAATAAAAATTTTGCTTACCTCTGTGATCTTATGTAAAAACAATCTAGACCCCCTCCCACCCCATGTAAGAAAAACTAAGACTTGTTCGGACCCCCTCCCTCCCCAAATCGTCTTTCGTAATAAATGAACAGCCCCTATGTTAGTCGAGTATTACTCTTTAACTTTGTATTAGCTGTGCTAGTTTTCTTTTTAACTTTGTTATATGTACTGCCGTGAATTTTTTTACAAATCCAAAAACAACCATTTTGCTGGCAGAGGCGTGGGGAACACCTGACTCTAACAAAAATTTGCACTTTAAAGCTTAATATTATTTCGCAAAAGGATCTCTGAATCGAAAAATGGCTTTCACGCACCCAGAATATTTTTGGATAGACACTCCATAAAACGGAGCAGACGCCAAAAAATATTATTCTCACTTTACGTGTATGAGAGATACCGTAAAATAAAATATTTTATCGCTTTGTCTAATATTTTTATCCATGCCAAAATGCCAAATTACAGCTTTATATAGTACCAAGAGTCTCTGAGCTAGGCCGCGGACAGACATATAGACAGACATATGGACGGACATGGTGAAACTGTAAGGGTTAAAAATGAACTCGTAAGCGAATGCGCCTCCGTCACTGCCATTGATTATCTGTGAATGAGAAAAGAGGTGGCATAAGAAGTATCCACATAAATAATGTAGGGTTGTATAGCTGATAGAACTCGCCGCTTTTTAGGTTTTCATACCCGAAAGGTGCCATGATTACTAAGCCTCCACTGTGCGTCCGTCCGTACGTCTGTCCGTTCGTCTGTCACAGGGGTCTAAAGCTTCGGCCGTAATAGGTATAGCCAGTGGAAATTTTCAACTGGCTATACCTATTACGTGCCGTGTTACTATGGCCTGTATACTGCAAACACATAATGTACATATATGTATGTATATCCCCATACAAAAAAAAATGCGTTTTATCGCAAAAAAACTGTTTTGCAAATTGATATTCATAGTGTACTTAGATATAAACCACCTAGCATGGGTATATAGTTCAAGTATTAATTTTAAATCAGGATTCAGCAGAATACCAGCGCCGTGGCGCCTTCTGCAGCATTCAACTGAACTGAATTATTTTTATTTACCACCTTTTTCTTTATTTTATAATCATACTATTATATATTTACTATATAATATGTATGTATGTATTTTATACATCTTCTTACTGTTTCTTTTTTTTCGTGATTTTGTATGTTCTAATGGTATCTGAAATTAACTTGTTTTCTTTCTTTCTTCTTAGTACCAGTATTGTCAGCCTCGGATAATCTATACAGGGTTTTAATTTGAAAATATGGAACAGAACTTTTATGAAGTATCCATTGTCATTACAAACCATGGACCTCGGGTCTAGTATAAAATTTACCAAAAAAGTGTCCGTAGTGAAGTGTCAAAATATTAAGAAACAAAACATTTGAATTTGAATCGTATGTCATTGCTGCACGGCTTAGTTCTGGTTGATGTATGATTACACCCTTTTTTAATTTCCAATGGTTTTGACTCTCTTTAGTTTCGGACACTTTTGAGCACAGACCCGATGTCCATTTGGTAATACGTCAATGGAAGTATCAAAAGAATAGACCATTAATCAGGCAGTTTATTCAATGATTGAAAGACTCCGTTAACTACTCGTTTATAAGATCTAGGTAATCAAGCAACTGTATATTCTATAGAAGGTAGGTTCCTAGGTAGGTAAGGTAAACGTGGTGACAGACTCCCGTTGAAATCGCTCGTTGCGGTAATGAGCCTCTCACTTCTCACGCAGCCACGTAAAAAACCGTCACTCAGTCGGTCTGAAATCTGAAATATCTCGCATGTGTGGAGATTAAAATAACCATAAATTATACAGTTACTGCGCCGCTTCAAGTGCGGTTAATCCTGAATTTAACATGCTAATGCTAGAATTAGTTACTAACTGCGGTAACAACGCAAGTAGGATTTTGTTTGTTGTTAGTATGCAGTTTGTGAATCCGAATTACCTATTTGTTTCTAGCGCATTTACGTTAGCTATAATACTTTATATTCTCTAGATACTATGTATGTTAATTTAAACTACCACCGATTCACTTTTGGCCCTAGCAAATATCACAACGAAAAATATCGTAATGACTTTTGTCTAATGACATTCGTTTCATCATCTTTTCACTTTCGATTTTCACGTACCAATGTGATAGAGGGTGAGCCTTCACACCGTGCTTCGGGGAAAAATACACGCTTCTTAAGTTCATAAGCGCATAGACAGATTGAGCAACTCATTTTGCATCAGTTAGAATTTAGGTTACTCTACGTTTTTCTCTTTTGTTAAAAATAGCGTGCTCTGAGCCGCGGCAGCTGTTATGACAACCAATAAAAACCCGCGCTCATGAAAAACTGAGCTTTTATTAAATTAGTAAGCTTGCTTAGAAAATCGCTTCTTGGTTATTTAGATGCTTCTTGAGGCTGTTGTTTGTATGAACATGATATTATTTACCGAATTTTTGGCTTATTTTTTTGCACCTAGAAACTCAATCAACTTCAAACTTCTTGATTTTTTTCATTGTAGCAATTTTAGTCTTTTACTTTTCGGACCATTTTGGGCTGTTGGAACTATAATTTTCTATATCCATACATATCATTTTTTACATTTTTTTACTGAATTTAGTAGTCTCAAATTGTAATTTAGAATTGTAATTGTTCTTTTAAGGTATGCAGTATTTTCTTGACTACTATACTAATATGAGAATATAGAACTATATTATATATAGGTACATGTATGTCCGCTGTTCCAGGTGTGAACAGTGAAATGCAAGTCACAGTCCACACTCGGCACACCCGCGTTTCACCGACGATTATTACGTGCCAACGTGATGGGTGGTGAGCCCTATCGCCGTACTTTGTTAACAATTACACGCTTTTTAGGGCATGCAGGTTGTTTTCTCACGATGTTTTCGTTCACCGTTCAGCAAGTGGTAAGTAAGATGTACTATACTATGAATTATAAACAAATTCTAGTACTAAATTATTAAATATTTGTGGAATAAAAAGTACAA
This sequence comes from Ypsolopha scabrella, assembly GCA_910592155.1. NCBI lineage: Eukaryota > Metazoa > Arthropoda > Insecta > Lepidoptera > Ypsolophidae > Ypsolopha > Ypsolopha scabrella. Next base: position 15,286,391 of record OU342960.1, read on the forward strand.
GGAGTTGTGTATAATTTATTGAAGAGGATATTTCACCAAGAACCATAAATCGATTCCATCCAACAATTACCATGCACATAAATTCCGAAAAACTCATTGGTGCATGCCCGACCGGGATTCGAACTTGGGTCTCGAGATTAAGAGGCGAGCGTTCAACCCCTGAGCTACCGCCGCTAGCATAAAAAAAACTCATTGATGTTTGCACGACTCAGGAATTGAAATCAGATCTCAAAACTGAGAATCCGGCGTCCTTGCACTGACTAAGCTATCGGCTCTATTACAAGGCTCAGCAGCAACTTTTTCCGATATTTTAAGCTCTTTCCAAAACTTCTGACTCCCACTCTACGATACACATGCAAAAAATCACGTTGTTTTTCAAATGCATAAATAATTTAAAATACGTAAAATATCGTATAAAGGACTGGACAGACAACGGATTCTCACCATAATTTATCCTTTGAGTACAGAACCTATACAACATGCACAAACGAAAATCCAACCTCCCCTACGGATACACGGAATTTTGGTTATCCATAGACAAAGTTGGAAGCAAATACCTATACTCTCTCAGCACATTTTGTGCAAACAAATATTGGTACCATACTTTTTACCTCTAGCTATACGGCATGTATACAGCAACCTGTATTGTTCGCTAAAAGACGAAATGTAATAAGAAATTCTTTGTTCTAAAAGGCGCTGCTCGTCGCGGCATTATCACGTTATCTCATTGAGGCGCTAAAAGAGGGTTCCGTAAATGTAATACAAAATAAAAAGCTTAAAGCATTAAATACGGGAATGAATTTATGGTTTATCACTAGCCATTTGCCTATAGCTCTAATTTGGTTTTAGAAGAAACTCTGCCTGCTGTCTTATTTAATACACACTGCTGAGGTGATATTACAGCGTAAGACGAGGTACAATCATGCATATCGATGATGAGAAAGAAAACAATTTTAACAAACATCGATTGAAGTCGAACTAAATGTGGCACAGGCCAGAGAATGCTGATGAAAAATCCTTAAGACAGATATTATTTTGCTAGTAAATCGTACTTTTATTGACAACTAAGACTGAAATACAGAAAATGCTCGGTTTTACATTAAAAAAAAGTTAAAATAAATGTACGTTTCAAAATTCTGAGATTTCGGTAAACGAAAGCTTATTTTCAAGGGGTAGTTAGCAAATTATTCTTACTGATACTACAAAACTTTAACGACTTCTGATCGGTTAATCAAATTAAATAATTAGTTTTCTCATCTACGTATTCGTTTTGTATTTTTTGAGGCTATACTTTACACCTGATGTCAAAAACGTCTTTTTGTTGCTCCTCGCCTTAAAATATTTCTTAGTAAACCTTTCATATAACAAGGAATGCATGAAAAATGAACTGCAATGAATGAACTGCATCAAAAGCTATTCAGTATTTCTCAAGTTATAAACAAATATGTTTAGAGACAGGCGTTTAAAAAAGAAGAATGTGAGCACAGAATAGATACGATGACGTTTCAGTTTTTAAAGCAAGAGAATTTTTGTGAAATGTTATTTGGAAAATAAAGCCAAGGAGTTATTTTAGACAACGAAATAATGAACTTTATTTTCAGATAAAAAGTACGCAATAGTAGTTTATGTTATGACAAGGGTACATAAAGAAGTTATTAAAAAAACGGCTCGCATACTAAACAGTACGAAGCAATTATGAGTCTTTTGCCCCTTTGAGTGTATGGTACGTAGATATCTGAATATTATTATTTATGTACTTTAAACAGGGTTGGGCAGATTGAGTATCCTAGTTTGAAAGGGCAGTAAAAGTCTTTAATTTACATAAAAAATTAAACTCTATATATTTTTTGGTTAAGTACAATTTAAAGTCACCAAATTAATTCATAAGCTCAATTCGCTCTCCTTTTGCCCGAATAACTTTACGCATTCTTCCAAAAAATTAATTGCACGCGTCACGCACTACCTCCTCTGATATGTCATCCCATAATGTATCTTAACTAACCGTTTCTTGAATGAATCCAAATTTAGGACCTGTGTCCTCCCGATCTTGCTAAGCATGCATCCTCATATGGAAAAGTCCAGTGGATTCAAGTCTGGTGAAGATGAATGCCATTATTTCCATGGTATAAAATCGGGGAAATTAGCTCGACACCAGTCCTGAGTGAGTTGAGCTTTGTGGGAGGGAGCACTATCTTACTGATGAAGTATTTTTTATCGAGCTTAATACCTCTGTCGATGAAAAGCAACGGCAAACTTTCCTCTTCGAGATATCGCATCCCCTACCATGACTGCAAACGCACTTTGAAATCGTTGTACGACTAATTTTTCAGCAGAGATATTCCTTTACGAAACACCATACACGCGATCATTTTACTGATTACGGATATCTTGTAATACTAAAATATTTTCGTTGGAAAACATTATGTCATTATCCGCGTGCCAAGCAAGCAGCTCGTTGCATTTTTTCAATCCAGCTTTTTTTTGCATTATTATCCTTTCATCCATCATTCATTATCATTATCATTTATCCATAATTTTTTTGTTTCTTGTAGGTTTGGAATCCAACATCGTTTCGCAGAATACAGCTCATCTATCGCTTTGACATTTTCATATATTTGGCGAGCTAGCTAGTACTCTGAGCTGGATTTCGTATAATTCGCTCACGAACACATTTGACGATCTTTTCGACACGAACAGATGGTTTCTGGCCACGTTTGGGCCTGATTTTCGATAATCCAGTTTCTTTAAATTGTTTTATGGTCCGCAATATGAACCTGATATTAATGGTTAAGTGTTTCAGCTTCCTCAAAATCTCGCACGGTCTGAAATTTTACGCCATAAGACCTCCTTGGTCGAGTTTTTTAACTTGATTTTTTATGTTTAAATATTTGATTTTTTCTTAGCAAATTATGTAATATATAATGTAACGATACCATATATTTCAATATATTTCAATATATGGTATCGTTACATTATATATTTATTACATAATTTGCTATTCACCGCTTATATGAGACAAAGAGCTCGGTATATATTTCAATATATGGTATCGTTACATTATATATTTATTATTTACTATGTTTTTGTTAGGCAAAAGTTTTATTATGGGCAAAAATGTCTAGCAGAAGTGATAATGGATATAATTGACCTGACAATAGTGTGTGTATCTTTGCAGCTTCCGTCGTGGAACTAGCGTGTGTAATAGTGGTCCATACTAAAACAGAATCACAGATAATATAATAAATAGATACTGCAACCAATAAGGGGTCTTGTCCATCCAAGCTGATTTTATGGCGTATGGCAACGTCATCTGAAAAGAATATTCTCAAACCATGTCTTCTCGTGGATGTCGTAAAGTTGACTAAGGGATTATAAAAGTGTATGCCGGCAATCTATCTCTCTCTAATATTGATGGTCAAAGGTCGTCAAATCTTGGCTCCGCTTGACGACAGACACCAATTTACTGGCTTCGGCCGTGGCTTGTCACGCACCCTCATCATGACGTATGAGTCATTCGTTCGTTACCTACTTTAATAGAATTTTGCGGAAGTCCCTGGAGAGACTTATTAACGCCTTGCCTACCGTCACTCTCCCAGTTTATGGACGAGCGCTTTCGTCCTAGATTTTATCGACGCATTTCATCAGGCACGGCAAAGGCCAAGCGTAGGCCTATTGTATGTAAAAAATGGGTAGCCAAAGGCAATAAATAAAAACTTCCAGTTCATATAAAATAATACCTACAATCTACATTTCACGTTTCCTTAAGAGATAAATGTTAAGCGGACGCTTCAAAGACAAATAACGAAGCTTTCTTGTCAGTAGGTACCTGCGAATATTGAATTTTCGACTGGTTAACCGGCCCTAATTGCTTAATTGAGGGAAGGGTCCATCTTCGGACCTTTTGTTACATTTGTCTTAGTTAGCGAGTTACACGAGACAGCATTAGAGTGAACGCCAATTGAAAAGTTCCGCCGATTAAAGAATTTTCGCCATTATTCCTTAATAGTAAGTACGTTGACAGAGGACTTCTTATGTGGCATTAACTTTACGTTGGGTACGTTCTTTACAAATACACGCACATATATACGTTTGTACCTATATTTAGAGAAAAGGTTCAACACCTTTCCTCGTAGAGATTGTTTTGCTGACGTTTTAGGTGTTCAGCTTTTAAGGCTCCGCGGTATTCTTACCTTGTGTCCATTTGCGTAAAACCTAGCGATTGAGCTGAAGTTTCAAAAAATAACAATAGCACAGTAAGAAACAGGTTTTAAACACTACCCTCTGCTGAGTAGAAAAAAATGTAACCAGTGTTGTATTTGTGTTAAAAACCAACTGAAATGCATAGAAATGTCCAATGCCCATTGCATTGGAATTGTGTGACAATGTTGGTTCCCTTACTGATGATGTGGACCCCCAAAGTGTTGATGATGATGAATGACCGTGTCGATGATATAGATTGAAGGTGCTTCTCGATGTGTGTAGGTACAAATATCTACGAAAATTACATTGAAATAACGTTCGTTTCAGCGCGCAAAGCAAAGTGGCTGTTACACGATCGCTGCGTACCTGGATAGTGCAAAATAGGAGAAAATAATACATGATATACAATGGAGACGGTGCCTCGAAAAAAAAAGGGTTATTAATTCAGTTATTCAATTATTTAAACATATGTATTGTTTGAAAATAACCTCAACTTGAGCATGAAATCAGTATTTTTTATGATTTCAGTCATCCGTTTGAAAAAAGATATCTTAATTTGTAAAAATATTATTGATTTGTTGAAGTTCACGGCATAAATTGGAGATGAGTGATGTTTTTTTTAACATTTATTTTAATTTCTACTTACTGACGAGATAAAAGAAAGCACAGCATTTTGCTGTGTGACGCGTTTTAAGTAGTGTTTAAAATCGGTTTCTAGGGTTGTTATTTTTGCAAATTGGCTTAGAATTAATTTTCTTTTCGGTTTTATTTTCGTTATGTATTTTGCAATACTCCACACATCCGATTCCATAATTAATAAAGTTTATTCTTTTTAACAATATAGTTCACTTTGAATTCTAAATCTCTAAAGACAAAATAATATATGTAGTTTGTTTTATCATAATATAAATAACTCATAAAACCTAAGTAAAAGGAATTTTTAATGCCGTTTTCATAAGCAGCTAGGTATCTAAGACGCTAAGTTAAATATCTCAATATGTGTGCGTAGTTAGGTTTTCCCAGTATTTAACGTATAAAATACTTATGATATACGACGAAATAGCTAAGTTATTACACAATTTTTAACTAAGCGATTGACACCTCTCCGATACTTCTGTCATCAAGGAGACCACGGGATCTAATTTTTTACATATTGATTAGTATTTTAGGTGCATTTATTTGCTATTTATACCTGATCTTTCCTTGAATGGCATATGTAATAGGTTTACCAATTTTATTATTTGTAAAAATACAATTCTTTACATGTACTTAATTTATATATCATTTTTTCTACATTAAACCCTGAAATCTTTCGCTGAAGTAAAATAAAGGAGTTTCGATCAGTATTTGATAGCGTTCCTCTTTCTTGGAATATTGAGAACATTTTTCGTGCGCGCCTGTTGGTGTCGTATTTAGTTATATGGCGTACTTGGGTCTTTCCTTTATTACACCATCTCCTTTGTTCATTTTAGAGGTAGGTATCTAAATCTTTTAATATTTTAAGGTGGGATTTTCACGAATAGATATGTTTGAGATTATTAAATAAGCCAGCGTTGGTAGCTAGACTAACAGTCTCGATTGCCACCCGCCACCTTAATTTTTGACTCTAATTTCAACGAACATACTAGAGAGCTTTGGAAAGACTTAATTCGTTTATGAAACGGGGTTTTGGGCTGCAACACTAAACCAGTTACTTATTAAATTCGAAACCGATTTAAGGGTTTTATTTTTTAATTTTACAACAATATCAGAAATGAATGCTGTCTATTAAAACTTTATACCATTTACATACTCACGCTATCTCACCAATTACATACTCACATATCTCCCAGGACTACAGATTTACATCTGCTATGATCATAAAACACCTCTTTTCCATCTTCCACATCTATAAATCTAGTCATATAACATCAATAATTTAACTATGCACTTGCGCACCATAAATTTCTTTCGTCACTCTACTTTCATTCATCCTCTCTATGTGCCTAAACTTCCAAAGCATTTTCTTCTATTCAAGTCACTACATTTTTTTTCAGACCGCAACGATCCCCTATGTTGATATTTTTCAATCTATCATTCAATAATATGCTACACATATTCTGTCAAAAACGCATTTCCGCTGCATTTACTCTACTTCGATGCTTATCTTGCCATTCTCAACATTCACTGCTAAACAAAAGCTTAGTAGCCAACACTCCATTTGAACTATCAATCGTGCTTTTACATTTGGCTGCTCATAAAGGATTGCAGGGCTTCGTTTACTTTATTTTCTGCACTCACTCTTCTTTTAATGTTACCGTTACGCGTTTGCGTAAACAACAAATATAGAAAAAACTCGTTAACCTGTTCTACTTCCTCGCCTCTAATATTAGCCTTGCATTCAGTCACCGCTTCATCATTCTATGGGCAAAATTATCTTTGTTTTTCTCATCTTGATTATCATTCCTTTCCTTTTCAAGGAATTATCCATAATTGTTACCAACTCTTCCAGGTTATTCCTCAATGAAGAAAAGAGAACTTTGTTAATTTGATAAGTAACACCTGTAACTTCCTTAAATAGATTGAATAGCCACGGTGACGCAATATCCCTGGAATCGTAGAGAGATTTCAGGGCCCGCACCAGGTGGGTACTCACTTAATACGCAGACAGTGTTGTCCACAAGTCATCCCTCACGACTTTATGGTAAGCCTTCTCTAAATCTACAAACGCACAAAACCCCTTCTGGAGTATTCCCAGTAATTTTTCAGATATTAATTGTAGCAAAAATACCAAATTCACACAACACATACTTCTTCTAAAGCCCGTTTGTTAATACCAAACTTTTCTTCTGTTTAATTTTTCACCTTCGTAATCAGGATCTCTACATACAATGGTAGCATGTAGCTTTTTGTATTCCTTCTGTGAACGTGTTTCTTTACATAGAACGGACGATGATAACCTAGCACTAGTAGTTAACTAGAACATGTCCACTTTTCCATCACATTCTAAAAAACCGGTACAGAAGGCTAGCCACCACGCCATCTCCTCCTCTTAGCATCTTTATTGACACTCTATAATATTGAGCCACTTTCCCAGCGTTCAAACCTTCCATTGTTGTACAATTTCTTTCATACTTATGACACTTTCTTCGACGTTGTTTATTTCGCGTCATTTTTGCGTTTACTGCTTCTCTGTTTCCTCGCTTTCAAACACACTTTTAAAATAGTTCTTTTAGCGTTCCATTATTTTTCTTTCATCATTCACTACACAGCCATCTTTATCTCTAATAATACCTACTCTGTCTAGCTAAATGTCTCTGAATTAATAATGAATACCAATTAAGACAAAATAAACACTATAAAAACCGTACAATTTTTTTTGACAACAATGGCTACTCACGTCTAACCTAGTTTTGCTATAGTAAGGTATACCGTATTTGTCGTCGTAGGATGGCAAAAACTCCTTTTTCGTAAACGAATTATGGTGTAAACACAGTCTCATTACGGGATCATACGAAATAATTTTTCTTTAAAAAGAGAGGTCGCCTCGTTCCACTTCGCTTCGCTCAGCTCCCAAAAGTTGTAAACCACATACGCTCCTCCTTGCTCCACTTCGCTTTGCTCGCCATCGCACCTATTTTTAACTATTTACTGAAAGACTTTCGTAATGGTTTTAATCTCGTTTTTTTTTGTAAAATTTCTGCTTTTTCGCGAATATGTGAAACAATTTTGTATGAGCGCGTAAAATGGGTCGACTATGGGTAACTAATTCGGTTTTTTACGAAAAAGCCGTTTACGCGATTTTACAGCGACGTGTATACTATTATCATCTCCGTTCAGAGGCAAACATGGTTATTACGCTACGATCTTACACAATTTAATAATGAACTCTCGTACAAACGTTAATAATAATAATGTATTGGGTGGGAGTGTGCTGGTGAGCGAAACGAGGTAAGGGGCCTGCTTAGCCCCTCAGCTCTTGGAGGTAAAATGTTGCACCGCACTGACTCGTCACGTCGCTCGCGTCACATAAAATAACAGATTATCGAGCGAAACTCCGTGCTTTGAATACCCGACCGAGTGCTAATGGTAAGCGATTTTCGGTAACAACAGGGTCGATGAAATATTTTATATCGTTTGCTATTATTGGTTTCGTGATATGTCTCCCTTTTTGTTAATGTATTCGGAATCGGCTGGTTCCGTGACAGTAATTTTTTTACAATTTATTACCCTCTTTATGGACAGTTTTAGGGTGAATTGAACTGAATCGGTCAGTACTTAATATTTGAAGAGGATAAAAATATGAGTACTTACGGATTTAATTTTTGCAGACAAATTCATTGGAAGGGCGACTCAGTAAGTGATGATAAACGACCACACAATAATCAATTACTTGCCTTAAGTACAGTAATCTCCAACACGTATTTACTACGTCCGCATAAAGATGCTAACCGTACAAAAAGGTATACCGCATCGTGTAGCCATGTGTAGAAAAGTGTGTTTATAAAAATACTTACTCATAAGTACTCATAACATAATACAACAAATTTATTTTCGTTTTATTACTATTTTTAATCGCAGGTACATTTTTGTGTATATTACTATATAAGAGGACGCCGTGTGAATTCCAGGAAAATTATACGCTTTGTGCTCGTACTTCCATGTATGGTTTCCATCTCAAGAACGTTCTTTGAAACGTTTTACGTAAGTAATTCTCTGTTGAGATGCTTTTAATTTTTTTTACATAAGATTTAAGATCGATAAATCCCTACTACCTATGCTTGCTACGCATATTAGGTACATAAAACAACTGGTCTCTTGCTGACACGACGGTGGAGTCTGCGCTAAAGGAAAAATTCTGCCTGCTCTTCTTCGACTGGATTCACATAAGGGCGGCCATCAAGCGCAAAACTCCACACAAACACATAATTGTGAGATGTTTATAGAATGTTTTTGGAATATTTTGGGCTGAGGCCATGGATTTATGCCAAATATGGAACTAAAAATCGGGAAACTTTAATCAATATCTTAACAAAAATAAAAATTAAACGAAAATGTAACGGTTTTTACAAAAAGTGTGGCCGAATGTGTTTCTATTGTTTTAGATAACATCAAAACATTAATATTAATTACGCAACGAAAATGTTACTTACATAAATTTTAACCGATAATAATATTTGGAAACCTTCAAGGTATTGCCAAAATTTTGTTTCTCCTGACGTTTTAAATTTTGTGACCGCGACGAAATCGGTACGATTGCCTTTGCAGGTTTCATGGAACATGCGCGATAAAACAGCGAAATGAAATAGCGTTACATTTAGTCACGCCTGCGAGTGAGTTATTGCGCCCATGAAGACCATCCTTAAATGCAGATCACTTTAGTTAAAGTACTATCACGGAATAAAATATTATATTTTCTTAAAAGCAGTAAATGTATACTCTCATCTTTACTCAAGATTCCTGTTAGCTAACAGTAACTATCGTATCGAAATCCGTGCGAAAGTTCTCGAGTTATAACAATGACATATCGCCCACTGGTAAAGCGTCGGCATGTGACGACACCATCGCCCACTGGTACGTCCAGTGCAACAGTCACCGCAGGGCGGCTTGTGGCAAGCCGATGTTGAGTGGCGACACCACGGACCTTACTTCCAGATGAAATCTTACACACATAAACCGACACACCTCCCCGCCTCTACGTTCGTTAAACCAGAATGGAGTCGCAAGAGCGGAACCTATGCTCTTGGTTGGAAGTGTAAAATGTCATAACGCCGGAAGCACGTGACTGTATAAGGATCTTGCACCCCACAGACTCACCTCTCGACAACATTAGCTGCACAAAGTGTTGCTCCTTGGCCGCCCTTTGATAGATAGATTGGGGGCTCACAATGTCGATGCTACTGTTTAGTAATCAAGCAGCAAGTCACCTTCTGCCAGACATAAATTTTTGAGAGATTTTTGAGGCAGATGTCCATTGTCTCACTCCATAGCCCTGTTATCCGGTCCGTTTATTATCCCATCCTCATAGCCCACTTCAAGTCGCTTCCTTCCTGGCAATAGTTTGGCAACTATAGGTCACTGTTCACGAAGGCAGATGGATGAAGGTTCCATGGATGCAGCCATCTCGTATTTAGATTAAATGGTACCAAAGGCATATTCAATATTGGCATCAGCCTCATGAATGCCTTTCAAATGACCGGGTCTCTATGGGCTTTTTCAGGAAGAAAAAATTTGGCTAAAGTATTACTTCGGTACTAGTGTATAATATAATTAAATAAATAATTTTAAACTTTTTAGTGAATTTCTGCTGTAAAATTAGAAGTCGGTTACTATTTTTTTTGTAAAATTCATTTATTTATGTACGTAACGGTATTACGTACGGTTCTGATTGGGAAAGATGACTTGACCAAAATCACAGACGACACTCGGTAACACTTCTGACACGCCTTTGGGGTCCATATTGTGCCAATATAATAAAATTTCTTCCGGAATGAGAAACACAAAATCAATTACATACAGAGTAAGTAGCTACACAGGAAAGTATTCGTGTGTTCATTGCATGAGCCAATTCCATTGCTGAATGTACTCGTGCATGATACAAATGATCGAATTAAAAGAGAAAAAAGGAAGTAAAGCGCCGAGTATGCTTAATCAACGATTCCTTTCGAGCCTGCAATGAATGAAGTGAGGATAAAAAACTAGCCAAGTGCGAGTCGGACTTGCGAACGAAGGGTTCTGTACTAACACAATATGGGTACATCATCATTTTGGTAAATAACAACAATATATAAGTCATAGCATCATCAACGCGCTGAAACTGTAGCGTCTGCCCGACAAACAGTTCGGCACCCTCTGAGTACGGAACCCTAACTTTTATTATTTGTTGTTTTACTTTAGATTTTGTACAACAATTTGAACCACTTTAAAACTTGTATGTATTACTGTCTTTAAGATAGAGCTGAAACAAATAACGTGAAAAACATGCCCCTATTTCGAGGTTTTTGTATGGAAACTCCATCAATTGGGTTTTTTTACTTTTATTATTTTACGGGGTATTCTGGGAAAATTTCAACTGACTATCTATACCGGCTGAACCTGTCGACCCCTGTGACAGAAGGACAGGCGGCAAAGGGTCTCGTCTGGCACCCTTCTGGTACGGAACCCTAAAAACTAGTTTTCATAAAAAGGATAAGTACATAAGATGAAATAACATGTACTTACAGTGAAACAGCTTATTCAGTTAGCAGCTTACATTGCGTGCGAATTTGAATTAAAGCTTATCTCAATTCAACTTATGCAAATACATCCATCTCGTCACGATAAATATCCGCGGGGACGTATCCAAATTGTCACATTTGATAGACAATTTTAACTTCTCAACGTTATAGAAGATGAGCCTTTGAGCTAGAGATGATTATAGCCGGGAAAATATCCTTCTGAAAACTTCAAAAATTTAAGAAAAATTCCAGAAATAATACCTAGTTTTCTACTTTCAGTACTTTCTAGAGCATGCAGGTTTTACCTCACAGTGTTTTCCTTCACCGTCAGTAAGTTGTAAGTATACATACTATATGGATATGCATTTCGGAAAACGCTCGTTGGTGCTTGGTCTATCGGCACGATTCAAACAACACACCTTAATAGATATTTGTAATAATGTTGTGAAAATCGCGAAAGTTTAATGTTTACTATCTGCAAAGCGTTTATTAATAAACAACTTTTCCTGTATAAAGTTTTTCTAACTGTCCATATATATAATACTAAAATTATTCTATTGCCTTACACACACGCCCGATATCATAATCAAGCCTCCAATAATTGCTCCAAGAAGTAAACTGCATTATCAAATTATTTCATTATATATGATTTATAGCGAAATCGCTTTGGATACTCTAATAGTAGTTTATGAAACTGGTACATAAAAAGGTTATTAAAACACGAGTGTCAGTTTAAATAAAACCGGCCAAGGGCGTGTCGGGCCACGCGCAGTGTAGGGTTCCGTAGTTGCCCGGTACATTTTATAAGTTGCTCTACTAATACAGATCGCGTCAAGCTTCTAGTCCCATACATTTAGAAGACCGGCCCGTACATTGTGGTGTTTAGAGGGGGCTAAAAGTTTGGCGCGACTTGTACTCTTAAACCTGTAGAGCCTACTTAGCTGTGATATTTTTTCTTTTAAATTCATTATATACGGGTTGAAAATGAAACCTCTAGCTATAACAAGGGAAACTGTTCTATGTTCGAAATAAGAAAATATGTTTTGTTACTTTTGTCATAATTCATATAAAAAAAAAGATATCGACCGCCAAAGAAGCACTAATACTCCAGTAACAGACAAAACCTATGTGTACATAGCCTATGTGCATTATTTACCGCCGGGAATATGTACGGTCTATTGTCAGTCACATGGTGCACCGCGTAAGTTTGCCATTTTTTCGAAATTTGGTAAAAAAAAAAAACTGAAAAAAGAACCTTTTTTTTGCGGTTTTGTGTTCTACTAGTGATTCTGAACCATAGAGTTCAATAAAGCTAGTGTCTTAATGTTCAACCTGGATTTACATATCTATAAACAACCATTTAGCCAGTAGGGCGGGGGGGACGCTTGATTCTAACAAAAATTCGTTTCGCCATCGCCTTTCTTTCCAGATTCTGTACAGATCTTAAATCGAAAAATGGTTTTTATACACCAACAATGTTTTTGAACGACCTATCTAATTCGAATGGTCCATGGCACCTAATAGTCGATTTTTTTGAAAGGAATAGACTTTTTAATGTCATATAAAAGTATAAATTATTTTCTCCTTGAAATACAAAAGATTTACATGAAAATATTCAGGATTCCTGAATGAATGAATCAGGAACTGAATCAATAGCTTTGATGACACCACAAGAAAAAAAGTAATGTCAAAACCGATGTCTGTTTTTTTTTTATTTTCAGTAATCCCATCTTCAGGTTTTATCCCCTGAATTTTTTTTTCATTCTTTCTTTACGTCAAGGAACTCTCCCTATTGAGCCTAAATGGTATGACTATTACGTCATATTCCCATTTCTCCAAACCGATTTTCAATAAATCATTTCGTTATAAAAATACCACCTGAAAGTTAAAGAACAATTCAATTCAATTTATTTCATTTAAATGGTTAGTATTACAAAGTGGAAAAAAACGTAACCTAAGGTTAGTACAATACAGTAAAGAACGATAATTTATAGTAACAATTTTAACACCTGTAAAAACTAACAATAAACACAATACAGGTGGAATTATATCGGCTCCCAGACTAGAGTCCTCCGTATCATGGGATGCACTTAAGTTATTTTCGCCACAAGGCGCCTAGTGCTTGAAATTATTATACAAAAACAGAAAAAAAATTATGAAAGATACATACCTATATAAAACAATAAATATACTATAATTGAATAACATAATGTGAATGCAAGTGTGATATTTTTCTATTGACCTTTTATTGGCATTTTTAAGGTAATTGGTTTATATATGTACATGATGGATAGTTATAAGTATGAGGAGTAGTAGGCACATGACTTGCAAGCTATGATATTACACATAATAGACTTTCGATGTCATTATAAAGGGTGTTTTTTTTAGAGGTATAGAACTTTAAGTTGGCAACACTTTTTTAACTGGCGGCCATTTTGTCAGCTGTCAAGTGATTTATGTTTAGTTTGGTTTGGCATTTCAACATGAATAGACTGACGCCTGAACAACGCTTCCAAATTGTGCAAATTTATTTTAAAAATCATGGTTCTGTTCGAAAGACGTATCGCGCATTACGTCCAATTTACGGTCAACATAATCGTCCATCAGAGCAATTAATTCAATTAACTATGAAACGTTTTTGCGCCACGTTTACTCTAAATGATAATACGCATCCACAGAGATGTCGTAAAGTGCGTACAGAAGAAGTCATTGCTGCTGTAGAGCGTAGCGTAGAGGAAGACCCGAATCAGTCTATCCGCCACCGTGCACAGGAATTGGATATGTGTCCATCCACTTTATGGAAGATTTTGCGATTTAACGCCACTTGACTATTTTCTGCGGGGATATGTGAAGTCGCAAGTCTACGCCGATAAGCCCGAAACGATTGACCACTTGGAGGACAACATTTGGCGAGTTATTGCCGATATACGGCCACAAATGTTGGAAAAAGTCATCAAAAATTGGACCTCCAGATTAGACTACGTCCGAGCCAGCCGTGGCGGACATATGCCAGAAGTCATATTTAAATTATAATGCCAGAAGATTGTTTTTCGAATAAAATAAACTTCAAATCAATAAAAAAAATCATCTTTGTTTTATTCCATTTCAAAGTTCTATACCTCTAAAAAAAACACACTTTATGAATGCGATAAAAGCCAAGAATGAAGCTTTTCTAACAGTTTCTTTTTTGACTCTGTTGAGTGAATGTTGAATTTCGTTTTGGTACTTTAAGTTTGTGTTGCTTAATACAGCATTGTCAATGTTAATGAGATTCTTAGTTATCAACGAAATAAATAGTCTTCTCACACTTAGGATCCCAGTTTCACGATGTAAAAGATCGGTGCTATAGCGGAACGGTTTTTTAAGCATTACCTTGATGACCATTCGTTGGGCTCGCTCTAGTTGCAGTAGGTATAATAGTTTTATTATTTTATATAATAGTATTATTATCTCTGGCACATGGCATAATAAACATTAGTTTTTTGCTTAAAATTCAAAATATTACGAATATATAAATATTACAAACACAAAGGACAACTTGCGAATCCGCCCAGACAGAGATTTGATGTGCTCGTGCCATCTAAGTCTGTTATCAAGGGTAACACCAAGGTATTTAATTGTCGTTACATGTTCAATTTCATCACATGTGCATTGATGATCTGAAGAATTAGGGAAAGGATTACATGAGTGAATTTGTAAAGATTGATTGCCATTAGCTTTTGTATGATCAGTCTTAGCAAAGCACAGGTATTTTGTCTTGCTAACATTTAGGGTGAGCAAATTATTGTCAAGCCACTCTTTTACTACGGCAATACCTCGATTAGCTTTAGCAAAAACGGCCTCCCATGTGGGACCATTAAAGATAAGACAGGTATCATCTGCAAAAGATACTATTCTGCCATCAGTAAGACTTAAGTCAGTTAAGTTATTCATGTAGACTAGAAACAACACGGGGCCCAGGATACTGCCCTGGGGAACACCGTAGGCTACAGACATTGATTCGCTTAATGTTTCTTCTAAGATTACCCTTTGATGTCGATTCTTTAGGTAAGATTGAAACCATCGCAAGGGTAGGTCCCTAATACCAAGGTTTTCCAGTTTTCGGAGAAGAAGAGTAATAGATACGGTATCGAAAGCCTTGGTCAGGTCTAGGAATATCCCAATACATCGTTGATCATTATCTAGTTGGTCAACAAGGTATCCCACTAAATCGTCTAAGGCGTTCCTTGTTGAGAGCTTGTTTCTAAAACCGTATTGTCTTTTTGATTCTAAAAGTGTTCATGATTTCCGTCATTATTTCCAGAATGTCAGGTAGAGTCAAATTATCATCACCATATACTTTGAATATACTACTCATAGAAGTCTTTGATCATCACCACACAGACATATAATTTTATTATTATACGTCTGTGCATCACCATCACTGCTGTCGCTAATTTTAGGGCAAAATAATACTTTGACTCATAAAACTACTGTAGGTATATAATACATAAATTTCCCAGTAAACTATGTCACCGACATCCAACAGTCAACGCTTATGCGCCCTAGCGCGTGCCGCCAGCCATAAACAATACTTGGCCAAAAACCGAAAATAAAGTTGAACTGCACCTCCTTAGTTGGGTCGCAATATTGTTTTGTACGTATTGGAAAATATTATATAACACCTCATTGTTATTTGATATTAAACCTGAGACATGGCTTTATGGACTAAGTTACCTTTGCCTTCCTAGTTAGTGCTGCATGTATTGTAATAACAGAAAAAAATATTTTGTAACATTATGTTGTTAGGAGACTTATCCATGAAAAACATTTTTCATTATATAAGTAGTTTTGAGTTCTTAATGAGGATTTTACGATATGAGGTTAAATAAAAGTTATTTAGAGTTCATTACAAACTAGAAAACTATTTACAGTGCAAAAAAACTAACTGCATTGCTAACTGTTTATGGAATCTATACATTACAGAGAACTAGGAACATAGAACCCGGAACGCAGATTCCTGAACCCTCTTTGTCTCTCTGCCTCTACTTATCTATTGGAACCTAAAAATTTCAAAATAGGTTGGAGCGACGAGGAGCGTGTTAGATTGTAATAAATTTGGGGAGCCGAGCAAAGCGGAGCAGAGCGAGGCAACCGTCTTTGTTTTAACAGAAATATGATAAGCCTAGGCTGATCAAGACATGTCCAATTCTACGATGTGCCGATAACATCTATATAAGCAACCTCGTAGAAAATTTTATATACGATAATATTATTTTTAATAATTAATTAATTTTATTCTCAACCACTTTTTTGCTGCAGCGCATCATTGATATAAGAAGCAACAAGCGTCTTTCTGGACCCTATAATGGGTTCAGGTAAACAATAGTCATGTCCAAGTTTAACCATTACAAGATTCAAAGAATTTTTAAATTCGGTTCAGTAGTTCCAGAGATGGCTATTTCATAGGGAACTGTCCCACCGAGAACAAATATTCTACGTCCCCAGTAGGGTTGCCAGATGGGACAACCAAAATATCTGGCCAAAATTTCAAAAAGACGGGATATCGGGTTTATGGTCGGGACAAATGAATATTACGAATCCGAAAATTCTTTTTTATTATTGAAATTAAAGTGATTGCAACAAAATACTTTTTTTGGAAAATTATGAGATTATAGTTGAAAATTATAGGATAAAATTAGTGCGCTCGCAGTGCTCATTCGCTCGCCGCTCGCCGACTGTTGTTATTTGATATTTGTCAGGACAATCCCGACGAATCCCGACCATCTGGCAACCCTAGTCCCCGGGGATAATGTACCTTCCATAGACAAGACTTGTCTGTGGTACCTTCGTATGAGTAAAAGAATTTACAAAATCGGATTAGTTGTTTCAGAGATTACCTCCAACATCCAAACAAACTCACAAACACCATGAATGAAATAATGAAATTAAAAAGAGAACCATGAAACATATTCTTGAATTGGCATATTAAATTTCTTTGCAAGAATTTGAACAATACCTTACAATTTTTAAATTCCCAGACTCGTAAGCACAGGCTTTTGAACTGACTTACGATACATATCACAAGCTATATTTTATTATACTTTCAATACTTTGGCATTTTAGGTGTGTCAAAGTGTAATAAAAATATGAAAGCGATATGTACTAAGGAAGAAAAATCTGCAGAGCCACTTTTCGCTCGTATTGCAATGGTGATAGGAGCGAAAAGTGGGTCTGTAGAAATTTTTTCGGTGGTACCATACGAGTATCTTGTGTCAGTTTGATAGTCCGTGCTAGCTCGGTAGGTAGAGTAACCCATTTATTGAAATAATATTTGCAGTTTTCTACCTCAATAATACAGCTAAGCAAATTATTGATAAACTAGCTTTTGCCCGCGGATCCGCCCACGTGTAATTCGGTTTAACGACATGCTTTTTTCCGGGATAAAAAGTAGCCTATGTGTTAAGTTAGGGTTATACTAAATATCCAATACTACACTACCCAACCGGTATAACCATAATTATTTATTTAAACAATGTTTCTGTTGCTGGACATCTAGCAACAGAAACATTGTTTAAATAAATAATTACGTTTATTAGTTAATTAAAAAGCCCCTGATGATGCTTATATAGTGAAAACGGTTGGGTAGTGTAGTATTAAATATTATCCGTGGAAAGCATTTATAATATTAGGGTTATTTTTTTTTTTTAGATTTTCTCAGCCCACCTAGGTTAACTAATTGCTTTACCGTGATGATTATCAAATGGTCATGGTCATTTAATTATTACTAGAGGTTAAGTATTCTCAAATACACCAAAACGATATGAAAATTATTAAAATATAGCTTTTACCCGCGGCTCCGCCCGCGTCAAATGGATTTTCGTCGAAATAAGGTAAACAAAAGAATATGATTTTACAAACGACAATATGCAACGGTCACCATGTTTTTACCAAAGTGCTAATAAATACCAATCAAATAAGCCCAAATTCGGAGGGTCTGCTGTTGTCCGTTGAGGAGATCCCGTACACACCTTCTAGTCCCATCAGCAGACCTTGGTCACCATGTTTTACCAAAGTGCTAATAAATACCAATCAAATAAGCCCAAACTCGAAGGGTCTGCTGTTGTCCGTTGAGGAGATCCCGTCACCATACTCTAGTCCTATCAGCAGACCCTGGTCACCATGTTTTACCAAAGCGCTAATAAATACCAATCAAATAAGACCAAACTCGAAGGGTCTTCTGTTGTCCGTTGAGGAGATCCCATCACCATATTCTAGTCCCATCAGCAGACCCTGGTCACCATGTTTTATCAAAGTGCTAATAAAGACCAATCAAATAAGCCCAAACTTGAAGGGTCTGCTGTTGTCCGTTGAGGAGATACCGTACCCACCTTCCAGTCCCATCAGCAGACTCTGGTCAACATGTTTTACCAATCAAATAAGCCCAAACTCGAAGGGTCTGCTATATCCGTTGAGCAGATCCCGTACCATAACTTCTAATTACTACCAATAGAAAAGTATATTCCAAAAATCATAAAATGACTAATACTTTTTTTCCGAGTTCCGATTTTGATGAAATAAAGCCTTTAATCTATTCCAAATTAAGCTCTGTGCAGCTGTGGAACAAACATGAAAATCCGTTCTGTAGTTTTAGAGATGTGCGTGAACAAACAGACAGACAGAAAAGAATTCTAAAAATCGTTGATTACTGTTCTTTTACTCTTCTCTAGTCACCCCCTTTCTATTTCTATTACTTTTCTTCAATGTACAGTCACAGCGGTTTCTACTGTATTATTATAATATGTATTGATTGATTAAAAGGAAAGAAAAAAAGGCTGGTCAAGTGCTAATAGGAATCGTGCCCCGGGGAATCTGTACATACCATTTAAAACACAAACGTTTTCTACGAGCAGATGTAAACTACCAAACTAACTTGATTA
Organism: Ypsolopha scabrella; assembly: GCA_910592155.1. Taxonomy (NCBI): domain Eukaryota; kingdom Metazoa; phylum Arthropoda; class Insecta; order Lepidoptera; family Ypsolophidae; genus Ypsolopha; species Ypsolopha scabrella. Next base: position 15,305,706 of record OU342960.1, read on the forward strand.
ACTATTAAATTAAGTTAGACCATAATTTCTTTTTGAATAATATTGGTGTTTTTTATATTTCTATACGTCCCTTTTTTGAACGAATTTTCAAGTTTCCAAGCCAAATGGAAGTACCTATAAGTTTTCATGATTGATTGTATGAAATGGATTACGTAAAAGGCAATAACTTTTTTCCGCGTTAAGTTAGAAGCCTGATTTTCTTACAGCACTATGAAGCCGTAGACTTTATGTAGGGTATACCTTGTATTAGTTTCACTTTGATATCGAGAAAAAGGGTCTTGACACACATATAAGGGTTCCGTTTTTTCATTTTAAGGTACGGAACCCTAAAAATCTGACAAAAGAAGTGTTAATGACTATGACTGGCCACTGAACCCGTCCGGAGTCAGATTAGCAATGTTTGCTTCCTTCTTTATTATGGGTAGAATGTACTCAAAAGGTATTTTGAAATAAATGTGTACTGTCGCTATATATTGGTTTGAATTAGACCCACATTTCACTCTTACTGTAATGGGAACAAGAGTAAAATTTTCGAGTCAACACAACGTGAAGTACATACAAATAAGCGCAGTATGGTCTAATTCTTTACCCGTACCCAGGTTTCAATTAATGATTTCTGATCAAATAAGCCCAAATTCGGAGGGTCTGCTGTTGTCCGTTGAGGAGATCCCGTACACACCTTCTAGTCCCATCAGCAGACCTTGGACACCATGTTTTACCAAAGTGCCAATAAATACCAATCAAATAAGCCCAAACTCGAAGGGTCTGCTGTTATCCGTTGAGGAGATCCCGTCACCATATTCTAGTCCCATCAGCAGACCCTGGTCACCATGTTTTACCAAAGTGCTAATAAATAATGATTCAATTAATGATTTCTGATAACTACTGATAAGCGCATACAGAAACAGCTCTGTGAAGTGTGTCAAGCCCAGCAAACATTTATTCCCAAATTCATCAATTCCCAAACCGTTGGCGAAATAACGTAATGAGGTAAAAACAACGTTCATTCATCGAATACAGTATTCTGAGCGTTCATTATTAATTATGACACCTCAAGCACGTTTCGACTTCCAAAGAAAAAATATACTACTAAATTTCACTTCAAAGTCATTGTAACCATTTAGTCACAAATTAAGTACCCAATTTTATATGTATCTACATACCGGATTGGAGTATAAAACGGATCAAAAAGGGCAGATATTATTATATGGTAGTAGCTTTTGCCCACGGTTCCACCCGCCTGTTATTCGGTTTAACGATATGCTTTTTTACGGAATAAAAAGTAACCTAATGCAAAACCGGCCAAGTGCGTGTCGGGCCACGCGCAGTGTAGGGTTTCGTAGTTGCTGGGTACATTTTATAAATTGGTCTACTAATACAGATCGCGCCAAACTTCTAGTCCCATACATTTAGAAAAACGGCATTGTTGTGTTTAGAGGGGACTAAAAGTTTGGCGCGACCTGTACTCGTAAACCTGTAAACCCTACTCAGCTGTAATTGTTTTTCTTTTAACTTAATTATATATACTACTTTTGTAAATTTTTCCACATATCCATAAACAATCGTTTAGCCAGCAGGGATTGAGGGGGGGGGGACACTTAACTCTAACAAAAAATAGCACTTTAAAGCTTAATATTTCGCCAACGGATCCCTAAATCGAAAAATGATTGTCACACACCCATGTTTCTGAACGACCAATCCAGCGATATTTATTAATATTAATCTGTCCCACATTATGGGACAGACGAGAAAAAAAAATCATCACTAATTTAGCCCCGAGCAGTACCAAGCGCTGCTCCTCCGCCGTCAAACAATATATGACATGATTGACTCAACTAAGTGTAAGGACAGACGGACAGATGGACAGACAGACATGGCGAAACTATAAAGGTTTTGTCGGACTACGGAACTCTAAAAAGGAACTAATATAGGTAGCATCGCGGCCGTATCAAAATCAAAGTCAAATCAAAATCAAAATATTTATTTTGTAAAATAGATACATAAAGTATATTTTTTACAGGTTAAAGTTATTCTATACAAAAATAGAATATGAAAAAAAATGATAATAATACGGGAAATAGATACAAAAAATATTTAGGTTGGTATACTAAAATTTAAAAATTATACACCCGCATAAAATAGAGAAATTTCAATTTCGTGTTGGCACCTATATTGGTTCCCCTATTGGCATAGTAAAGACAGACTAGTAAGCTATCTTCACAGAGATGTCGTCCGCGCGGCTTATATGTGTGCCACCCACTGCGAGCCTGCACGTACGATATATGGAAAAAGAACCTCTCAATACCTCATGCCTAAACTTATCAATCAATTACCAAAAGATCTTAAAACTTCAATCAATCATCAAAACGTAAACTCGAAATTAAAATCTTACTATTTAGAAATTTTAAACAATAATATACAATGAACAAAAATAAAATAAACCCACAACATTAATTATGCTCACCAAAACTAAACAGTCTGTATATCGAACCGCACGTTTTGAACCGCACCACCAGTCGTCAGAATCTTGTCTCTCATTCTTATGGAATGGTGCTGGTTGCCTACCCTCTTTTTTATTGTTAAAGTTTTATAAGATAACATATTGTAGGTTGTTTTGTTAGTTTAATAATAGTTAAGGAAACCAAATGTAGTAGCAGATAGAATGACTCGATACCGAGAGAAACCAATATTATGGTTTATTGGTATCGATTGGGCAAATTGTAAAATATATTTTATGGTGGAATAAATAAATAAATAAATAAACCACAGCACGCACACAACGACAATATCTCAGGCGGTTTCTGGCGGTGTGCGCTTACGTACGCCACGCTACAAAATAGATAGGTATTTTGTGGCCGAGCGCCGTCCGTCGCATCGCCGCTAAATAAATTGACATCCCTGCAGCAGTAGGTATTTATGTCTCGCACGGCGCGGGAGTTGTACTACTATTCTGTTTTTACTATGCTATTGGACGTGTCTTTAATTAGGTCCTGCGAAATGGCAGTTTTTCCCATTTTTAGGTTGCTTTAGACCTCTGTGTCTAGTGATTTGAGTACTCGAACACTAATCCGGAGATCACGGGAATGAGCTCCTCATTTGTATGTAAGCAAGGTGTCATAAGTCATATCATAACATAACATTATACTATTTAAACAAAAGACTAAGCGCCCTTTAGTTCATCTAGTAGAACGTTGCGTTCAACTATTGGGCTAAGCATCCTCACCGTTTAATTGGACAACCTAATTTAACCTCGGGGCCGTGACATCTATAGCAAGGTCAGAGGTCTATAATATTTTATTGAGAAAATACACATAAAGTCCACTCTGGACTGAATTCTAACTGCTGTCAAAACTTCAATTTTTTCCAAAATAATAAAGCTTCTGGCGTTAACACTAAATAACTAGGTATGTAGGAATAAAGAAAGTGTTGTTTTGATAGCACTTAAACTAAATTAAAGCCTTCAGAATCTGCTTTCATGTTTCTTAGAACTTGTTCCCTCATATTTACGACCGAAGAACGGGATCAAAAAATCAATATTACATACATAAAATAGGAAAAATACCGCCATGTTTCATACATTCATAGATTTATAGAGTGGCCCGATAGTACCACATGTCGCTATTTCATGCACTAGACGTATTTTTTAAATATATTTCTTTATTAAAATGTAATGAAAATAATGATTACGTCCAAAATTCAAGATCACGATACAGACTATATAACGAGTTCTTTATAAAAAAGTACCGTGACTGACTGGCACAGCATACATTTTGAATTCTTAATTTCGTAAATGTACACTAAGTATCGATTTTTCACCACTTTATGGGGTGAAACGGGGCTTAAACTTTTTTATCTATATATTTTCCTGACGGGATGTGAAAATGTTTAGGTTCATCCATCCATCCATCAGCCTGTTTCGTCCACTGCTGGACATAGGCCTTTCCAGGATTTCGCCACGCTTGGCGGTCCTCCTGGAAGAAATGCCCATACTCACACACGCTGGGCAGGCGGGTTGGTGAGCGCGGTGCCGAAACCCTTGCGCAATAAATAAATTGGAAAAGTGCCGCATTAAGCCACAATTGCGACCGATTTCACAATAACGAGTCCATATAATAATGTACATATAGATAAAAGTAACATAACATGAAAAAGCAATACTTTTATTTATATATCGGCCTCTATGCGAATCGGCTGTTACGGAAAGCTTTTAAGCGCGCTGTAATAGTATATTTGGCTGCAATGTAGAACCACCCTACCATTAAGTTAATTGGATCTCGGTTCGGTTCAGCCGAGTCCGGGTCAATATTCGTGCCAAAATGTTCATTGTTTCTCTAGATATCATTAAGTCATTGATTTGTAATTGTGTCCTATCTAGACCACTTCGCAGTGTATCGTGAACGTTTCATGATAGTTTCTATTTTGCGCACGTTAGGGTTATAAATTCTAATGAAATAGTAAGTTGTAACTTTGGATAGAGCTGATTGTCTTGTAAAATGATGTCTACAAAATTGAGGTATAAATGGTTCAAATATTTGGATTTTTCCGCAAAAAGGAATATAAGCCCTTTGCTGACTTCATGCGATTCTTAGAGTTCCGTACCTCAAAAGGAAAAACTGGAACCCTTATAGAATCACTTTGTTGTCCATCTGTCTGTCAAGACCCTTTATCTCAGGAACGCGTGAAAGTATCGAGTTGAAATTGAAACTATATACTCAAATCTGTAGTCTCTTGAAGCTGTGAAAAAATCAAACTTCTATGTTAACGTAAAAAAAAGATACGGCAGTTTATGCCCCCAAAAACGTACATTTCGACACTCACAAGGGAATCAAAATTCATAGGGTATTTCCCGTTGACCTAGAACTATGAAATTTGGCAAGTAATACCATCTAATACTACAAGTATAGGAAAAAATCTTAAAACTATACATTTGTACTTAAATCAATAAAAAAATCATCGAGATTAAGCAACGGTATGTGCGGTCATAATTGTACGGATGACCAAATCTTTTTGTAGATTTTTTTAACTTTTACTAATTTGTACGGAACCCTCGGTGGGTGAGTCCAACTCGCACTTGTTCAGTTTTTAAAATGAAATTGTTAGATAGCAGTGTTTTAGGTATTACCGCAAAACCCATTAAATCTGGTAAGTGATTCGCAACCAATAAGAAAATATAGATTTTACATATTGTGAAAAAACAAAGACTCTTCGCTAGGTTCCTGTTAATCACATTCAGGGCTTGAAATAACTTTAAAAAGATGGTAACGTTACCACTGTCAAACGGGGTTAACGTTACTTCAAAAAGTAAAGTTATGCCAGTTAACGTTATTAAAGTGACTTCTTAACGGTAATAATTTTAAACGTTAATAAGAAACTATTCTAAATTTACAGTTAGTAATTTAACGTTAATTTTACCGTTATTTGTGTAACAATATGACTATTATTTTTTACCTATATTCTGCGTGCGTTGAGCCAGTCTTCATAGTTAATTCACTTCCGTAGACGTAGGCGGATTTTAATGGTCTACTTTACCTCCATATAGCTTTTTTCCAGTTATAAAATTAGGTAGGGATTTTGAGCGGTCAGCCCTCGGACTAGAACTGAAATGGTGTTTAAAGGCAAAGTAAAAAAAGGTAGGTAGTTCTTACTCTATAACGCGTATTGCAAGCAAAGACAAGCAATAACTGTTGTATCAACGAACCAGGTGGAGGATTCTGGCGCGTGCGCAAAAATTGCAAAAGTAGAAAAATCAATTGTCTCCGTAGAAATTCCCTTGTAAAATCACCCAAAATCAATAAAAAACGTGATTAAGTTACAGAGTTACCATTATCAAAATAACATTAAGTATCGGTATTTACAGTGTGATTTGGTAACGTCATCAAGCCCTGTAGACCTATTCTTAGTCTGTCGAATAAGCCTTCTCCATCGTAAAAACCCATTTTATCTGTTGAACTCCATACATTTTTAGATCGAGTTTTAGAGATCTCGATTCGATTTTTGCTGCGGAATTGTCCCCTAATAACCTTGTATATGTGGTAACCAGATCATAAAATTGAAGACTTCATGAAATATTACATTGTTTGTTGACCATTTCATGATATGGATTGACTAAATCAATGAATAGAGATCGTTTCACGATATGATCAACTAACACAAGACCATTTCATAATCTGGTCAAACATCGTATGATCATATCGTAAAATAGTTACATTTATTCACCACTAGCGGCGCTGATGGCGCATTGTTATTGTTTGTGCGATGCGATTTATAGTTTTTCCGTGACCAAAGTAGGCGCGACGACGAGCGAAGCGAGTAGGAGCGTGTTAGGTTGCTTGTGAATATAAATTCAGGAGCTGAGCAAAGCGGAGCGGAGCGAGGCGACGTCAGAAATTTCATGAAATAGTCGACCATTTCATGAAATTATCGCATTTCGTGAAATAGTCAAACGTCGCTGACCAAATCGTTAAACGTTGAACACTTAATGACCTGGTCATTGACAGTTGACTATTTCATGAAATGTTCAATTCTATGATCTCGTCACGACATATATATCGTCGTATGGTTTCGTACACGTCTTTAAATATAAAATATACAATTCCTTCAGAGTATCATAAAAAAGTGTTATTAGATATATAACTAAAGAAAAACATTGAGTTACGATTTCGTTTCTGTCATTGTGATAAATGATTAAACTGATTTTAGGTTGCTGAAAAACTTACCCTCCTAAGTATTGTTTTCCCTACTTTTAATACGATCACTTAAAATAAACAGCAAAAATTCGATTGTGAAAAGAAAGCAGCGGTCATAATATGACCTACCTGCCGCGGTCATAATATGACCGGTGGCAGATTACGGCCTGCAATGCCTTTTTAGGGGTTTGCAGGCTCGGCGCAGCAAGCCACTTCAGGGGTACAACATTCGTAAGAAATAAATATATGCGCGCTAGATACCTTGAAGCCATCATTAAAAAGAAAATATTTTTGTAGCATTTTATATAAGGTGACTTTAATTTATACAGCCAAACTTTACTGGAGGCTTGGTAAGAGATGATCAGTAACACGGATCGATAACACTTTTTGCTAATTGTGCAAAATAAAATCTTGCCGTCTCATAGTAATTGAATCGGGCGGGGCTGGCTTTGCGTTTGTAAGGAACACGAAAAGAATAATTTACAAATTTCACAAAAAGGGTCATCGAACCTTGTTACTGAGCACTTACCTCTTCAGTAAGAATTTGGTTGCATAAATTAAACTCACCTTATGTATGCGCGCTAGATACTTGAGGCATATTAAAAAGAAAATATTTTGGTGGCATTTTTATATATCTGTTTGAGCGTATTCTTCAAGGTTTAGCCAAGGTAAGAAACCCTCGGTATTTCATAATGTTCGGGTGTCACACTTCTCTCTCTTTCTCACAAATCCCAGAACCTAATTGACATACAGAGCTGGAAGGTGCCAAATGGCACCCTTTTACTAAGCCTCCGCTGAATGTCGGTCTGTCCGTCTGTCACAGGGGTAATAGAGAGAAAGCTGAAATTTTCACAGAATACGTGCTATTATGGCCTCTATCACGAAAATTAACAAAAATATTGAAAAATAACGAATTTTAAGGGGTCCCCATACAAGAAACCGTTGCATTATTTAAATGTTTTTGGCTAGTAATGGTAATACAAACCAGTTTTAAATTTAGTCAGATTGTAGGACATAGCCAAATTAAACCAAAAAATAATAAAAAGTAGGGTTCTGTTTTCAGGTGGTGCAAATTTTTTGTCAGTTTATGCTCAGCAGTAAGAATTTAATGTGAAATTATTTCTTAAGTAAAAATTTTTAAAAGATCCATCTCCGCGCACCTTTATGTGTCTACAGCGATATAGATGTCGCTGGGCGTCTATCATTGCGTCAACACCGTTCCTCTCTTATCTACTTACTAGCTTTAGCCCGCTGCTCCGCCCACGTGTTATTCGGTTTAATGACCTGTTTTTTTTCCGGGATAAAAGGTAGCCTGTGTGATAAGTTAGGGTATAAGCTATATCCATTCTAAATTTCATCCAAATCCATCTAGCCGTTTCAGCGTGAAAGAGTAACAAACATACACACACACACACACAAACTTTCGCATTTATAATATTGGTGTGATATACTATGGTTCCCTATTATACGTTAAAAAATAAACGGTTTTTGACACACGATGACCTGTCAAATATCCGTTTATTCGAATCATTCGTTTTTATATAAAAACCCGAACATGAAAACGAATGCACGGCGATTAGACGTATTCATGATTGTAGTGATTGCAAAATTAAAATTGTCATTAAGTTGATAATTGCATATACGAGTAATGTCACCAAATATCATACTTATTTGTTGTCGATACCTACCAAAAGTATTCAGACATTTGTTTGAAAACCTTGGTGGTCGTCCGTTTATTCGAGTATTACGATTATTTCGATTAGTAACTTCGATTATTCGATGTGTCCGGTATGTTTCTGTTTTGATTTTGAGAAACGTCACCGACAACGTTTGTTCGTTTGGAGATTAATCATTTTAATCAAAAACGGATTGGTCTGGGAGCCCTACCCTACTATAAATTAAATATGCTGAGTCAATTACTTACCTGATCAATGTGAAACTCACATACATGTTTTTTCATGTAGACCATTATCTTTTAGCTGTAAAGCCTTTGTTAAAATTGCGCTTTCTTAAGTGATAAATACGTTTTCAAGCGGCTTGAATTCTATGTCTGAAATAACTGCTGAAAATAAAGTAATTCATCAAAATTACCAAGAAAGACATCGAATATAAATGCATGAAAGGTAATTACTGATAAATAGCAAGAATTCTATTTAAATATTATCGACTAAATGAGGAGCATGCATTTTGTGTTCATTGCCGTGTACATAGGTATTAGGCTAGTTTGTTTAAGTTAACACTAGATTAGATTGTATTAAGTTAACCATAATGTTGTTTTATTTTGTACCAACTAACATATGTGAAAAAACTGTTATATTTTAATTATTATACGAGTATTATATGTGATAAAATATAATATATGCAACGTGAAATTTACGTCATTTTGCTAACGAAGACTGGTGATAGTAGTCGTCCATATGTGCAACTTTTACTACGAAGCCAACCATGAAATAGTGAAAAAAAAAATCAGCTGTTTCATACATTTGGGTAGAGTAGGTATTAAACTTTTCTATGGAACAGCTGGTATTTTTTTTACGATATCCAGGTTGGCTCCTCAGTTAAAGTTATTCGTAAGGACAAGTACTATCACCAGCTTTCATTAACAAAATGACTTAAATTTCACGTTCTATATATTATATTTTATCCAACCTCGTATCCTAAAATCCTCAATACGAACTCAATACTACTGGCATAATGAAAAATATTTTTCATGAACCTCTCTAAAACACAAAAAAATAAATTATAGTATACAACCCGGTCACAATATCTGTGCACCTGACCTCGTGACGTCATATCGGCGGTCTGGGTATGGTGTGAAAAAAAGTTTTTTCGAGAAATGTGGAGGTAAAAAAAAAATACTAACCTTTTCAAATCAATTTATTATTGATGAAGGGTTTGTTATTAAAAAACAATAATTTTGATTACAAAAACATTTATTATTAAACTCAGTCACTATAAATTATTGACTCTATGCCTGACATTGTATCTTCCTCACTCTCACTTTCTGAACTCGCTGAACTGTTTTCCCCTAGTGATATTAAAAGTTGTGTGATGTTGTCATCTGCTAGATGATCCTTTTCCCAGTTTGTTTGTTTGCTTTTTCCGATTCAAAAAACTTGAGCACTTTCAAGATTAAATTTCTTGATTCGCTGTGTATTGTTTTTCCCATGACTTCAGTTTAACAGCTACAACAATTTTAATAACAACCAAACCAGTCCAAACTTAACAGTAAACAGTCTAAACTTAACAATAAACATTAAAAAACAAAACAACAATAAAGCGAAAATATCAAAATTATCGGGACGTGTAGCGGCAACGAAGATGCTAACCGTACTGTCGCATCGGGGAGTGCGCGGAGAGGTGACAGGGGAAGCGGGAGAGGCGCCACATTCCAGCGAGGTGCACAGATATTGGGACCGAGTTATAGGTCTCCGAACAACATAATGCTATAAAATAACTTTTTTTGAGATTACAGTACATATGATACTCACTAGGAAAGCAAAGGGAACTTAGCCCATACAGCCATGTCTGAGGTTTAATATCAAATACCAATGAAGTTTTTATATAATGTCCTCCAATACGTACAAAACAGTAACGAGGTTACAGTTCAAATTTATTTTCGACCAGGTATTGTCTATGGCTTCCGGCGCATTGGTCTCGGTCTATCAATGGATGGATTGGATGAACTGTTTGTTGCGCCATAGTTTTAGAGGAAATTTATTTATTACTTTCTGTGGTTTTATGGGCCAAAATAATTATTTTGCCCCGAAATTACTGACAACAGGGATAGTGATGAATGATATTTGACTCCACCTGACCTTCTGGAAATAACGACGGAAATTACGAACACTTTTAGAACAAGCTTTTACAAGAATAATCAAAAATGGCTGATGACAAATTTATAATAATTATGAAAACAGGTTAGTAGGCACGGGTTTAGATAAAATAGCGTATGAAACTATACATAACTACTATAACTAGGTATTAAAACACTCGTGTTTTATTTAAAACTCGCCTTCGGATCGTTTTCTAAACTGACACTCGTGTTTTTAATAACCTTTTTATGTACCAGTTTCATCAACTACTATTATCGAACCTCATATCATAAAATCCTCATTACGATGTCAAAACTAAAAAAATTAAAGAAATAAATTATAGTATAGGTCTCCGAACAACATAATGCTATAAAAAAGCTTTTTCTGAGATTACAGTACATGTGATACTAAATAGAAAGGCAAAGGGAACTTAGCCCAAACAGCCATGTCTGAGGTTTAATATCAAATACCAATGAGGTCATCATATAATATTCTCTAACACGTACTAAATAATATTGTGGCGTGACAAAGGAGGTGACAATTTAATTTAATTTTTGGCCTGCATTGTCTATGGCTGCCGGCGCGCGCAACGGCGTACACATGCGTGGTGGACTGTTGGATTTTGGCGCCATAGCTTACGTGGAAATTAGTATTAACTGTGGTTTTATGGGTCAAATCAAAAGTATTATTTTGCCCTAAAATTACTAACAGCAGTGATGGTGATGATAATTTGACTCCACCTGACATTCTGGAAATAACGACAGAAATTAAGAACACTTTGAGAACGAGCTTTTACAAGAAAAATCAAAAATGGCTAACGACAAATTTTATCAAGATTATTATGAAAACAGGTTTCGGGTCGTTTTTTAAACTGACACTCGTGTTTTTAATAACCTTTTTATGTACCAGTTTCATAAACTACTATTATCACATATAATATAAAATAAATGTATATAAACTTTAATAGCTTGTTCTTTTATTTTTGTTTTTTATCATATTAAAGTATATACACAAAAGAATAAAAAACAATTTCAAGATATATTTCGGATCCTATTGGGCCCAGTATATCTTGAAATATTTTTTAATTCTTTTGCGTATATACTACATATAATAGAATAAAAAACAAAAATTAAAGAACACATATAATATAATAATAATTTAGTTTAAGAGTATTCATAAGTTAATTCAATTATTTTCGAATAATACAAATTATAATAACATCAATAAATAAATAATGTCAAAGAAAAAATATAATAATTAATATATAACAGTTGGAAAATAGTTCTTTAGTGTTGACAACAGAAGATATATTACTTTGGAAAAATTTAGGTTTTAACAGTACTAAATTGATAGCCGATAGGACTCATCACCCATCACGCTGGGACGTAATAATCGTCGGTGAAACACAGTCCATACCCGGAAACTTCTCTGACATCTTTTCAAGAATTCATGTGGTGTCGAATTATTATTTATTAAAGTGTACTATTTTTATAAATATCACAGACATTCGCTATTTCTTAGCGATATTATCAATACGAGTTAACTATCTCAACGGCTTTGCTTAAACAAGGGAATATATTCCATTTAATTACACAGAATTGAGGTTTCCAAGGTGGTGTTCGTTGGAAACGTTACTGCGCAGTCTAATTGAGGAAACGTAATATTTGACTCTTGTAGGGATGGAGGAAATTCGATCTCGGGGTACGGGTTCCCATTTCATGTAACATTAGGCTTATTTTACGTTTTACGATACACTACTATTATCTTTGTCTCTATGTAGTGTATGCAATGTAGCTACGTGATCGTCTTAGATCATTTAGTTAGGTTGAATAATTATTTGCGCTCGTTATTAGTTGGCAATCGAAAATATCTATGAATCCTTTGCATCGTATTGATTGATTTATGTCGCGATCTTTCAATAATAAGTGCGAATCGGACTCACGCACAAAATGTTCCGTACCACCCCACAATACGGGTGCGGAACCATAAAAACATTATGGTGTATAACAATACATGCCAAAGCAATATCAGGGCCACAAAAATCAAGCCGCTAAAAAGGTAGTGTATGAAAAAAAATTTGGCGTCGTCTGCGTATGGAACCTAACTTTTCATTATTTTTATTTTACTTTAGAATGCGTCCTACAATCTGACTAAATTTAAAACTTGTAGAGCCGAAACCAATAACGTTTAATAATGCAACTTTTTCGAGGTATCTCGTATGGGGACCACCCTAATTTTTCATATTTTCATTTTAATTTGTAGTGAAGAAGACAATAACACGTATTTTGTTAAAATTGCAACTTTCTCCCTATTACGGTTGAAGCTGTAGGTAGACCCCCGTGACAGACGGACATACAGACAGCGAAGGCTGATCCCGTTTGGCACCCTTCGCTTACGGAACCCTAAAAATGAACGGAAAGTCTATAAAATACAAAACACGAACAGATTCTAGTTTAGATTCCCATTCCGAACGTCCCCCTGAGCGTAGTTCTTGATCTATGGTAAAAGTTAGAAATAAATGGTAAAAAGTCAATTCATCATCCTGAAATAAAATTACCTACAATAGATGGCACTATGTATCTATGCATATGATTTTTGCTGCAGTTATTATTGTACGGAACTGAAATTATATTTCATGTCTGTTGTATGCCGAAGCTTTGATTGCATGTTGATAGTTGAGATTGTCGGCACTTGGTGGAATTTATCAAACATTGTTGTGATAAAAAAACACTTGTACTTTTCCACAGATAATATTTAATTCTACACTACCCAACCGGTTTCACTATATAAGCATCATCAGGGGCTTTTTAATTACATAATTTTATATATAATTATTTATTTAAACAATCTTTCTGTTGCTAGATGTCCGTGCAATAAACGATATAAATAACTTATATACTTATATATATATAACTTATAGTTATTTATATCGTTTATTGCACGGACATCTAGCAACAGAAAGATTGTTTAAATAAATAATTATATATAAAATTATGTAATTAAAAAGCCCCTGATGATGCTTATATAGTGAAACCGGTTGGGTAGTGTAGAATTAAATATTATCTGTGGAAAAGTACAAGTGTTTTTTTTTTATCACAACAATGTTTGATTGCATGTTATATTTAAAGAAGAAAGAATTATAAAAATGCAATAGAATAAAACAAAACAGAGTTTATGGGCAGCGGCTTCAACTGGTGCTAGGGTTTCGGCACTGCGCTAACCAACCGTGCCTGAGTATGGGCATTACTTCCAAGAGGATCACCAAGAGTAGCGAAATCTTGGAGACGTATATTTCAAGCAACAGATGAAGACAGGCTGAGGGATGGAATGAAATCCCTATACGTGCGTCATTCACAAGAATTAACAAAAATAAATATTTCTTCTATCAATATAAATTTTAAACTAACAATAAAATTTATATATTTTAATAAGGAATATATAACAAATTAAATGAATGTTTGGGCTTATATTTTACCTCGACCGCCTGTGTGGCCGAGTGGTAGAGCGCTCGCCTGCTAACTCAAAGGTTATCCTAATGATAACCATATTTTACTTTCTCGTATAATATTAAAAAAAAAAACCTTCAAAGTCACCTAGAGTATACAAATTCTATGCGCTATAAGTTCTAAATTACTCGAAAGTCCTATTGACTGAGCTATCACTACTAAGTTTGCCACGATATATATACACGATATACCTTTACGATATACCAAGCCCACTTTACAAACTCATTTAACTGGCCACAATTGAACTAAAGAATTTAAAAAAAGAACGAGTTTATTTTGTTATATATAATTAACTTATCATTAGATACCTATTCCAAACACACCAAGAAAATTGGGCCACGGCTATTTTTCTCGAATTGTGTGCCATTTACGATACATACCGGCAAAGACAAATTCTGTGTATTCTTTTGGATACATACATACTATTTGAGACTGTAAAGTCAATTCTGAAGGCTTTAATTTTAATTTTAGTGCTTTCAAAACTCATTTTTTTCCAAAGTAATACAGCTTCTGTTATTAACACTTAATAACTATTTTGGAATAAAGAAAATTTTGTTTTGACAGCACTAAAAATAGAATTCAAGCCTCCAGATTTGTTTAGTGTGTCATAAAATTAGATAAGGGTCTTGCTAAGTTTCTTGTCATTCTTCTCAGCAAAAGTAATCGAAGTGGTGGAGTTAAGCATGTATTTATAGGTTTAATTTTAATTTTATATTTTACGTATAGTTTTTTTGTGTTAGTTAATGTGTTGATGTATCTAGTGTACACATATATACATAATTAACGTACTCAGCGCCAATGTATCTTTTTGGATTATGTCGAATTGTTAATTTCACGACCTGATCGGTGATACCGTAAAGTTTGAAATAAGAAATTTACTATAAAATATATGCGACCATGAGCGAGTTCAGTAGGTTGTGATCATAAATTCGGGTGGTGAGCAAAGCGGAGCATAGTGAGGCGACCTCTTGAGTTTTTACAGATTTCATGATATTACGATCAGATCATGAAATTATCGATTCTACGAAATGGCCACGACATATCCAAAATGATACATTGGCGCTGAGTGTGTTAAATGTGTATACTATATATACTAAAATAAATACTCGCTTAATTCCAACACTTCGATTACTCTTGCTGACATGAAGAAAAAGAAACTTAGCAAGATCATTATCTAACTTTTTATCTTTTTGATAACGGTAAGTTTTCATAAAATTTGCTTCAAGGAAGAGATAGAACATGTAGGATAAAGGGAACACGCCAACTACGCCAAGTTATCTAATGCAGACGTACCTAACTGTATAAACATGAAATATTTCTTGAAAAAAGCTGCAACGTATTTTATTTTGGAGAGAAAGACCAAATAGCATTGTTTGGGACTTCATTAACGTACAAAAAGCAATATCCTGAATGAAATGTTTTGGAGTTTGGGCTTACGTAAATATCATAAATTATTATTACATCAAGGGCCGGAAACATTACTTGGACATGTTTTACATAATAAAGTAGAAGAATTGGAAGATCACGAAAACGAAGCCGCGTTGGAATGCTAGTATACGGGTACAAGCAACATTCTCAAATAAATTTAATTTTATTACAATATGGCCATTAAATTCTAATGATACCTGAAGCTTTTTGTAAAAATAGTTGATGTTAATAACAGAAATTCAAATGTTTAATACGAAATATGAATATTATTTATTTACTTAATGGACGATACAGGCCAGTGAGCCACTACACAGGGACATTTAATGGACAAAAGTAGTACAGTGCGACCAACTTATCTGTTGAGTAAAATCATTCGCCGTCTATTTCTAATTATACTCTTTTCTACCGCACTAGAAAGAGATGGGTGAATAATCCAACTGAACAGATAAGTTGGTCGCACTGTACAAAAAGAAACGTCACAGGGCCGAAACTAGGTAGAACCAAAATTTTAGTTGGATAACGATATATTTTCGACATCAAAGAACTGTCATCATTAATCTTCACTCAGGATATTTGCAGTTTTATAACATATAATATCCATCCATCATCCTGTTTCATCCATTGATGGACATAAGTATTTCCAGATTTCGCCACTCCTGGCAGTCCTCTTGGAAGAAATGCCCATAATCACTTACACTAGGCAGGCGGGTCGGTGATCCTTTTTGCTCTCCCCCGAATGACTTCGGGGCGTTTGCGAGTAAGATGGTAGTACCTCCACATTTGAGCCCGGCATCACCAGGCTTGATAAAAAACAAACATTGAACTCAACTCAACTGGTAATACAAATCTTACACATATGAAGAAAAGTGTCTTAAACAAAATAAACTGGGTTGGGGTTTTGTCTTTAGAAGGAAATATAATACTCACTTCACCTCTGGGGTTTTTGGAGACAGCAACGTGTCTAGTAACTATCTATGAACGTCATTTTCCTTTCTTATGATCGACAATTAGTAACCTATTATTTATTTTTATGAAAAATTGACATAACAAGTTACCGTAATAAATTTGAATTTCACGTATACTAAGTTACATGTATGACAAATAGTTTAATATTTACCAATATTTAAAAACAACCTTTCATAAATTAGACTCACAAAACGCCATACATTCTCGCATTGCGGACTTCAATCTGTGCTAAAACAGATTACGTCTGGTGCAGAGGTGCAGACGACGACAGTGCGTTGAGCGGTGACATACCAAGGGTGACTGACTTTGAGAATGGTACCACAAAAATGTACAGTCGGTTTTCCCGTGCAAAATATATAATAGAGTGATTAGTTGGTCACAATTTCGTCTAACTTCTGGGGAACTGTAACCTAGTAACATCCTCAAGAGGTATTGAGTGGGACACAAAAAAATACTATACCCGTATTGCCTTTTGCAAAGGAAGCACGAAAAAGCTTTTTGCACTTTTTCCCACAAAAGCACGTATAAGGATTCACGAGGACTCACCCCCTGGACTAAGTTCTTCAACTATAGGAAAAAAACAGCCGTGAAAGGCGTTAAAACCCCTTGCCGTTTTTTGTGCCTGTGACTGCGCTCGTTTCTGCAAATTTAGTCTCAGCGACAGACAGAGTTTTTTTAACGGAAACCATTTTAACATTTAGACAATGCTTATGTTTACGTTACATCAAATTTTGATTTTGCTTTAGTCACTACGACTGAGGAGGTTTACAATCCGTTAATGCAAAAATCAATGTTTGACGCAGGGACAAAGGTCAATTAACGAAGTAACAAAACGTAAATTGACAAAGGCCTTTGTCATTTTTTTGAATCATACAAACTGTTGAATCCCTTAGACGAACTGTTAAAGGGAACATACGAACTGTTAAAGTTAAACTCCATAAAGGCCTTTGTCATTTTTTCCCACAGCGAAAAATTAACGGAACGTATACGAACCGTTAGTGGATATTAACAACGACCTTTTTTTTTAAATTAATACGATTCGTATGCACAACTTTAACAAAGTGACCGCGGAAACTGGGCAGCGTCAGTCGGCTCAGCACTCTCACACGATTTGCACGTTCGTGCTTGCTTATGACGGTTTTATTATCTATTATGTTATTCTATTGTTATTTTTGTTACGGTGATACAGATGTGCATAAATCAATGGATATTAACACATGAATGCATCAACCATGGCGAAATTATAATTTCGTCCATGGCTTCAACACATTGTATTAGTTTTAATTTACAGGCCTGCGATTCCTGAAATTTCGTGGCGTCCTGTCAGCTGAAGTTGTACACCACTGCAACCCTCAGCAGGGCGCACAAGGGTGAACAGTGGCCAGCCAGCCCCTGCGAGTTATAGGACTTTCTTACTAATGGTGCCTGTACAATGTTTTTTTCTATTGCGGCGCACTCTTAGTAAGAAATTCCTACTTCTCGTAGGTCCGGTGGACGGCAGCACCGTTCACCCGACGACGCGACAAGGCACTTTGTCGCTGCATTTGACCATATATTACCTTAAACGCGGGGACTAAGGCACCTATATGATAGCGACATATTACCATAACGTGGAGAACTGGAGACTAGGCACCTTTGTGATATAGAGATATTACCTTAAACGTGGGAACAGGTACCTTTGTGATAGGGACATATGTGAGGACTAAAGAGCATCCCGCTCCGAAGGCACCTTTGTGACAGGAACAAATCATCTTAAAACGGAAGCACAATAACGGATACACGTAAGGTTAAGGGGACTTAAGACGAGGCGACAATATGTAGTATACAAGTTCAGATTGCATTCGTTTAAATTTGTTCTGACCGAGAGTTAAAGTTCTTTAGACGGCCCCCATTTGTTAATGGATTTTTGTCGCTGCGTTTAGATTTTTTCTGAATGAAAATGGCACCCAGATATGGATTAGTTACGTATTTCCTGATATCCTCGAGCCCAGAAATCATATTCAAAAGATGAACGAACTTTCGGCGTTCTAGATCTGTCAAAGTAACACCAAGTTACAGTAGGCTCGTATTCATCGCACAGATACTGCATGGAAGTTGTGGTTTCTACTTTCGGATATTCTTTAACTTATTGTTGCTAGGATAGATTTTTTTTATTAGAAATTTATTTCTATATTTTAAACACTTAAATTGACAACATTTCATTTTAGTTAACCATTTGTTTTTAATATCTTTATTTAAGGGCTTAAAAAGAAGCTTATGTATTTTTTATTTTGTTTTATTTTCTGTTTTTCCTGCATAAATTTAATGTTTTTTTATTCACTCATTCTAAGAGGACGTAAGTTGCATCTGAGGATTTCAAAAGTCGATGTTCATTGCCAATCGATTATTAAAAAAAAGCTTGGCATGTGTATGTCCACTGTCACATGATATGACGGTTGATTTATTTTTTGAAGAAAGTGAACTTAAAAGCAAATGACATTGTTTTTAAAATCCTGTGTTTACCATATTTTGAGTTTTTTGAAAATATCTGTTCATTTAATCACTATTTAATTCTGAAAAAAATATGGTGCTCATAAGACCCATATCTCAAAATGGTTTTTAGTTTTGCACCAATTGTTAATTTGTAATGTTGTCGATTGGTGAGTGTGAGTTTTTGTGGGAATCAAACCACTTGTCAATCCAGTTATTTGTTCGTTTTTTCTCATCAACAGATTCATGTAGCTGAAACTGAAAAGAAATTCCAGCCAAAAGAAGGCTTATATGCTACAGAAATAACCTCACATAACTGTAAAGTGCAATTCTGTACTTCAGGAGACAAAGGCCTCTGAACTTCACTGCCCATCATAAATACAACAAAAAAACAAGGCTTACCTTTACCGGTTCAGTTGTGTAGGCATGTTGATGCCATTCGATTATTTAACAGATCATAGCGTGAATTCCTCAATTCACCTTGTATGTGGTTACTGCTTGGTCAGTTGAATTTACTTTAATTTGTGAACAGTTTTGCCTGTCGAATCTAACATAATCCATCCCTGTGATACAATGATGTTGTTGATGGAATACCTGCTCCGTACTATGTCCCCTGCCAACGGCGCTGGGTGCTCTCTAGAGTAAACTACTCATATAAACCTATCATTACATCGCCTGGAGTTCAGATTATCCTCTCTCTAAGTAGATTTTTCTCTTTTGTGACCCACTTCATAGAAGAAATGACAATTAATGATGTACACATCTGCAAACAGAAGATGTGTTTGTCCATATTTGAGGCATTGAGAGCAAGAAAGGCCTAACATTTCCAGACATAATTGATATTTAATTGTGTCTGGAAATGTTAGGCTTTTCTTGCTCTCAGTGCCTCATTTATAAATCCACTACACGAATCTATGCAAGTAATAAAGTACCTACTAAAAAAGTCGTACCTGTACAAAGTGTCTTTTTGCGGAATTTTACTCAGACCAATACTAAAGCTTTTTCAATTTTTTTCTCTCTGTATTTTTATTTTTAACTCGAGATGCCTCGATAGATTTGGATGAGGTTTTCATCATCATAGTGACCCAGGGGCCTTATTGTCTAACTTTAAATCTATCGCGATACCCTTTAATTTGACATTTGTACCATACTTTAAATGTCAAAATCAAAGGTATTGCGATTGATTTAAAGTTACACGATAAGGCCCTTGGTCAACATACAGGATATAAGGTGTGTTGATAAAATAACCGCCAAGCCGAAAACCTTGATAACAGTACATTTATTGAAAGACACTTCGAAGCAAGTGAATCTGCGGCACAAAGCTAGTTCTTAATAAATTTGCTGCATTTTATTATCTCTAACTTAGAAAGGTCGAAATAAACTGAGGCGTCGACCTCAAGAGATTATGACCGGAGAGAAAGAAGACTCATAAGCAAGTTAATTTTTTTTAGCCTCTTAAATTTTACAAAGCTTATCTTGAAATAAGTTAAAAAAAAAATGGATAAATGTACATCAAATCTAAGCTTTACTCGTAAAAAAATGTCATTAAAGCCGTCTTGTTTTAACTTTTAAGACTAAACAGAAAGTTGAATCAATTTAGGCACTATCGATGTACGAGTATTTGCCTCTTGAAGAGCCATACATCAACGTCAGCAACTCAATCATCATCAATCCGAATATACAATCAATACACGACCAATCAAGGGGCAATAGTTACACGCTCCGAAATATACCGGTCCTTGGTTCGGTTAAACGCCTAACTCGCGGCAGGTTACGGTTCGAGCCCTCTGTACACTTTGAGTAAAAAAACATGTATGTATTAAAAAACACGCCTACTGGAATGGATATTTCATTTGGATTTCAGTGCAGTTGGGGAACATACAAAACAACACGAATCTAATGTAATAGTCCCCCGACTGCACTGAAATCCGAATTAAACCTCTATTCCAGCAGTCGTGTTTTTAATAATGTTATCTTATTTATTTTTATTTAATACTTTTTTGTATAATTTATAGCTTATTCTACTTAGGATGCCATAAGGATTCTAAAGATACCACACATTTTGAAATCGATTCAGGCATTAAGAAGTTATGGTAAATTAAGAAAAATACCCACGTGAACACTGAAAAAAATACACTCCTTTTTTGGGGGCAGGAAGGCAATTCCGGAACGACGGTCGAAACGAGATTTCTAAAACTTGACCGAAAAATGTATAGAGTTTTACAGATAAAATGGCATTTCACGGTCGAGAAGGCTATTTCGCCAGAATGAGAATAGCCCTCCAGAGCTTAAAATTTGAAATATCAAATTATGATTTGCCGAATTCTACGATATGCCAACGACATGTACGTAGATTACTTGTTTTTACCCGTAGTTCCACCTGCGCTGAGTCTCTGTCCATACTAAAATGGTTACCGCTCACTTCCCTCTGGTCAAACCGCAATAAACTTTTCTCAGATGTTTAGTTAGTTGTTGTCGAGCTATAAGGTAAATGCATAAGTATAACTTGGCTTTTATATACCTGTATAAAGAGAAGAAGCAAAAGAGAACAGAGATTATCTTCCTGAACTGCGAAAACATCACCATTAACCATTTACGATAACATTTAAATAACAGTATGAAATGTGATAGCCACCCCTAGCGGACAGTAGCGGAACTTTTCAGATTCCATAAAAATTTAACGTGAACGCAACTATAAAATAACCATGATATTTTCATGCCAAGGCTACAGGTGTCCAAATAATCGGTGCCAGGTAATATATATATTGATGTTATACGAGAAAAAAATTATATCAAAACAAGCACAGACATGGGCCTATCTGTATGGGGGGTTTTAGGGACGAAGAAGAAATATCTGCGTAGTATTTTCATTTTGTATCCGTTACGGATTATTTGTGCCATAAAATGCATTTTTGAATCCTTGGAGCCCACCATAAGGTTATAGCTACGCTCATGGTCACAGACGAACCAAAGATGTCGTTTAAATCTTTTGGTAACGCAAAGATCAATAGCCAAGCAAGAGATGATAATATTTTTAAGTTCTTAGGCAGCGCCATCTATATATGTAATTTTTATGGAATTTAGCCTGGAAAACGGCTCATTTAAGCGGCTTATATTTCCCGTACATCTTTGTTTTGGCGCAGAGACAGACCTTAAGGCTCAATAGGTCCATTGCACAATGAAAGATATAAACAAATCTGAAAAGTGCGCGTCCGAGTAGTGTGGCGAATCGAGAAAAGGTTGGACAATTCTGATTTTCAATCAATTAAATTATGCATAGCGGGTGTCAGAGGTGTTTCCAACTGTTAACTGTGAAAGCTAACAAACTAACACGGCCATGGACATTGTAGTATAACCCGTTGGAAATATCCAAGCACCAGAAACCTCCTTCCCACAGGGTTTCTATCTACTGATAACGCGCGATTTGAATGCAGAGCTAAGGAATGCACTAAATACAGCCATTCTCTGTACGCACAAAGCACTACACAGGCGTGCGAGGGAGGTGTGTGGACGGCGGGGAAACATGCTCCCGTCCTTCGCCTCAGCTCGACTGCATTTAACTCGCGCGCTATCTGTACCCTTTAGTGTCCCTTCTAGGAACTTAATATTTAAGTAGTTTTACAAAACATACACATAGGTCAATACTCAGAGTGTAATGAAAATACGGTGAGATAGACCGGCAACAGAAAAATGAAACTTTTTAAACCGAAGAACCATCTAAACTAAAATTCGTTATGCAAATGAGTATTCTTAATGAGTAATGCTTCGTTCTCTCAGATGGAGTCGAGAGCGATTTAAAGACTGATTCAAATCCAAAGTTTGTTGTAATGAAAGCCGAAACACTTAATTGCACGTTGAAAGAGCCCCTGAAGACAGGAGCGGGCACACTCGAACACAGTGTTCCCTGATTCATCGCACTTCGCCTCGTTTTATGGAAAACACAACGTAAAATTTTTGACGATGGTGCCACTTAACTTAACACACATTATATGAATTAATTAATGAATGATGGCATTATGGTATGACTTTTGGCAATTATTTCTAAAACAATGTAAAGGTCCTTACAATCCACCCTGCCAAAGGATATTCTGTATTCATTGATAGCCAATTCAAAATTCAAGGAGGCTGAGGCCATTCGACTTATGTGTAATTTTGTTGTAAAGTTATAAATAGTATAAATAAAGCCCCCGCCTTTTCTATTCATCTTACATACGAGCAAACTCAAAAGTTTAAAGAGTTCTTAAGAAAATACCAACTTATTATAAAATTAATACCTATAACATTTTAATAAACCATGTTTTGGGAACGTGAGAACAGCTTGTTGAGATATGATTAAAATAAATTACTCATAATTTAGTTATATTTTTATTTAATATGTACGGTAAATAAATAGTTTTAACAATCGGCTTTCCTGCTGCATAAAGTGTCCTCGTAATCACAAAGTATGTGCTTACATCTCGATCTGACATCTTAAAGCAGTGGTTCTTGAACTTTTTGTAAGAACGGACCCCATCAGAATTAAAAAAATGCCACGGACCTCTATCAAAGAAATCTTTAAGAAAGGAACATCAAGCATACAATTGAAAATCACTTTTATTGGTTACTTCACATTAATAGTTAATTAAATTGGATCAAAACTATGTTTATCAGTAGGATGCTGTTTTTTCGACTCGGTATATTAAATTGTTAAGAGTGAACTGAGTGCCTGTGGTGGAGGACCCCTAAGGGGTCCATGGACCCCACTTTAAGAAACCCTGTCTTAAAGGCTTAAAGCCCAACTCCGTTGATCGCGTCTCGCCAGTCGATCCATCTAATACGAATAAAACAACAAAAAGTTAACAACATAGTCACAACTTCGTGATATTTCATTAAAATTTTCTCTGACGCAGGATTTAGAGTAAACTTTGGGTGCCCATCATATTATATACATAGTATAGATATTAAAAAATAGCCATTCTCGCTAAGTTTCTTGCCTTTTTCTTACCAAGACTAATCGAATTAAGTGTCTTATTAATACGTTAATGCGTTATCGACAGGTAAATTAAAATAAGGCCTAGCAACACCGCTGGAATCATTTGGGACGTGAAACTTTCCCGCTACAGCTGAAGAGGTGAAGAAGTTCATAAGATTTCAGCGACACTCTCTTAATTTAAGGCATATAACAGTAACCATAACTGAAAATTACGTGCTAAATTATGGTTCATTTCATTATTTTCTTTTCCGACTGCCGCTAATATAAGGTTCCTTACTTTCATACATTTGAAGTTACCTTTGGTTAATGCGGACAGCCTAAAAAAAGGAGGTTGCCATAAGCAGCTTCTATATACATCTACATTATTATTATGATTCATCTAGATTCCCCCTTCTTCCAAAGATTTATAAATAAATAAGGGAAAATTTCGTGTGGGCTCCGTACATTTTCGGGCAGAATGTTTCCTAGTAAAAGTATAGAGGTAATTATACACATTATTATACAGGTACAATTTAAGGTGTAATTAGATTATTACTTGGTAAAAATGAACAAGATACCTACTTTGGAGTTATTCTGAAGCTGCTAATTTAAAGTTAAGTCTCTATATTCCAACGTTAAACTAGTTTATTTAAGTTATTCTGGTGCTAATTTAAAATCGTTGAAAATGTATCATATCAGCGATAATTATAGTGCAAACAATTGAAATTAATAACTGCGTTCAAAATTATACCTGCCAGGATGAGATGGCAACTTTAAATTATTTTAACTACACATATAGACCATAAAAAGGGCACAAAATTATAAAAATAAAAAATTTGGTTTAATTGTAAAATTTATACTTCATTTGTACTTCATTATACTTTCAAAAATGTATGAATGAAATAATTTTTGTGAAAAATATACAGTTTGTTCATGTAAGTTTCCTTGTGTGCGCGTTTTGTGTTTGTATTGCAGCTTCTGATTTAGTGTGACATATAAATTTTTTGCAGGAGTGTGCGTGAACGAGTAAATGTGTGCTGTGCGTGTTTACCTCCCCTCCCGTGGAAAACGGAAGAATAATTTCAGTACTAAGAATCGCGCTTTGGCAGGTCCCGTGTTAAATGGTCTAAGCCTGGTATAGATTTAAGTTACCTTATTGAAACATGTATCGATCGGCAAGCTGCTCTTGGTTAAATTAAAGCTTATGGAAGTACGAACTTTTTGAGCTAAATTTAACGTAGATTCCGAGAATTATGGTGATAACGTGTACGTTAGTGAGCTTTCAAAAACTAATCTTTAGTGTTCAATTTGTCTACGCGTGTTTCCATTTTCATAAAAGAACTATTCTTTGAGACTATTTTACCTTAAATGTAGAAAGGGATCACTGTTTTGATTGTTTGGCTGGCGTGGGTCATGATGCCTTTCCTAGGAGCTAGCTGAATGTATCAATTTCAAAATATTATTCAACAGTTAAGTCTTTGGCAGTTAAAAGAAATAAATACACCGTTTTCTATCTCTTCTTAGTTGTTATTATGAGTCTTAGCAAAAACAAAATTCAAAATTTAATCCATTATTAAATGTAAATACATGCTGCGAATACATGAATGTTTATTTTTTATTATTTTTAAGTGTCGAAGAGAGAAAAAGAGCCTCCAAGAAATTAATGTACTTTTAATTTTTTTTCCTTGCTCGACATAACTTTTACTACGATTTAATTATACATAATAATAATAACAAAGCCTAAAACCGCAAAAATGAGCTGTATTTCAACAATTTATTACAACGAAAACGAACGATCAAAGGTGCATCGTTCATTTGCGGAACCCAAAAATGAGTTTAATTAAATGCTACGTTGCGGAGAAGAATGTTTTCATGAAAGTCGGCTTAAAAATGCGACTGAGGTAGACTGACCTCCCGGCTTTCACAGATGAAGTTTAGTATACTGGTGCTTATTAAAATATGCTTGTTTAATTTAGCGAAAAGTAAATTCTAAAATGCTCGCTAAGGAAATACTGTTCGGACAACAGGAATGCCAAATGGAGTAACCACACCGTGGTTATTTGAGATGCTTTTATATTAAGCAATCAATGAGAAAAAATGGCTAATTAGTTGCGTTGCAATATTACCTTTAACACAAATTTATAGCAATGTTGCTTTTATAGTAATTTGTGTTGCAATAGTAATTGAAATATCACTTCTATGACAAATTTTATTGCAATATTACCTTTACGACAAATCTACCTATAAAATAAATTAACTCCTACCAACTAAAAAAGTAATTTGCCTTCTCTCATGTGAGACTCCAAAACTTTCTGCCAACTGCCACCAATGTGCTTGCAAAATCTCTCCAGCTCCCTATTCTAGATTACGTTTACTGTTGTTACCTAGATCTCACCGAGGAACAACTTTATACTCTAACGTCTTCAAAAAATTCTATTAGGTTCATATTATGATCAATTGACCATATCTCATACATAATTTCGTTCTCAGTTTGAGTGAATACCTATCCATCTTCGTCGCGATTCTCATACATTTTCTTTACTACTCTGTTCTATGTTAATCGTATTGTGTTGAATTTGCTATTAATCATATAATCCTATACATAGGATTATTAGTCCTATATATAGGATTATTAGTCCTATATATAGGATTATACGAATTTTTATTATATTTTTACAAATTTATATAATGCTGTAGCTCTCAATTAGCTTTGTTTTAAAGATTTACATATCTACCTATAAAGTGAAATTATAAATATGTACAAAGTTTAAAATTCTCAAGATACGAGTATATTTCGGGCCACAGACTTTCAGGCCCTACCTGGGCCCGGGCCCGGCATCAGTTGAGTATGAAAAAATATTGACAGATAAAATATATCATGAGAAGATTTAAATGTGTACATATTTATAATTTCACTTTATCGTATTTTTAAGAGTTCTTCCATCCTTAAGGTTGTTTTTTTAGTGATAAGACCGCCAATTGTATCCTGCTATCTACTATTCAATAAAATTTGTTTCTGTATTTCCATTTTTTCTTGTGCAATAAAGAATAATGTATTGAATAATGTATTCTATTCACGATTGGCGCCCTAGTTATAATCGAATTGAAGTAGTCGTAATATATCGTACATAATTATTTTTATTCCTTTTGCCTTATTAGACTATCCTTTTTAGGGTTCCGTAGTCCGACAAGGAACCCTTATTGTTTCGCCATGTCCGTCTGTCCGCGGCTTAGCTCAGAGACTATTAGTATTAGAAAGCTGTAACTTGGCACGAATATAAATATTAATTACATAAACAAAATGGTGAAATAAAATCTTGAAAAAACATATTTTAAGGGTACCTCTCATACACGTAAACTGGGGATGATTTTTTTTTCTCGTCTATCCCATAATGTGGGGTATCGTTGGATAGGTCGTTCATAAACATTGTGGGTGTGTGAAAACGATTTTTCGATTCAGGGATCCGTTGGTGAAATATTAAGCTTTAAAGTGAAAATTTTAGTAAGAGTGGAGCGTCCCCCCCTGCTGGCTAAA
Organism: Ypsolopha scabrella; assembly: GCA_910592155.1. NCBI lineage: Eukaryota > Metazoa > Arthropoda > Insecta > Lepidoptera > Ypsolophidae > Ypsolopha > Ypsolopha scabrella. The sequence goes on from OU342960.1 coordinate 15,333,062, forward strand.
CGGTTGTCAGAAATGTAAAAATACACAGAAGTAGTATATATAATGAATTTAAATGGAAAACTATCACAGCTAAGTAGGCTTTACAGGTTTACGAGTACAGGTCGCGCCAAACATTTGGCCCCCTATAATGTATGGGACCAGAAGTTTGGCGCGGTCTGTATTAGTAAACCAACTTATATGTACCGGGCAACTACGGATCCCTGCATTGCGCGTGGCCCGAAACGTACTTGGCCGGTTTTTAATATTAGTTTTCGTGTTAAACATTGCCAGAATTAATCGACTGTAAGTGTGTAGCCAAAGAATGTAGCTGTACTATGCAATGAACGCCGATCACGACAATGAGTCGTGTTTTTAGAATAAATTCCAGGAAATGTGATCACGACCTAAAGTCTGGATCCGCACACAGGAGAAAATTCAGCATCACGACCTAGGGTCGTGATTTGCTGTCAAAGTGTTAATATATTAGGGTTCCGTACCTCAAGAGGAAAAAACGGAGACCTTATAGGATCACTTTGTTGTCCGTCTGTTTGTCAAGACCCTTTATCTCGGGAACGCTTAGAGGTATCAAGTTAAAATTAAAACAATATATTTTATAGCACACCGTGCGTAAAATGACCACTTTACGCACGCTGCGCTTGCGTAAAGTCGGCATTTTCCGCAATTTTGCTATAAAATATTATACGATACTCGTGCGAGAAACTTTTTCTCGACTCGTGTGATTGCAGCACTCACCTTCGGCTCGTGCCGCAAACTCACACTCGTCAGAAAATGTTTCATCGCTCTCGTATCGTAATGTACTATAAGTCTGTCCCTGAAAGTTGTACAAAAATAAAACTACTTAGTTTAAGTATAAAAAGATATTTTAGGCCGTTTATGCTACAAAATACGTATATTTCGACACTCTCAAGAAAATTTATAGGGTAGGAAGTAGAAAGTGTTTTGGATGTCATTCAGTAAACAATCATCTTATTATCAAATTTTTGTTTTGTTTTGTATTTATTAAAATTGTCTCAACGTTTTTGGTGTCACTTATATAAAGTAGCAACATTTTTTCATTTTTTTTCATTTAATACCTTCTTTTTGTTGTTGCTAAATTATATATATATTTATTTAAAATCATGCACACACGAATACACTTTGTTAAATATTTATTTTATAAAAACACATTTAGATTAAAGTAAACGTTTAATTTATTTAAGTTAGCACGGGTGGGCGCCTTCTGGCAAAAAAACACTTTTGTGCATCCCATGAAACGAAAAATTCTGGTATGGGAGCACGCATATTCTATTCAGTGACGTGTATCAAGTTAGTTTGTACAAAATTTAAATATGGATAATATTTCATTTACTTAATGTGTATTTTAAGTTAACATTACATTAGATTTTTTTTAAGTTAACCATAGGGTAGTTTTTTGTTTGTACATTTGAGAAAAATAAATTTGTACTTTCCGTTGACGTAGAACTATGAATTTGGCAAGTAATATCGTCTTATACTAGAAATATAGGGAAAAATCTGAAAAATATAAATTTGTTCTTAAATAAAAAAATAAAGTCTTTAACGGAACCCACGGTGGGCGAGTCTGACTCGCACTTGTCCGGTTTTTTGTTATTTGTTCGCTGCAAGGTAACGTTTCAAGTACGGATGACGAAATTCAAAACTATATGGAATAGAGAAAAATGCTCATAGGAGTCTCGGAGCCGATTTTGATGAAAACGAAAACCTGTGTCAATAGATTTATTTTTTATATTTTTCCTAGCTGAAAATCGAAATTTTCAGTATACAAGGTGACATTTATTTATACAGCCAATTTCATATTGTAGGCTTGGTAAGTGATCAGTATGACGGATCGATAACAGGTTTTGCTTATTTCACAAAATAAAGTTGACACGGGGCTGGGCTTGCGTCTGCAAAAAGGGTCATCGAACCTTGATACCGACTACTTACTGCGTGTGCAGTATGAATATGGCTGCATAAATCAAAGTCACTTTATAAAATTACTTTAAACTTTTTATTGAATATCCTGCTGTAACATTAGAAGTCGGTTACTTGTTTTTGGTAGACATTTATTTATTTCACCTCTTTTACTGTTGAATGAAACACAGAACAAGATCTTGTTCTGTGGAATGGAATATACCCGTATTGTAAACGCGCTGTTCATATGAAACAAAGGTCAAGTGGGTATAATGTCAATGTTTAGGTACTAAACAATAATTAGCGCCCTGACACAAAGTGATTATCTCAATCGTAAATGGTCGCGAACTTTAAATTCGAAGATCAAGTGAGTATACTGTCGATTTAAGAGTAATACCTTCTGATCAGCACACTGTAATTGATTGCCAAAATCTCAAGTTATGTGTTGTCATCTGTTGAGGATTTTTATGGTGAAGAGGCCAGGATTGAAGTTCAGGTGGCAGAATTATTTTTTTAAGTAATACCCTGTACATTTTTGATTGAAAAACACCCTGTAATCAGCAAAGTAACACAAAGTGATTGCCTAACTAAATGATAATAATAATAAAATTTCTTTATTCCAGCCAGATTTACATTAAACAAAAAAACAGGCCAAATTACACAAAAAAAAGTACAATAACAAACCAAACAATAATAATTCAAACAACATAATAAGAAATTAAAAGAAAACTAAAATAATATAACTTTGCCAAAGCTTGCGTGATATTGCCGCCACTTGTTAAGCACGGAGCTCTGAGTCCTCTCGTTGCAGCTACGTAAGATAATGCTATCAGTGGCTTGGAGACGCGCGCGCATTGACGCTGACCGCGCACGCAGGAGCGCGGGGAATGTCGGCGTGCGGCCCGCGGCGTGCATACCGCTCGCGCTGCAACGCCAAGAAAGATGGAATATTGCGCGGCAGGCGTTATTATACAGTGCAGCTTTGGTAAAATTCGTCTAGAGTAGGCTTGTTCACAGGGTAAACAAAATATTATTCGATTTAGTCCGTCATTTAGATTATCAAAAAATATTGAACACGTATTTTTTCTTTTGTCGATCAAACAAAAAATGACAGAGATAAAGCGCGTCAAAGTTGGGGAGTGGGGGAAAATGACGTCACTTCTAAGTAAAATTGTACCTAGATGTGACGTCACGCAGAACTTCAGCGGGCTATATCTTCACTATTGTTTTTTAATTGAAAAAAGCAAAAAATACGTGTCCAATGTTTTCTGATAATCTAAATGACGGACTAAATCGAGCAATGTTTTGTTTACCACTTAATTTAATTAAAAAATTATAAGTAACTTCACTCTTATAGAAAATCAAATTATTTTGAAGGTATCATAATGTCTTTCAGAATACTTTTATTCATATAATAAACTATTAGTGTACATTCCTCATAACGAAAAGTTGAAACATGGCCGTTATATTTATTTCTTAATATCTTATTTATTTATCTATTTCAGAGAATTGAATCTTAAAAACAGAATTTCTATGTTAAGGGTCAGCCGTAAACAAAATATTGTAAGAACATGTATTGTGTAGAATTTAATACTGAATACTTTTAATGCAGATCTTTTTGTTGTAAATACTGTATTTTACGAGATAAACATAAAAAACCAGTATAATCTACGGCAGAGCGGCGGCCATTTTGTTTTTTGCTTATAACTTCAATCTGACACGAGTGGTCATTGTCCACCATCCAATTACTGATTTTCCATGTCATAACGAAGAATTTGATATCACTCCCATGCTTGTATCATCAAGAACCCCACGGATGTACACTAATCGACTAACTTGTGTTTAAGCCGCCGCCGCCGTATGATAGCGAAAACACGAACTCATTACGCTCCGCTTCGCTCGGTTCCCCAAATTTATTTACATGTAAATCTAACAGGAGCCTAACACTACAGTGACACGATCTTGCTAAGTTTATTGCCCTTCTTCTTAGCAAGACTGATGGAATGGGCAGAGTTAGGCCTATATTTATATGTAACGTATTAGTATTTAGTATATGGGTAGCTATCATTATCATATAGTAGATAAATATATTATTTTATACATTAACTATACCTTTAATGTAGTTTATGTACGTGTATTAACTTATGTTACTAGTTTTCCCCAGTTAAAACTAGAATTAACTAATGCTCAAAATTGAAATCAGTTAAAACTGGTTCTTACTAGTAGAACCCGTTTAAATAGTAAGTGCCATACAAAACTTCGGGGGTAGCCTCGCTCCCCTCCGCTCCGCTTCGCTGGGCTCCTATAACGTATTAACATGTCAACCTGACCGCTCCTAGTGTATGGAATCAGCTCTACATCAATAATGTAAGCGCTTATATCCCCAGGAAAATGCGCACTTTACATGGCTTACGAGTGATATTGTAGCGATATACTAGCTCTATTGAAATACATCTAGCTTCTATAAGAGTGACAAACAGTCACAGCTTTCCACTACTCTGTGATATAATAGTGATCAAACGGTCTCTCTATCAGTATGTAGCGTTACTAGTCACCGAGATCACATAATTACCTTACTTGGCTCTGAACCAGTGTCAAAAACATCACTATGGAACAAAGAGAAAACGAAAAGATATATGCCTGTCTTTGTCAAAAAAAAAATGACAGTATTGTTTACCACGGTAAGTGTTGTGTTTTTATTACCTAAATAAAATGGCGTGCGCAAATTCTAGACGGTAATATAGAAACCTGAATACGTTTGGTTTTATGATTGTAAGGTTACAGAACATGCGGTATAAATTTTACTGAGTAACTAGTTGTTTATGCAAAAAATTTAATTCGCCTCAATTTCGGCATCGTTTTGTAAACAAAAATAAGTAAAAAAATATATTTTTTATCATTGGACTCCTTTATATAACTAGTTGGTGCTAAATGTGATTGCTTTGATAAAAATGGCGCGTCGGGTAATTAATTGTAGCAGGACAGGTTCCTTGACACGTTTCAATACTTTCCTCCTGCAGTGTCCACTTTTTTAACCGTTTCCAGCCTTTGAAATCCACGAGAAACACTAATTTCACTTATTTATTATCCGTTCAATTTACCAACATGCGTAACGCGTCTAGCAATGGAGGCAACAGGTAATAAAAAGGTACAATAACAACTAATGTAACACGGATAAGCGCTGTAAGGAATGAATTCACCGACAATCTATTACAGTTTATCAATATAATTTCAATTATAAATTCATTTTGACACTACAAAAATGTAGAACTACAATTGTTCTAAACCCGCTCTCATGAAGCTCCTTAAAGTTGTAAAGAACTTAAAAATGGCTGATGTATAATGAATGAACTATATAGAAGTTAACAAAAGAATATAATATGATCAATTAAAAATAAAAGGTGACGTGATCACATGTTATAACGCCAACCTGCTCTGCGCCGCCGTCAATACAGTGCTCAGTAGTAATAAAACAGTATTATTGAAAAACATTATAACTGTAGCCTCACTAGTGACATATGGCACTATATAATTAAATATGTTACTAATTGGCCAATAGAGCTAGAGAACAATATAAATTCAGATACATCACAGAAAGGCGATATAAAAATTCTTATAAAGTTTTTATATCGCTATGAAGCGGTATAATTTTGGATTTACATCACTCTTTGTTACTGGGGTAGTTTCGACTAGGTATTTCTAGCTTTAACTAGGGGAAACTAGTTCCAACGAAAAACGGGTTTTAACTGGGACATATACAACGTGAAATTTAAGTTATTTTGCTAACGCAAACTGGTGATAGTACTCGTCCATATGAACCACTTTTACTATGAAGCCAATCCTGAAATCGTGAAAAAAAATCTGCTGTTTCATACATTTTGGTCGAGTAGGTATTTAACTTTTCTATGGAAAAGCTGATATTTTTTTCACGTATTCAGGGTTGGCTTCATAGTAATAGTTGTTCATATGGACACCCCTTGTAGTCTATGTGTTGACCAGGGTAACTACGATGATAATGAATAAAACTGCATGCAAATCCGTGGAATGGTTCTCGAGTTATAAAATCGTTTATTCAATCTTTGCCCCGTTTTCAGCTTGGGCGTTATTTTATGAACACCCCTTACAGTCTATGTGTTCAGCAGGGTAACCACAATGATAATAAATAAAACTGCATTCAAATCTGTTGATTGGTTCTCGAGTTATAAAAGCAATATTCAATCTTTGCTCCGTTTCCGGCTTGGGCGTTACTTTATGAACACCCCTTATAGCCTATGTGTTGACCAACGTCACTGCAATGATAATAAAAAAAACCGCATCTAAATCCGTTAAGTAGTTCTCGAGTTAAAACGGAACATACAGACAGACAGACAAAAATTCTAAAAATTGTTGTTTCGGTCTCAGTACAGTACCAACAACCCATTTCATTTAAAATTTCGCAAAAATATTCAATGTACAGACACGACTTTTTTACTACTTTATTATTAGTATATAGATATATATGTAGATGAGGTTTACCACATGTGTTGCCATAAAAATAATTAAGGTTTTATAAAAAGAATTACGGTTAGTTTAGCTGGATTTTAAAGACAAAATAATTTGCAAGGTATGTTATGTCTTGTATGGCAAAGCTGAACTCAGGCCAAAAACCTCAAACCTGGTATTTTATTATCCAAATTTAAAACATAGGTAAAAATTTAATAGTAATACTTAGGATAGTGTCTTATTGAATAATATTGTCATGTAGAGTACCGAACAACTACCATTTTAATGGTGAATTTATGTGAAACAACCTGGGGTTGTCGGTACAAATTGCTAAATTGAGGAAAAAGGCTTATGTTCGTTTCTGCCGCACATGGTAGGCGCTCGGGTTGAATTAGACAAGCGGTGAACAGCAGTCGGGCAGCGGGCAGACAGGTACATTCTTAGAATCACATACACTAGCTCCCACAATGCACTACCTCGCCTATCCTGACAGATTTAAAATTAAGGGCGCGTTGAAAAATGACCTAATAATGTTCTGTTGGTGCTTTAATTAAGGTTTGTTCCGAAAACAAAGTTCGCTGCCCACTGAATTTTTACCACAGATTCTACCTCAAGGGATGTTTGCTTAGTAAATTATTAAAGCTCTAAGCCGAGCCAAGATGACCGTTTCTCAGGATACTCATCAAAAACTCTCAGATTAGATTAGCGCATTAAACTTTAATACGAATGAATAAGAGGTAAATTGTACTTACTTTGTTTTTTTAGTGAGTTACTCCTGCCACATTATCACTGTGTGATATCTGGAGTTATTCAAAGTCTTTGTTGTAAAGTTTGGCTGAGAGCCATTGAGTGACCTGTTAGACGAGTTGACTCTTTAACTTATGAACGCCGATGCAACAAAGCGTCGTCTCCTGGAAATAAATATTATCTGCTCGTTAAAGAGCATTATCGAAGGAACTCTTGCCGGTTACCTAGGGAATGCTACTTTGTAAATGGTAATAAGTGCTACAAGCTAGGTATTTACTGATAATTTATTTGTATAAAACTTTGCAATTCAATGGCCATGATATTTTATTTTATATTACATATATTTATAGATATCATATATATATACGCATCATATTAGTATTTAGTATAAATAGTACCTATCGATTGATATCACATATACATTATTAAAGTGAGTCACTCAATGCCAGCTAGAAAATCTACCTTAAATCGAGCCACTAATGTCTTAACAATAAGGCAGCTTTTTATCTTACTTACCATCACTCGAAAACACAATAATATTAGCTTATTAACCTCAAATAGAACCAAAATACGAGTTAACATTGTTTTCAAAAATTTAAAATTTCGAACTTGCTTTACAAATCGATTTCAATGCTTCCTGTCAGTTTTTCTGTATAATAAAATTAATAAATCCTTAAGAGGATAGGTTCCGAAAAACCATAATTTATTTTTCCTTGTTTGAAGAATCTAGCAATACTAGATATTTGAGAAAAGTTTGGACTTTTGTCAAGAATATAATGTACACTCTTATAGAAACAGAATCTTCAGAAGTCATTCCAACATTGAGCCATAAAAAATCAAAGATGACTCCAAAAAAAGTTTTCATGTCGAGCTGTAACATTATTTGAGCAAAATCATATTATATTATTTATTAACTAGCTTTTGCCCGCGGCTCCGCTTGCGTTGAACAAATTTTCGTGGAAATAAGGAAAACAATATAATATGATTTTTTGAACGACAGTATGCAACGGACACCATGTTCATACAAAGCGCTAATAAAGACCAATCAAATAAGCCTAAACTCGAAGGGTCTGCTGCTGTCGGTTGAGGAGATCCTGTACCCATCTTACAGTCCCATCATCAGACCCTGGTCTCCATGTTTTACCAAAGTGCTAATAAATACCAATCAAATGAGCTCAAACTCGTAGGGTCTGCTGTTGTCCATTGAGGAGATCCTGTACCCATCTTCCAGTTCTATCATCAGACTCTGATCACCATGTTTTACCAAAGTGCTAATAAAGACCAATCAAATGAGCTCAAACTCGTAGGGTCTGCTGTTGTCCATTGAGGAGATCCTGTACCCATCTGTCAGTTCTATCATCAGACTCTGGTCACCATGTTTTACCAACGTGCTAATAAAGACCAATCAAATAATCCCAAACTCAAAGGGTCTGCTGTTGTCCGTTGCGGAGATCCCGTACCCATCTTCCAGTCCTATCATCAGACTCTGGTCACCATGTTTTATCAAAGTGCTAATAAATAGCAATCAAATAAGCTCACCCTAGTAGCATTTATTGTTGGCGCACGGTTGGCCCACATAGCTATCGTTAGTTGGCCAACCGTTAGGTTTGGCCACTATTTTTTAGTTGGGCCACGGGTTGCTTTGCATTGTAGGGCCTACATAATTATGTTACTGACAGTTTGATTTTTAATTGTGTCTGGAAATGTTAGCTTTTCTTGCTCTCAGTGCCTCAAATATTAATAATAGGTCACTCGGGCATTAAAATTATTTGAGCAAAATCATATTATATCATTTATTAACTAGCTTTTGCCCGCGGCTCCGCCCGCGTCGAAGAGATTTTCGTGGAAATAAGAAAAACAAAATAATATGATTTTTTGAACGACTATACGCAAGGGACACCATGTTTTACCAAAGTGCTAATAAAGACCAATCAAATAAGCCCAAACTCGAAGGGTCTGCTGTTGTCCGTCGAGGAGATCCGTACCCACCTTCCAATCCCATCAGCAGACCTTGGTCACCATGTTTTACCAAAGTGCTAATAAATACCAATCAAATCAGCCTAAACTCTAAGGGTCTGCCGTTGTCCGTCGAGGAGATCCCGTACCCACCTTCCAATCCCATCAGCAGACCCTGTCACCATGTTGTACCAAAGTGTAATAAATACCAATCAAATAATCCCAAACTCAAAGAATCTGCTGTTGTCCGTTGAGGAGATCCCGTACCCACCTTCCAATCCCATCATCAGACCCTGGTCATTATGTTTTACCAAATTTATAATAAATACCAATTAAATCATCATCAGACCCTGGTTCCATGTTTTACCAAAGTGCTAATAAAGATCAATCAAATAAGCCCAAACTCAAAGGGTCTGCTGTTGTCCGTTGAGGAAATCCCGTAGCCACCTTCCAGTCTCATCATCAGACCTTAGTCACCATGTTTTACCAAAGTGCTAATAAAGACCAACCAAATAAGCCCAAACTCGAACTCTGAATCCGTTGAGGAGATCCCGTGCCATAACTTCTAATTACTACCAGTAGAAAAGTAAATTCCAAAAATCTTTAAATGACGATAACTTTTTTTTTCGAGATTCGATTATAATGAAATAAAGTTATTATTCTATTTCAAATTAAGTTCTGTACATTTGCAAAAATTACATGAAAATCCGTTCAGTAGTTTTAGAGATGTGCGGGAACAAACAGACAGACAGAAAAGAATTCTAAAAATGATTGATTTGTGTTCTTTTACTCTTCTTTAATCACCCCCTTTCTATTTCTATTACTTTTCTTCAATGTACAGACACATGATTTCTACTGTTTTATAATAAGTAGTATATTGATTGATGGTATTGATATTGATGATGATTATTGCGCGGTAGTAATTTTATTTTTTACTAGCCCTTGCCCGCGGCTCCGCCCGCGTTTATTAAATCTCTTCCCCGTTTTCGGCTATGGCGTTATGTAATGAACACCCCTGAATAAAAAAAACGCGTTCAAATCTATTGAGTGGATCTCGAGTTAAAACGAAACATACAGACATATTTACATACATACAGACAGATAGCTGAAAATTATAAAAATGGTTGTTTTGGCTATTTGTCTAAAGGTAACTTTCCCAAAGAACCGTGCTAGAAGAGTTAAAAACAAAAAAAAACCTACCCATACATAAGGTAAATAAACCGATATTGTTAAAAACACCACGTAAACATTCATATGACGAAAAAATGGTACCCATACAAATTTTGTAATCTTTAAGTACGTTTGAAAACGTGTGTGGTATTTACTTTAATATGCGCGAGTTTATTACTTTGTTTTTTTTTTTCAGTTTGATCAGTATAGGATGTGAATTTATTTAAGACCTGGTTCATTAGCACCCAAAATATCAAATTTATTGATATTTTTTCACTTTTAAATATTTCGGGTGCTAGTGAACCAGGTCTTTAAACAAATTCACATCCTGTACTGATCAAACTAAAAAAAAAGTGATTTTATATCGTAATTTCCTAATCACAAATGAAAAAAAAAATGTAGCGTCATCCCTCAGCAGATTAACCCAAACTAACAATAAAAGGGTTAAGTCAGTATCCCTTAACGGCTTTACTTGAACTAATAAAACAATTTCTATACGAGCACATTAAGAGTGAACGTAAAAACTGAAAAGGCAAACTCTCAGTTTCCGCCCGACACACATTGAAACGTTTTTCATTCGCATCAACTTTATATTTTTTTACTTACAGCGTTTTATTGTCAAGTGCTCGGTGAGCAATCATTGTGTTACGATTTACGATTCCGGGACCAGTCGTAAAGAGTGACTGCGGAGTTTACAGCAGCGACGTGTTTCGCTACTGTAAAAATTGTCTACATAAAAACACAAAGTTATAGTATGAGGCCACTATAAAGAGCAGTTTGTTCACTTCCTACTCACTTACTGTATGTAAAACATGAAAAAAGTTGAATGTTATTTAGGGATGGGATTTGGAACATTGAAGCAAAACACTTTAATGCTTTGGACGCGGCAACTGCTATTTGTTCATTACATTGTGCTACAATTAATATAACAACCGAATGATTATACTAATATAATAATTATGACGATATTTATCGCTAGGCGATGTCAGAGCTGTTTTGAGTCTTCGACGATGATTTTTTCATGTCAACTTAATAGGAGTTGCCATACCGCAGATTTCAGGCACAAAAATATGCTGATAAATACGTTTGCGTTTACTTACTTTTTGCACCCAAGTAATAAATAACAGAGAAAAATATGATAAAATGTATATTTTGAAACATGTTTATTTAAACCGTTGGCAGCTGAACTACGATCTGGGCTGAAATCTATTGTTGTAGCGGCAATGGGAATTAAGAGGGTTAAGTGATTAGAACAAGGCCCAATATATTTATTATTGAAATATTCCTTCGCGAGATAAAATAAACTGGGCAACACGGGGTAAGCCTTAGATTTTTAAAGGTCCAATGTAAGTATTGTTTTTTGTGTTTTCTAGTGGAATATCTTTGCAATCTTTTCGAATAAAACCGATTCGTGTATGTTTTTTAACTATTTAATGTACTTATTTTATTCTCTTAAATGTATTTATTTTAATTATGTGTGATTAGTGTATTTATGTACCTACGTACATTGCAAAATAAATTATTCAATAATTCATTCATGCATATGGGTGAAAGAATAGGTGATTTCTTTCTAGAGATTTAATTTTCGATATACAGTAACTCGATTAGTGTTTATCATCTTGTAATGTTAAACTTCAATTTGCAGTTTTAATTTCAGTTTTAAGCGCCCCTTTCAGTTTTACTATCCTTTTTTTACGTAAATAGATACTTGATATATGCCAGAGATAACAATACGAAGTTACTTAAGAAAATGCAACTTGCAATAAACTTGCAAACTAAGTTAGTACTAGATAAATGTAACTGAAGTTACTAGCAGTTAGTGCAACCGCAAACATTTCTGATTTAAGGTACTCAGTTCCTAGCTCCTTGCTTACTCGATTGAATAGTACCTGGCTTACATTATTATATAAATAAAGTTATATTTACTGTTTTAAGCTTCACTATTACTAGTAAGTAGGATAATGTTATATTAGTACGAAAAATAATAAAACTTTAGAGTTGATGCTTGTGATTGTTGGCACTTGGTGGAACTTTTGACACATTTTTGATTGAAAAACACTTGTACTTGTCCACTTATTTATATTATTTCCCTTACCGGTTTCGCTGTTATAGCATTGTCAAAGGTTTTTTTGGTTGGTTTACGTACAATATATACAATTTACACGTATTGTACGTAAACAACCAAAAAACCTTTGTTAATGCTATATTAGCGAAACCGGTAAGGGAAATAATGCTCGTATAAATAAGTGGACAAGTACAAGTGTTTTTCAATCAAAAATAAAACTTTATAATAATAATAATACATTTTATTTATTCCAGGCCCTAAGCCCATATTATAAATACTAAGGTAATACATAAAAAAATATCTTATAAATCTAAACAAACTAGCTAGCCTATTTTTCAGGGGTTTTTCTTATATGTGACGCCTCCATGTAGCGTCGGAACACCCCTTCCAGCCAGAAGTCCGGGCTGAGGAACACCTTTGCATGCATAGCTGAAGCCCGCAGTCTGAAGGACTGAAATCTGGTACTTCTTTCAGCCAACAGAGGCGTTATATCTCCAAGCAAAGTATCTCCGATAAATATATTACGTCATCTTGACGTCTTGACGTCATCTTGATTTATATGTATTACGTCATCTTGACGTGCCGTGAGTTCTCTCGCCACTTTGGGCACAAATAATGTGCCTTCCGAAGCACGCAGGCCGAAGTCAAATGTACTTCTAGGGGATTTAAACCCACGACACAACCGTCAAAATGTGACCGTGTACAACCGTCAAACACAAGTAAGATCACAAACTGGGTTAGCGGAACTTCACTCATAAGTACCGTTGAATCATTTTCCTGAGAATTTGAAACTTAATTTCCCTGTACGAGAGATGGCAATTCTCTTTACATCTTCAAGTAGAACATAGCGCCCCCAATAGCTGCAGGTTAAGCTTAACACAACACAAATAAGGCTTAACTTGGTGTCGAGCTTTCTGTTTATGTTTACTCGAACCAGTTAGAAGATATAAAGTATGTTTTCGTTAAACAGAGCCACCGTGGCCCGTTTTGGTCATAGTAAGAACGGCGCTAGTGTGTGCTCTTCCGAAAAATAGCTGTGACAGGTTGTCACTACCTATGTTGTGGTAAAAAATCATGACGAAATCGGGACCCTTAATTCCGGTTTAAGTGGTATTTCATTAATTGATAAGCCATTGCCGGAATTATGCCCATTAAAACGGAACATATAGACAGAGAGACAGACAGACAAAAATTCAAATAAACGTGGCTTTCGCTTCAGTGCATATACTAATTTATTAACCCATTTTCTTTAAAAGTTTGCGAAAGTATCCAATGTGCAGACACGACTTTCTTACTACTTTATTATTAGTATGTTGATAAATCAAATTAAATAATACGAAGATTTAATACAGTACTATTTCATAATATTAAAAATTCTGTTAATAATAAGATATAGTAACGTGGTCTTGTTATAACAGAAATATTTTGTGAAAAAAAAGATTGAAAAGACTAAAACAGAAATTTTAGGTATTCTTTCATTCACACGACTAGAATGTGCGTATGTACGAGTAGTAGGTAAAGTATGTATAATTAAATGAATCATGAATTTCACCAAAACCACAAAACGGGATTTGATAGAGTTTTCTTTGTTTATAGTCGGTTTTACTCGAACTATCACAAGAAGCAAAGATAAAATAACCTTAACTATAGACAGGGTTGAAAAAAAACAGTTTTTTTTTAAATATCAAAACATCCTATTTAAATCACAATAAAAAAAAACATGTTTAAAACAAATATTTACTGAAGTTTTTTTTGCGGCTGTATCGTATTGGTAACTTATTTATATTTAAAATTAATTAAAAAGCGTTTTTTGAATGTTATCAAAAATCAAAATTTAATCATATATGATGGGAAAAATAATAAGTGCTTTCCGAAAAACACGAAACGTAAAAAAGCTTGAAAATGCAAGTACTCACCGACACCGCCCGTTCTTGTCTTTATGTTTGGGGAAACCCCCGCCAGTAAAGGAATTTTAACCGTGCCGATTAATAGAAAAGGATGCGTTAAAAAAAACGACACGTTCGATATAAGGAAAAAATGATAATTTATATTCTAAAAACCCGTGTTTAATGTATGAGTGTTTTGTGTTTTAAACACATTTAAAAAAAATTGTTGTTTTAACAACACATTTAAAAAAATTTGTTTTAAACAAGGGTGTTTTTTTTTCGGTGTTTGAAACACTGTTTAAACATTTGTTTTAAACAATGCCAACCCTGCCTATAGATTGGCGCCAACCAGGCACTGAGTTTTCTTCTGTAGAATTGTATCTGTTTTGATTTGCTGCAAATTTGCTTTTATTTAAGGAAGTTTGATTTTAAAAATTATTGAACCGTAAGTCATTATTGAGCTAAATATTATTATTAGAGTGCATTACAAACCAGAAAAGATAAATTAGAAACAAAAATGTAAAGACAAGAATTTGGAAAAATTCCTCGGGCCAGGATTCGAACCTGCGACCTCTTGTTTCGGTGGCGCAATTGGTAGCGCGCTTGTCTGGGAAACAAGAGGTCGCAGCTTCGAATCCTGGCCCGAGGAATTTTTTCAAATTCTTGTCTTTACATTTGTTTCTAATTTATCTTTTCTGGTTTGTAATGCACTCTAATAATAATATTTAGAGTATTCCAAAGCGATGGATTTCGCAATAAAAACATAACGTTATTGAGCTGTTGGAATATATTCTTTAACACGAACTAATAAAGTCCAATTTGCAATGTACAGTTTGGAAAGAGAAACGGTCCTTTAATTTTATAAATTGTTGAACCGTAAGTCATCGGAAAGTGCTCGGAAAAAGATTTTTTCTGCATGTCGTGAATTCTGTTAAAACTACAGGGGTCGCCTCGCTCTGCTCCGCTTCACTCGGCTCCCTAATATGTACTTACATGTCAACCTAACCGCTCCTCCTCGCTTCGCTCGTCGTCGCAACCTATCGCTAGCGGTCGAATAAAATTAAAGCTAATGAAGCCGCTACAGCTATTTAGTCACTTCCTTTATTTTATTGTTTCATGTAATTATTCGCAGGTGTATTAAAAAAAACGTCGTTTGATACACGTGCGAAACTGTTGATATTTATTGTCCCGAGTCTTTTATTTATTATTTCTTGTCCGAGATAAGTTCGTCATGACTCGAAATATCAACCATCTCGCACTTGCATAAAAATGTACTAATTTAATACACTCGCTGAAAATATGATAGAGTAGATAGAGCCTACGTGCCTGTTTAGCGTGCGTAAAATTAAATATTTCACACTAATAGTGTTTTTTGTTTGTACTCCTAACGCCATCTAGGGGAAACCGGCGATATCACTTAGTATGTAGTATTACACTTTGTTTTACTTGTCGCTTTTTTGATATTTCTGGAAGTAACCAGATACAGTAAAACTGTTTAGGGTGAGTATTTTCAAAATTTTATAGTATTATTAAATATACAGGGTGACTTTTAATATAACCCCTATAATTAGTATTTTGTAGAAGAATGCAAACTGGTTTTATTAAAACTATTCAAAATCATATTCATAATTATTTTTTAAATATGAAGGCCTTTGATGTTTTTCGTGAAATCCAAAGAAATCATTGTCACCCGAAGAGGTAACATAATTAGATCGCATTATTGTTGATCCCACTATTTTGGACTATTTTCAACTTTTTCCGTATGGGAATGGCTAGGATTACCATTAATTTTATTTCCAAGTAACTGTAAAATGTGTTCTACTAACGCTTCTTAATAACCTCTAAAATTTATCGGGGTTTGTTTGAAAGTCAAGTTAATTGTATTAATAATTATTAAAAAGATTTTAGAAAGAGACTGGTTTTGTAGTATTATAATTGTTTGGTGCCAACCAGACAATGCGTTTTCTTCTGTCGAATTGTATCTGTTTTGATTTGCAACAAAATTGCTTTTATTTTATTGTTTCATGTAATTTTTCGCAGGTGTATTAAAAAATGTCGTATACACGTATAAAAGTGTTATTTCTCGTCCCGAGTGTTTTCGAATTTATCCGAAAAAATTCCGTCGTTACTCGAAATATTAACCATTTCACACTGGTATCAAAATGTACTATTTTATGTATCGATTGGTTTATTTACCTTAAGCTTACACCAGTGCTTATGTCGGATGGAGTCGCGCGCATAAACTAGTCACACATTAAATAAAGTTAGCAACTTAGTTGATGATGTAACTCGAGAAAGTTTCGGAAGAGCAGCTTACGTTTTGTTTGTCTATGGTTTCGGTAAGAAGATTCATTCATTACTTATTCTACGTCATGCGCCTTGTCTGAGCGCACTCGCTCCTCTGCTCCTCCCGCCATTTCATTATCACATTTAAACACCGAGATTTGGGATGTGTACGAGAATGTTCCACTAGGAGAATAGCACATTTGTTTGTGTTCCGGTTGTTAATAGTATTGTCTCTTTTTTGTAGGTTGTATTTTTATATGCTTTGTAATTGTATAGAGTACAAACTTTCTTATTGATCACATTGATGGGGTTTCACTACACATCCCTGAAAGGAAATAAGAGGTGTGTAAAAAAGCAGTCAAATCTAACTTGTACACCTATTTGTCACGGACAAATTTTACGTAAATACAAGTTTTTAGGGTATGCAGATTTACCTCACGTGTTTTCTTTCACTGTTCAGCAAGTGGTACAAATAATACTAACATAAATTACGAAAATATAGAAATCCGAGAGCTTACTGTAGTCTTTCCATTTTTCACAATTTAACCCGTCAACGCTAAAAAGCGTGAAATAAATAATCTTTTCACCATTACTATTCGAAAAGGGGTTATTGGTTCACCAAAAACAGTAAATAAAACGCTCTTTTCCTCACTGAGTGAGAACAAGTAACTTTTTAATCTTTTTGGATAGGCAAAGGCACGGCAAAGGTATCTGTGACTGACCATACAGCCATCTTAAAACACAATCACCCGAGAAGCTATAAACTATAAATTTTGCAATCACTACATTTTATGTTCCACAAAAATGCCCGAATAAAGCATTTTAAATTTGGAACAAGCGTCAATGCACAATATAAAAAAATATCTTACCAAACGTACTGGCTGGCCGCTTGGAAAAAAGACCAAAAAAGAACCGCCATTTTTATGTTTTGTTCTCTTATTAATTTACTATGTACCGATTGGTTGTAAGTATAATAAAATTTGATTCAAATAGTTAATGGTACTGTTTATTTTCTCATAGTCAATGGTAAAAAGTAGAGTACATAACTCGTGAAAAAAAAATCCATCTCGGCTCTTGGATCTCTCGCTCCGCTCAGGATTTAACTCTAGAATCCTTCGCTCCTCTCGGGATCCACCTTTGAGCCTCGAAAGAAATTCCCTTTTTTTTCACTTGTTGTGTAATCTACTATTTAACAAAAAAATAATAACCGTCTTCAAATATTATAGTAGACATTTACAAAAAAGTTAAAAATAATTACGTACTGACCGATGGTATGGTACCCAAATAACACTTTTGCCGACTTCTTTCTTTTTGAAACATTATGTTATCTAGAAGTCGGCGCATTCCCTAAAGTATAGTCTCCTCACCTGCTGTCACTCTCCCAGTTTCCGGGTGAACATGATTCATCCTAGGTTATATCGATGCTTTTCATCAGACGTGGTAATGGCCAAGCGTAAGCCTGTTGTAGGTATACAAAAAAAACATAGCCCGGGGTGTTTTGATAAGAAATGTTTTTTCTATGTTTAGGTAAATGTTTTTGACCCCAGTTAGTTGTGCATCATTTGAAAGGGCCTTACATAAGGTTTCTAAAATTGTTGTCGCGTAAGCTTCAGTCGCACGAAATCAGTTTTTTCCAAATAAGTAACCTTTCCTTTATACATTTTAAATGCCTACTCCTTATTTTTAGAGCTTGCGATATTTACACACTTCCATAATGTTTTGTCAATTGCATGTCAAACAATTGGCTTCCGCAATACTCATTTTTATTAATTATTCGAAACTATCTAGTCTATATAGGTACATATTGGAAAGGCTTACACGATGCAGGCTCTAGCAAGGAAGGATTTTTTTAAATTCAAAATGTTTAGTTTGTAATACCCGTAAGGTATATTATCCCTTCTCGAAAGCGAAGTATAATGTCTAAAAGTAGTTGTAAGAGATCAGCGGGCCTATTACGTATCTTTGAATTTGTTGCCAACTATGGTTGCCATTCGCCAAAAACAGATATAAATTAACTTTTAAAATAACCTTCAATGGGTATTGAACTATTTACGAGTTGTGACATCATTTCAAGTGCGAACGTATCCTTACACAAGCGGATATGTATGTTTTCGACGATAGGCACTCGGTTTGGGAACTGATTTTACGATAAGCAATCAGGGGACAAGACCCGGTAAAAGTAACGAGTTGAGATTTACATTTTAACACCTGGCAGCTGCATCAAGGACCACTCTTTACCTCGCTTATATTGGGTTAGTAACCCCAAAATGTGAGAGATACCATGTCATCAATGAGTGAAAATTGAATCCGCAAAGTTCAGCATATCACTTTTATATAATTTTGTTAATGTTTTGTCGATATTTGGCAGCATACTCTTTGTCCTTACCCATCTTTATTTTAGAGTTTTAAGTTAAAATAGGGCTAGATTGTAACTATCGGGTATGTTTAAATTGTCAGGCACCCCTTGGAAAGCCGTTTGGAAGTTGTCAGTCGCGCGCTGAAAATTTTTACACTAACATTCCCCTATTGAATGTAATTTGTATTAATCTCGAATTAGTGATTCGGTACCACAGATAGACAACAGTGATTTATTATATCAACTGGCTCAGTTCTACTGTTTGTGAACCGTGTACTTCCCAACCCAAGGGAGTGAGATATGCGACGGGTTGAGACCGCGTGGCTTTCCGAGTTTCTTTTAAGTTCAGTTTCATTTACTTGATACAAACCAAAACAAAGCATTTTCTTTTTTTGATACTTCTAACAATAACCTAATCCAAAGGCAAATTGTAGAGAGCTGATGGCCAGCAGTTTATCACACTGGATGTTAAGACGATGTTGAGGAAACCGGAAATTGACGATAGTACTTGTCTATACGAACAACTTTTACTATGAAACAAACACCCAAAACGCGAAAAAGAAATCTGCTGTTGCTTAAAAAATGACATACCTATACGATCAAAATGTATAAAACGGGTTTTTCATGAGTCTCGATTCTTCTCCACGAAAAGTTATTCTTATCGACGAGTAAAATCGCCAATTTGCGGCAACATATAATTTTATTTTAACATTGTTTTTCTTTATCAATTACTTCTGATTTTCTTTTGGTTTGCTGTAAGAAATCTCTCAAGAAGTTAAGCTTGTCGTTGTAAATTTTAAAATTTATTTGTTGACAAAAAGCCTATAATAACCTATTTGTGTGTACAATATAATAATGAAATTGAGAAAAATTATTCGATAAGTACCTATGTTGTATTTTCAAGATTATTTTTTCTTTTTAAGCTCCAATTTTTGTGCATACTTTTGAAAGATATAATTTATTATTCTGTATTTGTGCGCCTTGTATATTCTATTTTGTTCCAAATTTAAGTCTCTAGTTTATATAATTTAAGTCACAAAAGTTATCAGAGTAAAACAAACATACACGGACGATTGCACGGACGGACGGACCAAGAAGTCTCATCTGGATCCTTTTCACCCTTCGGTTACGAAACACTGGAAGTCTATTTCGATTAAATTTCTTTACTCCTATAACGACTCTGGGGTAAAAAGTTTTATTCATGTCATATAGTATTGATCTTCTGGGGATATGGATACAAAGTTTATTAAGTCAGACAGTCCAAGGGGTTTGTGAACAAGGTAAGCACGGGTAGAATTTTTAATAAAAGCGTTCTGGAATAAAATTCAAAATGCGCTGTCGGAGTTCCTATGTACGGTATTTGGTGTATTGGATCCATATACCCTGTGAAATAACAATCTTTGGGTAATTAAAATAAAATAAAGTTTGGATATTTTAAATGGCTTGCCTTTTTAATTAATAGAAGTGATTGTGCATGACTACAAAATTGTTGGTATCCCTTGCTTAGGTTAAACTTGACAGACCATTAGGGTTTAAAGTTTCTGATTCGCAGAGGGAAACGTTTCTGATTCTCTGATGGGTAAGCTAATTCAGCCTATCCAAGATGTAGCGTTGGATAGAAGTTTATCGTTCAATAACAAACCATTTAACATGTACAGTCAGAAAAGGAGATAAGTAAGTGGGCTCAATTAGCGCAAACACTTCGGTCCTAAGACCCACATTTGAATCACTGAAATGATTACAAAAATGTTATTTAAGACCTGTACTGTATTGTACAATTTACAACATGAGTGCAATAAAGAAATACTGAAATACTGAAATACTGAAATGACTTTTTCTATAACAGCTCTTCATTTTACTCCAGTGAAAAAAGTCAAAAATAAAATATTTTACTGATCTATTAGAAAATACTACCTGACTGATTGAAACAAAGGCACATACAAAGTTTATCCGTATCAACTATCTTAATTAAGGAAAATCACGCTCGGCCACTCTTGAGTTAAAACTGGGTGAAAGAAGATGAGGGATTATTTTATAGTAGCACTCAAAATAATCGACTTACTTTGGGACAATTCATTTAGTCGAAGCTAAGAAGTAACTTTAATATCACGAGAAGTATCTATAAACCGGGCTGTTGAGAGCGTTGATTGGGATGAATTATACACGAAGAAAACAACTGTCGAGGAACTTGCTCAATCAATTATAAATATTATAGTTAACAAGGCCGAAATTCGCTTCCCATTTGAATGAAAAGACAAAACATGGATCACGAAAGAAAGTCTAGATATAAAATCGTTGCTGTTTGATTTTTTTAATCTGCAAGACATTCTACCTAATAACGACTCTATCTCTAAAAGAATAGAAGTGCTGAATGACAAGTACAATACATTATTACATAGACAAATAATGAAACACTTTACAGCAATGATGAATAATAGCAGTAACAAAATCAAAACTATGTGGCACTTAGTAAACATGGAAACGGGTAAAAATAAAACAATACAGACAGACTTTACACACATAATTAAGAATCCGGATGGTCACAAATACGATACAAAAAAGCAGTTACTACACAACCTAAACTTGCAGTTCAGCAGCGCGGAATCACAATGCGGTGCTCCGACGGCCGGCGTCGACGCGGCACGGAGCTCGCTTCTCGCGGCGCGCACACCCTCCGATTCTTCTCCCAGACTCCAACTTTTCACACCTTATGAGGTATACCAGATTGCCTCGAAAAAAGTCACAAATAAGCCAACTAGAGGCATTTACGACATTTCGATCGAGCTTATAAACTTAATTGCCGGAATAATCTGCGTACTGCTTGCATATATTTTAATAGAGCGGGGACATTTCCGAAACTCTTCAAATAGGTCAAGGGCTCAAAGAACAACTCCCACGATTATCGACCCATAGTGGTAATACAAGCACCAGGAAAAATATTCGAAAACGGCCTCGATTACCTCAATAAAACCGATGGTTTCAGTCCACGACAGTACACATACCGCGCGGAACACTCCACGACGATGGTGGCGCGCGAGGTGGTGCGCAGCGTGCTAGACGCGCTCGAGGCTCACCAGCCTGTTGCGGTACTGCTCTGTGATCTGTCGAAAGCCTTTGACGTCGCAGGCTACACTGTGCTCACGATGAAGCTGAAGCATCATGGTATCGAGGGACCGGCGCTGGCGCTGCTGACTGACTTCATGTGTGACAGAACCCAATATCTCGTTGGGCTGTCAACTAACCAGGGCGTACCCAGGGCTCTTCTTTGTCGAATATAACCTTTACTCTCATTCTGAACGATCTCCCAACGCTGAAATATACATGTATGCTGATAATGTCGCAGCAGTTACTAGTGCCGCTACATATTCTGAACTAGAGGTTCGATTGAACAATGCAGCGCTCCAACTTAGCACTTGGTTCCGCAGAATCGGTCTCGCTCTGAATTTGTCCAAACCCAACTTCATCTCATTCGACCTGTCAGGGCGAAAAAGGGACAATATGGCATTAAAAGTCAAGAGTGTTTCCATTGAGCAGGTGAAGTCAGCTCCATTCCTTGGTTTTCAACTCGACCAGGCATTAACATGGAGCTTCCACATCGACAGACTCTGTGGAAAATTAGCTGGAGCATGTCAAGTCTACCGCGAGATTCTGTTCGAGCTTGCTACTTCGCATCCGTGCAATCTCTTTTGCAGTATGGCCTTGACTTGTGGGGACGTGCCGCGGACTGGAAGCGAGTGTTCAGACTACAGAAGCGAGCCGTGAGAGTGATCGCGCGCGTACCTCGGGACGAACATGCCAAACCACATTTTATTGCACTCAACATCCTCACAATGCCCTCCCTACGTATTTTACATGTATCTTTCGAAAAAATCTCGACTTGTATCGTAAGGTTGGTGATTGCCACAACTACAGCACAAGACATGGCAATAATCTAGCGGGTATCACACGTAGATTGGAAAAAACGGCTAAAACAATAAATGTCATGGGGCCAATAGTATATAATAATTTACCAGACTATATCAAAAGTCCTCAGACTTTCTCCATTTTTAAAGTAAAATTAAAATCTTGGCTAGTCGAGAAGTAATTTTATAGCTATAATGAATTGTTTGATGAATATAATTTCCATTTTGTAATTTATTTTCTTTCTGTTATTATGTTTCTAAATATGTTTTCTTTGTGTCTTTTTGTCTGTCAATATTTAATAATTCTACTTTGTTTTTTTGTTTATAATCTGATTTTTAATATAAATAAAGATATAATTACCATATTTAGCTTCTTATTTTCTTTAAACATTGGTAGTAAGAATATAAATAAAAACAGAATTTTCAATATATTTTGGCCTCTTCTATTGATGGCCTCATAGAAAAGGCCGAAATATATTGAAAATTCTGTTTGTATTTTATTTATGTTTTAACTACCAATATTTAAAGAAAATAATCTGATTTTTCCAATTTAAATAATTTGCAATATGTAAAATAGTTGACCTATAATGAATATTACCAATAAAGTTATGTCTATGTCTTTGTATAAAATAAATAAATAATATTTTAGAAAAGAAGGAAAATGGGTGATAGTTTTCTTATTGTAAAATAACGTTTTATTTGTATGAAAGAAAAGAAAAGACGAAATGAAAATCAATCCGTCTCCGAAACAGACGAACGCGAGCCATACGATGCGTGATTTGATCACTTATTACTCACGACGGAAAATAACATGTACATAATATATGCATTTGTAGTTAAATAGACGTTGTTTTTTTTTGTTTGTATTTATACACGTATTTATGTTTGTGCACTGTTTTCGACCTCTGCCTCTAAAACGTCCAAACGAATATATTATGTTTGTTATAAGGTTATTTTCATCTCAAGGATAGTATAGGTTTAAATATTATTGATTTTTGCCATTCTGTGCTGCAGTACATTTTTTGCGAATCTGGCTTAAAAAGCAAAGTGACAGTTTTAGACCCGATTTCACCATACTCTCTTAGTTAGTTGACACCCCTGTTATATCATTTAACGGACCGTTAAAGTTAGTGAGTGTCCCATTATGCTATAACGAATATTTAATTTCCTTAATCAGTTGTTAAACTTAATTACTGCTCTAGGGGTTCGTTAGATTGGTAACAGGCGATCATCTTACTGTCACACATACCCACCGTTGTCGGGATGGTAGGTAAGTCCTGTCAAATACACCAAATCAACACTATTGCAGGTACCATAGTTGTAAGTAATTACAAGTTTATATTAGGTCACAATGTATTTTATAAAATGATAATGTATTGTAAAATTGTATGAAAATACTTTTAGAGTAATATTAAGAAGTACATTCCAAATATACATATAACATAAGCAAAATATGTACTAATAATTATATAATTGTTTATTTTTAGGCTAATGTCTTGTCTTTCTTTTTTTTGTTTTTTCTCTTACTATTTGCCACATTTTTTTCATTTTATTTGTTGTGTTTTTCATGCGTGTGAAATTTTGTAATCTTTTTGAAGCCCGTACTGTTCTTTTTAATAATTTCTCATATTTTTTATAATGGTCACATAGTACCTATGCTGTTATTGATTTGAGATATGAATATCTTTAATAGGCACTTATGTTGACATGATTGTTTTATTCCCTTTGTTAACCAAACCTTTTTTTGTATATTTTTTATTTTTCCTTTGGTTTTAGGCAAGTTATTATCGAGCATTTTTTTACAACTTTGCTAAATCTTGTATAATTTTGTTCCATATTATTATTTTTATTAATGATTGTATTCCAATCAATTGAAGATATCTCCGTTTTAAAATTTAGTATGTTATTGTTTGTATATTTTCTTGTATAAGTTTACAAAATTTTTTTTATATCTAAGCTTTTTGATGGTATTTTTATTAACACTCCCCTATGGTCTGATAAACCAAACTCTTTAATCTCTATTTTGTTTTGAAAGTTGGTAAATATAAGATCCAAACAAGTTTTACTTGTGGTTGTTATTCTTGTAGGTTCATCTACATTTCGTTTAAAATTTAAGCTTCTTAATAACTCCAATATGTATTTCTATAAGTATTTCTATCATCTTTTTTCTTTCTTGTAATTCTTTTTCTTGTATGAACCGAGAGACCATTAAAACAGTGTTTCTAAAGAGGTGTGTATGGTGTAGTATGTATTTTGTTATATTTTTGCTTAGTAATTCAATGACAATTGGTTTTCGGTATTTATTTTTTCCAATTCTTTTTACTTCTTCTTAGTGTGTTATATTCATTTATAGCAGCAATTCCAACTGGGCCAAGTTTATATTAGCGGTTGGTGTTATCTGCTGATAGACTGCAGTATTTTCCAGGCTATTGTTTTCGGCGTTTATTGTATTTTCTAAGATACTAAGGCCTTCTTCATCTAGACATCAATACCTACTGTTTTGTAATAATTTTATTAGCTGCAGACCTATGTGTAAGAGCTGTTACATTTATAGGTACTTTACGAATAATTGGAATTACTTTTTTTTTTAAGAAATTTATTTAACAAAGAAAACTTACGACTAATACATTTAACAGTTTGTTGGCAGATGAGCTCTTAGATTTATAATAACAAGTACTTATAATTTATACCTACTTACAATACAAGCTTACCACATTTATTTATAAAAATATTTTTTTTTAATTTAAATTTTAGTGTAAACTTACAAAATTTTTCAGCCACTTTTAATAGTTTGATTTTGTTACATATTTTTGGGGTGTATCCTCTTGTCCTTTCTCCGTAGTAATTATTTGCCTTTGGCTGGATATATTTTCTATTGTTCGCTGATCTTGCACAATAGTGGTGTTTTACCAGGGTCTTATGGTCTTCGGAGATCGTCTGCTACACCCTGTTCTAATTTATACAATTATTCTTTGTAGCAAGCTTTTGATAATTTTTCGCATCTTATTTAATAAATGTAAGAAAAACTACTCAATTTCCAATAAAGCGTGTATTTTATAATCTTATTAATTTTTGATTTAACAAACGTTTACAAAACTTCTAAGGTGCAAAATAAGAGGATGTTTCATACTAAAACTACGATTAGAACTTAACAGAATCTGAGACAACGTAATTAAAATAAACTAAGAATAATCAGGACAAAGAAAAGGATCTAGGCCACGCAACAAAGATTTAAAACTACAACCGTCCACACCGAGCGTCAAGTAAAAAGTGAAAATAAAATGCGATACCAAAAATAGACTGTTCTTCCTAAATCCCTTTCAACACATTTTTCCGACCATGGATTTCATTTAAATCTGTCGGTCTGACCGGCCACAGATGATGCACAGCCTGCCACGAATCCTAGATCCGTGTAAAACGGTCGTAATGAACATCCTGAGACCGCAAACAAAAACGTTGGTTGCAATCTTCGACATTTGCGCTCTGAAGCACAGCACGACGACAACATTCGGCCCTCCTGCATGCGCCTTCGTCCTCGAATGGCACCTAGGTCATGTACATATGCTGAAATGAGATGAATCAGTATCATTATTATAATTTAATGTTATTATATATTTCATCAATGTGACAGTTCGTTCATGGCTGTATATAAAGGAAGCTCTACTGAACCACACATTGATGGGATATCCTCAAAATATTAACTGTTAGCATACAGTGTCCAGGTTTTGGGCATTGAGTTCGTTGTCACTCTTTGGACAACTATCTCTTACCAATGACTTAAGCTAATGTATGCCTGAGGCCAACCCTAGTCATTTATATTAGCCAAGTTCCAATTTCAGCGGTATTCACCAGTATATCCGCTAAAATAGACCTGAGTTCACTGTCGCTCATTGGACAACTCTAATACGACATAAACTAGAATTATACCGGAGGCTAACCCTGGCCGTTTAAATTAAGCCAAGTGCCCTTTTCAGCGGTGTTCACCAAGATATCCGCTAAAATTGACATAGGACATGAAACCAATCAACACTTGAAGCATATGTATGTGACCCAATAAAAATAAAACATTCCGGAACATTCAATAAGGACAATCCTGCGCAATAATATGTGGGTACTTCACGGAAATATCATATAACAATGAAATGTGCTCATCTGATTCCACATTAATTTTAAGAGTTGAACTAGGCACCGAAACGTTGCACACATATCTAAAGGTCAATGTATTTCCAATGCGAGTGTACATAATGTTAATATCTTCAGTAAAATTTCTCCTTATTAAAATGTCACATCCCGTTAAGGAATCGATAATGTAAAAAGTTACAATCAATTATATTTCATCAACTTTCAGATTGATGTTTACTCCATGTTATGATCGATTGTAAACCCTACTAAACTGACCGGAGTGTTCAATTGGAACGGCTCAAGGTTGTAGGTTTTTGCTAAATGAGCTGTTATTAAAGAACAATCACTACCCATATCTATAAATGCTTCTGAGCATCTGACATTCAAAAACACGTTTTTGAAAAATGTATGTTTAACTTCCTATTCAGAAATTAGCTTAACTTCCGCACCCTTCTCGGTCTTTGTTATCGTTTTGGATTTACAAGCAGCTGCTAAATGACTCAGTTTGCTACAAAAAGTACATTTAACACTATCTTTCATACTGCAGACATTTCTCTTAGGTCCCTTGTCCCCACAACGATAACAACTGACGTTAGACTGTAATTTTGGTGTCGTTTCTTCAGATTTAACTTCTGTATTTCACTCAAAACATCGAGAAGTATGCGGTTTGGTACTATAATTAGTATGTTGTTAACTTAAATTCTTAGTTTCATGACCGGTGTACGTTTTACTATGCAAAAAGGACGCTAAATCCTCGCAGTTTCTAAAGCTGCCCGCCTCAGCAGCAGTACCGATACTTTTATCACCGATTGACCCGACAATTATTGAAGTAATGTCCACCTCCGAAAAATCCAAGCTTAATCTCTCAATTCGGCCCCTTAGTTGAAAATAGAATTCATACAAAGACTACACTATCCATCAACTATCGTTGGGTTTAGTTTCCACTAGCTTATTCAGCAATTTAAATACCTTACGTTTAATTTGAAACGTTTCTCTTAACTTTTTACGACAATTTTGCCATTTTCATGTGGCCCACATCGTATGATTCTTTTGTAATTAATCATACCACGTTTTTGCGGTATTACGTAACTTTTGCAAGGCTTGAAATTTGATCATTTCGTTTGACCTATTGAATGCCCGAGCATTGGCATCAATTACGTTTATCCACATGTCTACCTATATTTTATCAACTAAAGGGTCGAACTCAGGAATAACCGACGATAAAACGACATTTTGACTCACGGTTTTCGAAGATTTGCGATTCCGCTTCGATTTCTTTCGGCTGCGGCGATCGGTACTACTGCTTGAAGACGTGTACGAGCTTGAACTCGATATGGACATACCAGAACTTGAGGGGATCGAGCCTTCCGTGTTTTACGACGTTTATGGGTTGGAGGCATTTTGTGAGCGCGATTCGTAACACTTCTGATGTAAGAAAAACTACTCAATTTCCAATAAAGCGTATATTTTATAATCTTATTAATTTTTGATTTAACAAACGTTTACAAAACTTCTAAAGAGCAAAAATGTTGGAATGATGATCTATGTAGGTCTTGGTCATTGAGACTTAGTGGAGAAATCAGTATGGCTCTTAGCATAAAAAGTTTAGTGAGCCCTGCTCTAGCCTGTAGAGTGTGTCTAGTAAAGTTCAAGTTCAATCCACGTTTCCTATCACTTTTATGTAATAAATGCCTTTTGTGTATCGAATATAATTAAAAAGTCTCCCTAGATACTTGCACATCCCCAGGGTATGTTCTTGTGAAGAGTCTTAACCATTAAAATTGTGAAAAAAATTCAAAATAGTTAATACCGCTATAACGAATATTTAATTTAATATTTAATTTCCTTAATCAGTTGTTAAACTTAATGACTGCTCTAGGGGTTCATTAGATTGGTAACAGACGATTAGCTTACTGTCACACAGACCCACAGCTGTTGGGATCGGCCATGTTTGCTATAAAGCTTATGTACGACTAGTGAACGCGCAAAAATGACAAAACAAATAATGACATTTTGTTTTGGTTGGCTTAAAATGTGAGTGAATGATTTTCGAGTTGATTTACTACGTGGGACGCACTATAAGTTTCCGGAATGAATATGAAAAAATACTATTAAAGGTACAAAATTAATTTATTGTTTTTCAAAATAATCTCCCTTGGCGTCTATGCACTTTTTCATTCGATCAAACCAGTTTTGAAAACTTTTGTGCCACTCCCCTGTGGTGACCTCTGAAACGTGTTTTTCATACTCCTCGACAGCCTCTTCTGGTGATGAAAATCGTTGACCGCGTAATTGGTTCTTAATTTTTGGGAACAGAAAAAAGTCACAAGGTGCCAGGTCGGGACTGTATGCAGGATGACTCATGAGTTCTACATTTTTCGTCTTCAAAAAGTCGTTTGTCTGTCTGGCCGTGTGAGAACTAGCATTGTCGTGGTGCAGGATGATACGGCGTTTACGGTTATTTTTACGGAGTTCGTCAATAACTTCCGGCAAACAAATGGTCGTGTACCAGTCACTATTTACGGTACGACGATTCTCTAAAGCAACAGTAGCCACGTGTCCAGTTTTATTAAAAAAAGAAGCAATCATCCGCTTAGATGCACTATTCACGCGCGCCACTTTGGTTGGTTTCGGCTCATCTTGAAAGACACATACGCTCTATTGCTGCTTTGTTTTGGGATCGTAGCAATAAATCCATGTTTCGTCACCTGTTACTATGTCCCACACCAAATTTGACGCACCTTCGTTGAATCTGGTAAGCATGGCACTGCACCAAGTGACGCGGTCCGTTTTTTGAGCCTCGGTCAAGTTGTGTGGGATCCACCGCGAGCACAGCTTTCTCACACCCAAATGTTTGTGTAGGATTGATTGTATTTGACTCATGCCTATTTCTAAGGATGCGCGAATTTCATGGTAGGTCACATGCCTGTCTGTTTCAATCATACGGCGCACAGCATCGATGTTTTTGTTGGTCACAGCGGTGGACGGCCGACCATCGCGAGATTTGTCACTGAGATTGATACGACCACGCTTGAATTCTGCAAACCAGCTATAAACAGTCGTCTTGCATGGTGCTTCATTGCCAAAAGCTGTTTCAAGCCGAGCGATGCCCTGTTGAGCTGTCAAATTACACTTAAAATCGTAGAAAATCATACTACGAAAATTTTCCCGAGTTAAATCCATGTTGATGCAGACACACAATTTTTTAAATGGCGCCACAAGGTAAAAACAAAAGACAGTCAGATGAAACAAACTGCATTCTACAGCCAAAGAGTTCTATTTTCAAATGTTGCAATAAATTTTTAAATATTGTTTATATAAGTGGCTAGTTCCGGAAACTTTTAGTGTTACCTATGTAATGGCTTGTTACATTTTCGACATGAGACATACAACATTAACAGAGATGTTAGTGTGCTTGTTAATTTTAATCCCTCGTTACGTAATGTCTGATTTATGAAATAACCTACAGGGCATGGTGAAATCAGGTCTCAATATGACTTCTAAAAGTAAATGAGTTCCAATCGGGCTGAAAATCGAGCGAAGCGACCTCTATAGTTCTAACATTTCATAATTGTATCATAAACCTGAACTAGTTCAAGTTTTTGATCATAAAGCTGGATTTTCTCAGGTTAATGATAAGATTGAATCATAATTTTGTCTTCTGTATATTTAATTTAAATAACAATAGAAACTTAAATAACATAAATAGGTAACCTAAAATACTTAAAATATTTTTAACTAATAAAAACTAAAATACTTACCAAATAAAAGCTATTAGTAAAAAAATGCCAGATCGCCGCCGTCATGTGGCAGAGTCCCCAGAAGGCTGGCGGCATTCCTTCTTTGGATTGCCAAACTAAGGCGTTGTCCGAGGTACGCCCCAGCCCTTGGGTCCCCGGAAACGTCAACCAGCCGCGAAGAAATCTCTTTATAGAGACGTTTCGCGTCCGGACCCCTAGGTTTTTGATCAAAAACTGCGACATATATAAGTTTACTTTGAAAGTCGAACGGGTGAAAGGTAAATTTTGTGGTACAGTCATCAAGCGTGACCTATTATTTCCATCTACTCCTAACATGGTGACTGAATGTTTTGGAGTCAACGATGCCACAAAATTAATGTTGTATCAGGGGTTGATAATTATTTGGAACATTCTAGAGATCACCAGCGGATTTCTTTAAAATTTTTAAAATTTTGTTTGTTAATAATAATACCAAAGCCTCGGTATTTGTCAATATTACTGGTCGGTTTTTAGTTTAATAGAGTACGATAAAAATTTATTGTAATATATTTAACCTCATTAAAACATGTACGGTTTTTGTCTATACCTATATATACTAAAATGTCATCTGACGGATTCAAATTTTTTTAAAGTGACTTTAGGGCAGATCTATCTTGGATTTGTCTATCATGATGGAATTTTTTTAGACTTGTTTGACATATAGATTAAAATAATATTAGTGTTACTTTATTATTTAATTTTGTAGCTTTATAAATATTGTGTTTAGAAAGTTACCCTGTTTCAAGCAACCGTGGATTTTGTATGTTTTTCAAGAAAAACATAGTGCAATTATTATGCCTATGTTATTACCTATTTTTACAAATACAAGACTGTGATTGTGAAATGGAACCCAAGCCATCACCTATCCTATGACCACCTAGCAACCATGGCTTAATAATAACAAGGCATGCTGTTCGTTAATTTCGGATGGTCCATGATGAAGTCAAGATGATATTGACATTTCTCTAATTAAAAAAAACGAAAATTAGGAAAATTTTCAAGTGTTTAGAAATAAATTAGTTACAGTACCCTTAGTATGCGAGTCCGACTAGCACTTGACTGGTTTTTTCAGATCAATCATAGATTTGTTTTTTTTTGTGGGGTAATTTTCATTGGATATTTATGTAGAAAGATTTGTCGTGCGGAGAAATTTTATGCGTAGTAAAATAATGGCAGGGAGAAATTTCTTTATGCCATAAACTTGTACTTGTATCAACTAACGTCTCGATTAAAGCAAGTCGCAACTTCGATCGATTGATTTTCAAATCACACATCCCACCATTCTTCCTTCATATAATTATTCTAAATATTATTATTAGAGTGCATTACAAACTGGAAAAGATAAATTAGAAACAAATGTAACGACAGTATTGTGAGAAAATTCCTCGGGCCAGGATTCGAACCTGTGACATCTTGTTATCAAGACAAGCGCGCTACTAATTGCGCCACTAAGGTACTTATCTAGACCGTTGAATTTTGTCACCATACTTGTCCACCGAACATTTTGTAACAATTTGATCTAACCAGCTTGTAATGCACATACTGAATGCTCACGAGGGCGTTAACGCACTCTACTCGTAATAATAATATTTAGAATATGCCAAAGCGATGGACTTCGCAATAAAAAAAATTGATCTCAGTTAATGAGAACTGTGAATTTCTTAACTGTCTGAATCAACACATATTGTGGCAACGACAGCGCCATCTGTTTCTAAAGAACAAGGCGTGAAATCACATGACGCCCTCGTGAGCGTTCAGTATGTGCATTACAAGCTAGTTAGATCAAATCGTTACAAAAATAATCGGTGGACAAGTATGGTGGAAAAATGGAACGGTCTAGGTACATAAGTACCTCGGTGGCGCAAATTGGTAGCGCGCTTGTCTGGCCCGAGGAATTTTTTCAAATTCTTGTCTTTACATTTGTTTCTAATTTATCTTTTCTAGTTTTTAATGCACTCTAATAATAATATTTAGAGTATTCCAAAGCGATGGATTTTACTATAAAAAAAAACAACATAATCTCATATAATTATTATTTAGTAAGCATACAAATCGCAACTCGCTTGAAAATTTGGAAATCACTGTATAGTACTGTATATTGTATAGACGAGAATGACAGGCTTGTAAAATGACGTCAACAAGGGCCAAATGCGATCTAAATATGCAATAATATCAGTGTATTCGTACGAGCTCTCTTGCTCACTCATTCGCACTCATGCATAAATGCAATGTTAAAATTAAAGTAAGCTATGTTTTGGAATGCAAATTCAAAATGGTTTTTTTCGGCCGTATTAGCAACGAAAAAGTACCAGTCGATAGAAAAGTTATAATAGTTGCTTAGGTGAAGATGCGGTTTCGAGTCCTACTAGAAAATGTTTGTTTAATAAAATATGTTTTGGAATTGATATTCATATTTAGCTGTTAAAAGTTGGGAGAAAATAAAGGCACATACAGTAGCGGTGGTAGACAAGTCAAAACTTATTCAAATAGGGTTTAAGCAGAGGGTATGAATAAACTTCATTAGAGATTCAGAAACACGCGCAGTCTTGTGAGTTGGCTGCTTTAAATACTTACTGCAACTAAAGGTGCCCTACTTTGTACCTAATACTTTTTTATAAAACTTGGTGTCTAGCCTCTTTCTTCATTACCTACACAACAGGAAAAATAGTCTTCCTTCTTTAATTTAGTCATGTAATGTAGTCAGCCTACAGCGACCGCACTATATGACTGGGGTAATATCTAATACATATGGATATAATGTACTACAATGATGATGGAAAAAAATAGACATGATCTTGCTAAGTTTCTTGCCCTTCTTTTTAGCAAGACTTATTGAATGGGCGGAGTTAGGTATGTATTTATATATGTACCGTATTAGTATTTAGTATATGGGTAGTTAACTTTATCATAACGTATACCTATTCGTTATTATATCCATTAAATACACTTAATGTAGTTCATGTACGTGTACTTATTAAATACTAGCTTTTGCCCGCGACTTCGTTCGCGTGGGTTTCGCATATAAATTCGAATCAGACTTCCCATAGATTTATATAATAGCCTTTACCGTTTGCGTCTATTCAATCTTTGCCATGTTTTCGGCTTGGGCGTTATTTTATGAACATCCTTTGTAGTCTATGTGTTGACCAGGGTAACTATGATGATAATAAAGAAAACTGCATGCAAATCCGTGCAGTGGTTCTCGAGTTATAAAATCGTTTATTCAATCTTTGCCCCGTTTTCAGCTTGGGCATAATTTTATGAACAACCTTTTTAGTCTATGTGTTGACCAGGGTAACCACAATGATAATAAATAAAACTGCATTCAAAGCTGTTGATTGGTACTCGAGATATAAAAGCATTTATTCAATCTTTGCCTCGTTTCCGGCTTGGGCATTATTTTATGAACACACCCTATAGCCGATGTGTTAAGAAAGGTGACTACAATGATAATTAAGAAAACTGCATTCAAATCCGTTGATGGGTTCTCGAGTTATAAAAGCATTTATTCAATCTTTGCTCCGTTTCCGGCTTGGGCGTTACTTTATGAACACCCCTTATAGCCCATGTGTTGACCAGCATCACTGCGATGATAATAAAAAAACCGCACCCAAATCCGTTAAGTGGTTCTCGAGTTAAAACG
Source organism: Ypsolopha scabrella (assembly GCA_910592155.1). Classification (NCBI taxonomy): domain Eukaryota; kingdom Metazoa; phylum Arthropoda; class Insecta; order Lepidoptera; family Ypsolophidae; genus Ypsolopha; species Ypsolopha scabrella. The sequence goes on from OU342960.1 coordinate 15,367,367, forward strand.
GAACATACAGACAGACGGACGAAAATTCTAAAAATTGTTGTTACGGCCTGAGTACAGTACCAATAACCCATTTCAATTAAAATTTCGCGAAAATATTCAATTTACAGATGCGACTTTTTACTACTTTATTTTTAGTATAGATCAGCAAACCCAAAATGTAATTTAATATGTATAATTATTAAATAAATACTTACGTGTGATAAGTGTATTTATGTACCTACATTGCAAAATAAAGTATTCATTCTCATTCTCATATTATTATTAAAATACTTTTACGTAAACAGAGGAAATAACAATTTTAACTTAAACATTTTATTTTATCTATAATATAAACTTTTATTGTTTTTTTTAATTAAATTTATTACTTGCCTTGACCTGCGACTCAGTCGGCGAAGAATAAAATAGAATTTATACTTATTTGTTCGAACCATATAAAAGTTATAAAGTAAGGTCCCGATTGGCATCCTTCGGGTCCGGAACCCTATTTCATACCCTTCGGGTATAGAACCCTAAGATGTATGAGTATTTAAAATATGAAACTGGGTAACTAAATGAGATTTTATACGTGAAGAATACGTGTAGGTATGTATTAGGGTGATTCAAATTTTAACTTTTTTCCGTTTTGTTACGGGCCACCCCCTCAATGTGTTTTGTGTAGCTAAAAACAAATAAAGTACTTTCTTCATATTTTTATTAATTTAAGGGTCGCTTTCGCAGTTTTAAAATTTTAAATCGTCATACAATAAGCGATTTTTTAAATTTAAATAAATAAAATTAAATCATGTAGAAATTAAGCTTTTAAACGAAGATAATTAAAAACTTTTACATTTCAAAAAATTATCTATGCATCACGTTGAAAGTTTAAAAAACAGCACATAATACGAATAAATTTGCCAAAATTAAGCTCTATTTTGACAAAAAAACAGAGTGAAGAACAGAAAGTTTAAAAATGTAATAGTGTTTCATTATCTACGTTTTTAAGGCTTACTTACTGTATTTTATTATTTTCAGTATCTGTTAAAAAAAAAGATTTAAATTTTAAAACTGTGGTAGCGACCCTAAATTTATTAAAAAAATACGGAAAAATACTTTATTTGTTTTTAGCTACATAGAACACATTGAGGGGGTGGCCCGTAATAAAACGGAAAAAAGTGAAAATTTTAATCACCCTAGTATGTATAGAAGTTAACGAAAAGTTATCATGATTATACTGGGCGTAAACGTAAATAGGCAGTTATTTTAAAGAAAGTGACTACGGGAATTTTATTTGACCTCGAGGGATAGGACGCGACGACGAGCGAAGCGAGGAGGAGCGTTTAGGGTGACATGTAAGTACATAATTAGGAGCCGAGCGAAGTGGAGAGGAGCGAGGTGACTTCCGTAGTGTTAACAGAATTCACTACATGCAGAAAAAATTATTTTCCGAGCAGTTTCCGATTCAATAATTTATAAAATTAAAGGACCGCTTCCCTTTTCCGAACTGTACGTTGCAAATTGATATTTATTAGTTCATGTTAAGGAAGATATTTTAACAGCTAAATATGACCTACGGTTCAATAATTTTTAAAATCAAAGAACCGCTAGCGGTACCGTAGTCACTTCCCATTTTAAATGAGAACACTTAACCATTGATCATGCAGTTCGACTTAAAAAAAAATCTTTTTGAATATTTTATTATTTATCGTGGTAGGGGCCATAGTATTGTGTGAAAATTTAAATTTTCTACCTATTACGGTTGAAGCTGTAGACCCATGTGACAGCCGGACAGACAGACAGCGGAGGCTTAGTAATAGGGTCCCGTTTGTCACCCTTCGGGTAAGGAACCCTAAAAAAGATGTGTGATGTTATTTCCAGCCAGTCACGGCGCGTTTGAAGGCGATTGCGATGGATGTCGAAGTTAGACAATAAGGCCCCTGCACATAGAAATTCACAGCAGGTTTGCGAAACGTGTCATTTTCTTCGTGTCTGCATGTTTTTTTCTTTGGGGAAGTTGTTCAGTATGATCAGTGGTTTATGTGGTTGCATTTAAACATACCTCTTCATATTTGTTTATTTATTTATCGATTTTGTTGTATTTATTGCATAACATTTTATTATTTATTCCTATAATTTTATTTCCGCTCGGTATAACGTGATATTGATTGATAAGCACAAATTCATACTGGATACTCGGGTAGTAATGTTAATTATTTCCTAAATAGAGCACTTACACTGATTCACAATTATTTTCAGAAGAGTTCATCCATCCATCCATCAGCCCGTGTTCGTCCACTGCTGGACATAGGTCTTTCCCAAATTTCGCCACTCATGTCGGTCCTCCGTCCTCCTTCAGGTCGTCGGTCCAGCGAGCACGAGGTCAGCCTACACTACGCTTTGCTGTACGTGGTCTCCATTCTAAAGCCTTTCGGCCCCAACGGCCATCATGTCGGTGACAAATATGGCCTGCCCACTGACACTTCAACTTACTGATTCTGCAGGCTATGTCGGTTACTTTCGATCTCCGACGGATCTCCTCATTTCGGATTCTATCCATCAGAGATACCCCAAGCATAGCCCGCTCCATAGCTCGCTGAGCGACCTTAAATTGGTGGATCAGACCCTTTGTAAGAGACCACGTCTCAGCGCCATACGTCATCATGGGAAGGACGCACTGGTTGATTATTGAGTATCATTTATAAAATTTAAAATAACAAATTCAACATGTTATGCATAGAATCAACTATATTCGAGTGCAATAAGGTGATTTTGTAGCCAAATTCATACTGGAGACTCGGTAAGTGGTCAGGAACAAGGTTCATGACCCTTTAAGAGAAATTCGAAAAAACATTTTTGTGTAGACTATTGTAAAATTGATGTGCAAGAGTGAGATAGAAAACTTTTCTTTTGTTATCGGATAACCGATGTGTGTCATTTTCTTAACGCTTGCCTTTTTAGAATAGACAATTAACAAAAAACAGCAAACTTAGGCTTATTCTGTAGGTATATCATTATTGAAATAAGCGTTGTAGATAACTAAGTTTTCCTGCTTTGTATGGAAATAAAAAAACAAAATCTTCGGAATAAATTAAATTATTTTTTTCAAATTATCTTTGACATACCAAACCATGGACCTCGTGTCTAGTATAAAATTTACCAAAAAAGTGTCCATAGTGAAGTGTCAAAATATTAAGAAACAACACATTTTAATTTGAATCGTATGTCATTGCCGCACGGCTTAATTTTGATAGACGTGTGATTGACACCCTTTTTTAATTTTCAATGCTTTTGACTCTCTTTTGGTTCGGACACTTTTGAGTACACACACAATCTCCACTTGGTAGTACGTCAATGCAAATTATCGATTTTCTGCCTGACCGTACCATCCATCCATCAGCCTGTTTCATCCACTGCTGGACATAAGCCTTTCCAGGATTTCGCCCCTCTTGGCGGTCCTCCTGGAAAAATTGCCCATACTCACACACGCTGGGCAGGCGGGTTGGTGAGCGCGATGCCGAAACCCTTGCACCAGTGACGCCGCTGCCCGTCACCAGTCTATTTTATATAAGGTCCGGCAATAGGGGATGGATATACCGTCATCCATCGGTCCCAGGCAATGGTGGGCCGCCTGGTTTTGCCTGAGAGCTGTTCTCTTACTCTCCCCCGAATAACTTCGGGAGGAATTGCGAGTAAGATGGTAGTACCTCCACAGTCGAGCCCGGCATTAGCTCTACCACCTGTCCGTAAATATCATCGTAATGGGGAGTGAAACATCTGGCATTATTATTCGTGTCGAGTTGAACCGTGTCGAGCTGTCCCGGACCCAATTCAAATACCAAACAAGTGAATCTAAATTTTATTAATTTGTTAAAAAGAAATTAGAATAATGTAAGATTGAAACTGTTTACTTTTCACCAGATTTTCGATATTTGATTTTATTTTCATGGTCGTGACCCGCAGACATAGTATAAATAACAAATAGTATTCTATCTCCATACAAACGGGCCGAAATGAAACCCCCCAAAACTCGGTTCAACTCGGTTCACGACAGTCGCAGTCGCACCGCAGTTACGTACGCACGTTGTTCTGTGCATTTTCGTAAATTATGGCACGAAATTACAGAGTATGTTGTGCATTGTATGGTTGCTTAAATACAATTTTATAATAATAATATGGCATTATCAAACACGTAAACAGTCATTTGGCAGCCCTAGCGCGTGTTTAGGCACCGAGTGGCCGTATGTATTGATTTCAACGACACCGCCTAGTTAAACTACTGCTCTTACCTATACTCTGCCGCAGACTATCTTCCAGGTATACATCCATAATCCTTGTCCTGGTTTTGGACTTTACATTTTTTATCCTAATGTGCTGCTAAACGTGACATCATCTTTGTGGGCGTGATTTCTTATGATATATGCTATTCAATACATAAATAAATCCTTTAAATAAATATCTCCTTTAGCCTCCGAGGGCCGCCAGAAATGACCCGGCGGGCCGCGGTTTGAAGACCCTTGACTTACAGGGTCAAAACATCGAAACTCTGAAAATCGACATGATGATGTAGTCTTAAAACATCGAGATGGTAATTCACAATTTAATGTGTAGGTTATCAATACTTATAATAAAGTAGTAAGAAACTTACTTACTACTTTATTAAGATATAATAGATATAATTTATATTTGTAAGAAACTTACTACTTTATTATTAGTATTGATTACTTACAATTAATTATGTCTTAATAATTAAATTTTTCCAAAATTTTAAATGGGTTATTATTATTGTACTGAAGCCAATACTTGTATGTATGTATGTTCGGTTTTAACTTGAGAAGCACTCAACAGATTTGGATGCGGTTTTTTTCATCATCATTGTATTGACCTGGTCAACATATAGGCTATAATGGGTGTTCATAAAATAACTTCCATTCCGATAATGGGGCAGAAATTGAATAAGCGCAAGCGGAGCCGCGGGCAAAGGATAGTTCTTAATAAAATCAATGTTTATTAGCAGGTAAAATCATATAATTCACTGAATACTTAAGAAATATACTATAATTAATTATAAATGTTTTCTTATAAAGAATACCAAAAGATCATAGACAAAGAAGCATAGAAACTATCTATATAAATAATGAATCACTATGCTTCTTATTAAAAGAAATACAGATGAAAATTTCAATGTTGGGCATCTATCCTGGACTTACCCTACTATAGCTCGTTAGACTTAAGGCTACATATAAGGTCAGATTGAGCACCTCATTTTGCATCAATCAGAACTGAACTCTACGACGTTTCCTTTTAGTACAAAATAGCGCGCTCTCATCCGTGGCTGTTACGACCACCAAAAAACAAGCGCCTACAAAAATATGCGTTTTTTTTTAATAACTCTGCTTCTAGATGTAATTTTTAAGATATTCTAAGACGAACTGACGATGTCATTTGTTGACTTATTTTTAATACAAATTTCAAGGCTGTTTGATTTAAGGAAGGCCTTTTAACACTGGAAAAACATTAAATTTAGAGTTAACTTCGTAATTTTTTTCTATCAAGAGAACTTAAAGATTTTGCGTTTTTTCCAAGATCAGCCTATCAGCCATGTGATCCACTGTCTTTAATATTTTTACTATACCGATTAACCAAGTTACACAATGTGATATGCTCATTTGAAGTTTGGACTTATAACTTATACGGAGCCTTAACCTTACTATTTTGACATTGTGGCACGATCCTCAGCAACTTGGAATGATAGTATTTAGTATTCTAGAAAATACTAAATACCACGTGATACTTTCACGAATTTGAACTTATGTACGTACAACCCACAGTTCAAACTTCTTATTTGTAAGTTATTTTAACGGCTATTACGCTGTAATAAGAACTCTCAATAGGATTCTCTCATGCTGGCGTCCTTCGTAAATAGTTATAATAATAAAATTCTTATGTATATACTGTAGGGCTTTGTCCGTGCAAAGAAAAATAATGTGTACACCCCCTTAGAGCCGTAAGATTAATAAAAATAATCAAATATTTGTGTCCCTCTGTCAGTCTGTAAAATCGCGATAAGTTACGAGATATAGCTACCACACGGATCTAATCACAGGCAAAGCTAGTACTGATTAAATAATAATTGTTGTAACTCTAAATTCAAGGAATCCACAAAAATTAGTGGTTAGATAAAGATTTAATTTTACAGGCTCAGAGGATTCACAGTTTGGGTAACAAGGATTATATATAACTTGTGGGTCACCGCCGGTCCCGAGCGGGCAGTGAAACTTTAGTTTGTGATCATAATTTCAATTTAAAAGTTGCCCAACTTGGCTTGTTTATATAACATCTAAACGGATGCGCTGGGGGATATGAAAGAAAATATTATTTAGGGCACAGAAATACAAACTTATTTTATTTTACTCTTGGGTAGGGTTTTATTTTACTTACTTAATGCTGTCTATGTGGTTCAGTTGTGTTATGTATTGACTGAAAAGTAAGATACATAAAGTCGCATCACATTCTATGTCAGGATCGTAGACTAGTTCAAATTTGTTTTTTTAACATACTTACTTATACAGCGGCCCATACTACAGCGTTTTTATATATAATTTTATATGGTCATAATGCGCCATATTAAACACGCGTGCTTTTTACTTTACATTATTGCACTAGTGTTTTTACATTACGGTATTTTTTTAATATCAGCAAAGAGTTTTAATGTCTTGAGAAATAGTAAAGTTTTTGTGAATAAATAAACTCTCTCAGTTAAAATATAATAAATAATCATTTCATTTTATCAAAATAATTATTTTTATCAACAAATTTACTCTATGATTTGTTGTAAATACATAAATATTCAGTTTGTTAATATTTAATATTAGGCTGTTTGGCGGGCGCATAAACAAAATCTCCGCCGCCATTTTTCATAGAAAATTGTTGTCGATTCATAGCATAGCTGTGGTATTGATTTGTAGAAAAATAAGACTATTCAATTTTATTATTTTTCCACGCAAGTGTGTTGAAAAACATCGTTTGAAACGCGTGAGCATTAGACATTACACTCCCGTCTTCATTACGCCCTCGCCTTCGGCTCGGACTGCAATCCCATCTCGAGCGTAATGTCCAATGCAGCTCACTTGTATCAAAATGTACTATTATTTATCAGTTATATATTTAATATTTGTGCTATGTTGCCGCTATTAGAAACCTATTCGATTACCTTTATAGCAACGAATACATGTACCCATCGTGGGTCTTCCAGTGAGCAGATAGATACCGCTCATATTTCGTATCTATACGTATACTTGGGACACTCAGAAAGTTTTGCGAAACTAAATTGTTCTACAGGTACATTTTTATTTTAAAATCTTTTCAATATACTCTCCACCAGCCTCCATACAAAGTTTCATGCGTCTAAACCAGTTTTCAAAACACTTTTTCCAGTCCGCCGCCGCAGGCACCTCGTTTACAGCCTGCTCGAACGCAGCCAGCGCATCTTCCAGCGACGAAAATTGTATTCCTTTGAGCTGATTTTTTATTTTCGGAAATAAAAAGAAGTCACACGGTGCTAGATCAGGGCTGTAAGGAGGGTGACCTAGGAGTTTGACTGGCGTACTGTCCAGGAAGTCCCTCGTTTTGAGTGCGGTGTGCCTAGGTGCATTGTCGTGGTGGAGCAGTAGCCCGCAGAGCCCTGTGTTTTGTCGCTTGTTGCTAGCAACAGAGAAAACTTCTGGCAAACATTTGGTAGTAAACCATTCAGCACTGATGTTTCTTTAATCCCGTAAAGGAATTGATACCAAGTGGCCAGTCAAATTAAAAAAGCCAGCGATCAAAATCTTCCCCCCGCTTCTGGATCGCTTCACTTTGGTAGGCGTTGGTTCATTTTGAAACACCCAAACAGTCGACTGGCGCTTGGATAAATCTAGGACTCATCACCTGTAACGATGTCGTAAACACGCCAAGACGAGCCTGTTTCAAATTTGTTTAGCATATCACGGCACCATTCCACACGGGCCTGCTTCTGAGCATCGGTGAGGTTGTGCGGCACCCAACGTGATACAATCCTCCTCACGCAAAGATGGCTGTGTAGAATCTCGTGAACGCTTCCCGATCCAATCTTCAATATGTGTTGAATCTCCTGATATGTAATTCGCCTATTGTCTTGTAGTAAATTTTTCACTGCCAGCACGTTTTCTTCGGTAACAGCCGTCAAAGGGCGACCGCTTCTTTCTTCATTCCCAAAAGTTAGTCGACCGCGCTTCAATTCGTTATACCAACGATGCACGGTTGCCTTGGAAAGCTCTTCATCCATGAATGCCATTTTAAGTCTATCGTACAATTCATCCGGTTTCAGGCGACACTTGAAATCGTAAAAAATCATAGCTCTAAAATGTTCCGGCGCAGATACATATTTCAGCGAGACACAATACTTTGAATTAGCTCGAAAAACATGTGGAGGGAAATTTTCAAATTCGAACATACCTATTTTTACTTATAAATAATCATATTTTCGAAAAACAATATAACTGGCCAGTCTCCCATATATAAAACTTTTTTCGCAATAATTTCTGAGGGGCCTGGTATATTATAAGTAAATTATAAGATAATGATACACTTCTTTCCTCTCTCTCACATCGGTCAATCTAGTTATACAAGCTCTTTCGTAAATAAGAGGTCTTTATGTTTATTACCTACGTAGGGACTGGCGTGGATATATGAAGCATATATTCTGTTTTTTTTTTGTGTGCCATAAAGTTAATTAATACCTGTCAAATTTTAATGAACGTACGACTTAAACAATATGTATCCATACGGCTTTCTCTTATAAATGTTGATACATGTAACGATATTGATTAATATGAACAAAATGATAAAAGTCCACCAGCGGAATCGCATTGTCGACGTTATTCTTTCACCGATAGGCGGATTTTTTATTAAAATTAATAAGAAACCGACCAATTTGCGCATGCACTGTAGATTCCTATAGAAAAAATGATTAAAGTCGCTGTACGGTGGACGTTATTGCTTCAAATAAAAACGTCCCTCGCTTCCAATCAGCTTTCAACTGTTATTCCATCATATTTTTGAAAAACAAAAATGGAATTTGCGCACTTCATGAATTATGTTAATACTACTCGCTCTTATCCGCTTTGCTCGGCTACCTAATTTATTTACATCTAAACCTAAAATGCTCGTTGTCACACCTATTTTTAAGTTTTTGTTAAAATTTTGTCTAAATTTCCTCACTCTGATATAAATAAAACAACAAAAAAAAATATCTTCTTGGTTTCCAGCCCCAAAACCTGCTTACCACATTCTAGCACTATGAGCCACTATATTTGGAGCGACAAATCAAGCGAAGGTATACTACTTTATCACCTGATAATAGCGGCAGAACCTAATGTTATTAATATAGTAAATCCACCTAAATTTATTTATTAATGTTATTATTATACTAAATAGACCCTTGATAATGGTGTAAAACCGAAACCGGTTGGGATACATATAATTACAGTGAAATAATTAGCTACAGGTGAAGGTCATCATCATGTTATATTTTTTTATTTCCTCGCATTAGTAAGGAAAAGTAGAGTATTACACACGGGTGTAAGTGATCAATTGCACCCTCGAACTATATGCACCCTCGCTTGCTTCGCTCACTCGTACGCCTAAATATCTCAGGTGCATTGATCGCTTACCTCCCTTGAATAATAGTCTACTATTATTATTTTTCGTGGTAGAGGTAGTAACACGTATTCTTTGAAAATTACGGTTTAAGCTGTAGACCCTATTAACAGACAGACGGACAGACAGACATTGGAGGCTTGATAATAGAGTTCCGTTTAGCACCCTTCGTTTACAGATTAAACTAAAAATTGTTTTTCAATTGATGCCGGTTGGGTGCCGTTTTGAACGAAAGTGTGAATTGGCGATTAATCAAAAAGTGTTAGAGCTGTGATAATGTTGAAAATGCCAAAACACACAAAATTCCACAGCTCAAAAGATGGAATGAAAAAAAAAATATGAAAAATTCAAAATTCATCTCTCCAAAAACGGTAGATTTTTCAGTGTTCTTCAAAAGTTCCTTAAAATCGTTTTATATTGCTTATAGTTTTTAGGGTTCCGTACCCAAAGGGCAAATGTAGCTCTATTAATGTCACTCTGTTCGTCTGTCCACCCTTCTGTCACGGGTCCCTAACTTAGCTCGTAGACGTCATGAGTTACAGACGTGAAATTCGGACATTTTGTGTCGAATATTAAATTAAAAATTATATAGTTTTTCTGAGGGAGATGAAAAAGGAGCCGTTTTTATTTTATTTTGTCTTTATTTCATTGGGTACAGCCTCTTAAAAATTCAACCTAACTGCAAGCTAACGACTGTACATTGCACTGGGGTACGGTCGCCTAAACTAATCTTTATAAAACTGATATCATTTTCTAGGTAGCAATATGAATTTTTAGTTACCCAGTAGTACTTTAAACAAGAAAATAACTTTTTAAACCTTGACGTTCATAAAATATTTCTGGCAATATATCTTTTATTATTCATTAAAATACACTAAAAAAAGATATGTAATATATTATAGGTATATCTACTTAACGAACCTGTAACATTTTTGGGGTTAGTTTTCTTTTTTTTACGCTGGCCAATACCGCGCCTAATAGAAAGCTTCAATAAGAACTGAGGCAAGGCGTTAATCAGTCTTTACAGGGACTTCTGCAAAAATCTACGGAAGTCGGTAACAGAATAATGTAATGACTGATACTACGCAACTGCCTGTAACCATCTCCCCGGTACGGCTACTCATGATGACGTCATTTCGTAATACGATGGGACGCATGGCTTCGTCAGTAAATAGGTGCTTATATTGGCGTCGTCTCTGCAGAGGGGGCCAAGATCTGATGGTCTTATGAACTTAAATACTACGGAGGCATACATTGTTGGCATACCATTTTAAAATCCCTTAGTTGCCTTTACGACGTCGACGAGAAGACATGAAGTGACAATATTATTTTTAGATGGAGTGCCACACGTCAGTTTGGATGAGCTTCGTAATTTCAAGAAAACCAGTTGAGTACGAGTAGTACCATTCAAATAAGTAAATGGATTTAAATACAAATTAACACCCATTTCATTACCTGCAAACTTCATGAAAGAAAACAGCAAAATTAAATTGTTCGAGTATTCGGACATAGCCCTAAAACTACATTATAAATATAGTTTTCAGTATTTGTTGCTTGAATACAGTATATGGCACATAATATGTAGAAAATTTCTAATTCCTATCTAGTCATAGTTTTCAGATAGACCCCGTAACAATAATAGTCTAAAACTAACATCGTTGACGGCCTACCATTTCTTTATTTTTGAAGATAAATAAAAAACTATTTATGCTCTTCGTTAACTCTAGAAAATGACACGCTACGAGTTAAATGGAAATATTTCTTTTACTGCTTTTCGTTTGAGACCCTTGAAAATTAATTTCATTTAATTTTTAATCCAATACTCGGTTCTGAATCAACACCCTACATGATATATCTGAATTTCAGATCTGTAGCTCATTCCATAAACGAGCTAGAGATCCGTGACATATGGAAAAATAGACGGATAGCAGAGTGACATTAAAAGGGCAAACTTTGAGAACGGCACCCTAAAAAACAGACTTCAAGCTTTTAAGGAGACCTTAACTTGAAATTGACGTACGAGTATATAAGATTATAAGTATAAAAAATACATTATTTAATTGTAACCAAACTTTTGTTAACTCTCTATCCTTGTTTTATTATTACCATCTCTTTTGTGTCTAAGTCACGAAATTATTCATTTGTTGGAAAAATAATTTAAAGCTTATTTTACAATGTTATTAAGGCACATTAGAATCGTATTTAATTTTGTTGGTCATACAAAAATACAAACCAAAGAAAAACGTCTTTTAATTCTGTTTCTCGTAAAAATATTGTCTCAAATTCAATCGCGTTTTAGGGTTCCGTACCTCAAAAGGAAAAAATGGAACCCTTTGTAAGGGGAATATGTACTAATCTTGTTATTATTTACATTATTGTTTCATGACTTTCAAATTATAATTAAGTGTTGTTTTGTTAGCTACTGGAATTATTCCCGGAAGTGTTTAATATTTTGTTGACGGACGATTTGTTTAAAAGTCTTATAAATTGTTTATAACCTCATGTAAGGAAGTCTAAAAATAAATAACGCATTTAAAATAAATATTTGATTACTTAGCTAACTTGTTAAATTAACGTAATTTCTTTGATTTATAGAAGTCACTCAATTTATTCTAAAAACACGCGGTAAAGCGTGGGTGGGATAGAACTGTAATGGCGGACGGGGGACGGCGGCTTTTGAGATTAGATTCAATTCAATTCAATTTATTTATTTATTTCAGTTGTAACACAGCGCACAAAACACCAAAAACGTCACAAAGGTATTAGAACTTTATTTTTTCATTTTTAATTTGTCGTATATTAACACCTATTCTGTGAAAATTTCAACGGTTGGTTGAAGCTGTAGACCCCTGTGACAGACGTAAGGACAGACAGACTGCGGATGCTTAGTAATAGGGTCCCGTTTGTCATCCATCGGATACGGAACCCAAAAAGAAGAATGCGTTTTTTTATATACTCGATTTGACCATATCTGTTAGACAGGGTTGTAGGAAGGGAAAATAACAATAATCGTAATTTTTGTACTTTTTACCAATTTTACAGTTTTAATTGTTAATACATAGGTAACACTAAAAGTTTCCGGAACTGGCCACTTACATAAACAATATTTAAAAATTTATTGCAACATTTGAAAAAAGAACTCTTTGGCTGTAGAATGCAGTTTGTTTCATCTGACTGTCTTTTGTTTTTACCTTGTGGCGCCATTTAAAAAATTGTGTGTCTGCATCAACATGGATTTAACTCGGGAAAATTTTCGTAGTATGATTTTCTACGATTTTAAGTGTAATTTGACAGCTCAACAGAGCATCGCTCGGCTTGAAACAGGTTTTGGCAATGAAGCACCATGCAAGACGACTGTTTATAGCTGGTTTGCAGAATTCAAGCGTGGTCGTATCAATCTCAGTGACGAATCTCGCGATGGTCGGCCGTCCACCGCTGTGACCAACAAAAACATCGATGCTGTCCGCCGTATGATTGAAACAGACAGGCATGTGACCTACCATGAAATTCGCGCATCCTTAGAAATAGGCATGAGTCAAATACAATCAATCCTACACAAACATTTGGGTGTGAGAAAGCTGTGCTCGCGGTGGATCCCACACAACTTGACCGAGGCTCAAAAAACGGACCGCGTCGCTTGGTGCAGTGCCATGCTTACCAGATTCAACGAAGGTGCGTCAAATTTGGTGTGGGACATAGTAACAGGTGACGAAACATGGATTTATTGCTACGATCCCAAAACAAAGCAGCAATCGAGCGTATGGGTCTTTCAAGATGAGCCGAAACCAACCAAAGCGGCGCGCGTGAAAAGTGCATCTAAGCGGATGATTGCTTCTTTTTTTAATAAAACTGGACACGTGGCTACTGTTGCTTTAGAGAATCGTCGTACCGTGAATAGTGACTGGTACACGACCATTTGTTTGCCGGAAGTTATTGACGAACTCCGTAAAAATAACCGTAAACGCCGTATCATCCTGCACCATGACAATGCTAGTTCTCACACGGCCAGACAGACAAACGACTTTTTGAAGACGAAAAATGTAGAACTCATGAGTCATCCTGCATACAGTCCCGACCTGGCACCTTGTGACTTTTTTCTGTTCCCAAAAATTAAGAACCAATTACGCGGTCAACGATTTTCATCACCAGAAGAGGCTGTCGAGGAGTATGAAAAACACGTTTCAGAGGTCACCACAGGGGAGTGGCACAAAAGTTTTCAAAACTGGTTTGATCGAATGAAAAAGTGCATAGACGCCAAGGGAGATTATTTTGAAAAACAATAAATTAATTTTGTACCTTTAATAGTATTTTTTCATATTCATTCCGGAAACTTGTAGTGCGTCCACGTAAATGAGTATTTCAGTATTCCAGATATAGGGAGACCAATTGCTTCGTTTCAAGGACTGTGTCAAGAGAGACATGCAAGCCATTTAAATTGACTACCAGGGCTGGAAAAAGCTGGCCAATGATAGAGATAAATGGCGAAAAAGCTTGATGGATAGCCGTAAAATTTATGACAAAGCATGGTTTGGCCTATTAGCTGACAAGAGAAACAGAGACACCATAGTATAACTAACTAACGCAAACTTCCCCCTCACGGTTTGAAAATCATCAAAAGAAATGCTTGCAGCAGGGCACTGCTTAAACCGTCTGAAACACACGAAAAATCCCATGTAAAAGATACCATGGGTTTTAAATTTAAGATTTTCACCTAAAAGACTGTTGTCATATTGAAACTATATAATTTAAGTATCTTTTATTGTAATTACTACTTTATTGTCTCGCCATTTTCGTTTATTTCATCATAATTATGTAATATTGATTAGTTTTGAAATAAGTCAGTATTCAGTAACCGTAAATCAATATCCTAGTGTATGTGTGAAGTGTAAGCATATCAATAATTCGTAATTATGAACATTTAATCAACAAACTTATCTGTACCAAGTAGACACGAGTATTGGATATAACATGAAACTGTATTAATTTCAGCTAGAAACAGGGAAGATTTTCGTTTCGTAGTGCCGCAAAGCGATTTATAATAGATTTTCCTGTAATGCGTCAAATAACTATAATTTATGGGCAGATATTGGCAACCAACGGATTCCGGAAGAGCGAGATAATTCTAGTGAGTGCGAGGGTAGACTTTTCTCTGTGTAAGGGGTGCACATTTTTAGCCGACAAAAGGTTTAGTAAGTAGTCGAAATAAAATATCGCTTCAGCTTAGTCAACGTTTATGGTGAAATTTTCATTCTATGTAATGTTTCATTTTGTAAAACTTGACAACTTTGTATTTGCTACCAAGATTTTTTATGACTGTAATGTACCAAATATAAGTTTAAGTACCAAAAGTAATAAATACGTATTTAGAATAGATTATACGTTAGCAAAGAAATGTTTCGAAGCACAAATAAAAATTTCCCTTAAATACAAAAAGATTCGAATAACTTACGTTGGATACAAGAAACATTTAAAGCAAAATTTAAAAACTTCTATTGAACAAAGAAATAGACCATTAAGCACGGTTATTAAAGAAAAATAAAAGTAATAAAACAAGTCGTGCGTATCGTGTAGGAGAGGAGGAGATGATAGAAGGGAAAGAAAGGGCGCGGAGGGCGCGCGTTACATGCAGCGACCGTTCGGTTTCAGTCAGTTGTTGACTCCACAGCCTCCCGGTCTCTCTTGCAGGCTCGCTACGGAACTTTACTCCGACAAAGCTCGCACGACCGCTCTCGACTTTACTAACTTTTAAATTTTTCCTGCTATGTGATAAGCTCGGAAATGTGATTGATGTTCTGAGGACACGAAGAGTTCGCCGTCAAGATGGTGTTTAAACTGTTTTTGCGCGGATTGTTGATGACTTTGACGATTATGGTCTTTGATAACGGAGTGCAAGGTCAAAATCGCGGTGATAAGATTGGGATAGGTAAGTCCATAGTTTGGTGTTTATTATTTAGTAATAAAAATAAATTGATAAGTAAATTGAAAATCATTTTATAAAACAGGTTTCAATTTTTCACATTTTTAAGTAAGCTTGGGGATACCATATATAACTCAAGTTATATTATATTATAACTGACATGGAGCCAAGATACTCGTAGGTACGTTTTGTGTACAAAATTATCGAGTGTTACCATTTTTATCCTACATTGTTATTGCTACGTTTACAATATTTACTCGTCTATAGCTCTAATGGTGCTCTTTAATATAATTATCTACGCCGAGTGAGTTGAAAAGCTTGACGTTTACATTTATTTTTCCTTATATTTATCTAACACTAAATAAATGTTTCGCTTTAGTGTCACTATTTATGTAAAATATTTGAATTTATATTAGTTACTCGTACTTGATCTTACAAAGTATCATTTTTTTTTAAACAATGCTTTTGTTTAAGCTAATTTAGTTTTAAAAATACTACTCCTTCACTTACTTTTATTTGAGGTCAAAAGTGTTAAAATGGAATCCAGATTTTTTATATATTATATTTTATTCGTATATAATATTTGTTTGTATAGCCATATACTGTAAAAGCTCAAGAGTTATTTGTTATTAACATAATTCTAAATATAAACAAAAAAATTTCTCAAGATATATTTCGGACTCTAACCCTAACATCATGCTCAACTGATGCCGGGCCCAGTTAGGGTCCGAAATATTTCTTGAAAAATTTTATTGATTATATTTATAATTTTACTATATAATTTTAATATATATTTACGTACATCTCTCTTTAATAACAAATTCATACTGGAGACTCGGTAAGTGGTCAAGTTGCAAAATAGGGAAAAATATTTAAATTTCATTTTGCAAATTTAAGATAAAGGGTCCTGACCACTTAAGTCTTCAGTATGAACTTGGCTGTAAAAACGAAAGTAACCTTATATTAACAGATACAATTGCTATTTCATATTATGTGTATACATGGGCTTTACAATGCCTGTCAACTCAGTTATTGATGAATAAATTGTAATTATGTCAAATATATTGTATTTTTAAACGAAAATTAGTAACCGCCTAACAGATACAGAATCATGAATTACTACGTACTATCAGGGAAAGTTCTTCTAACCCACTTCTCACGTGTGAAAATAGTCAAAGAAAAAAGGTTTGCTCGAACTTTTTAACTTTACATCACACATATTATATAGGTAAATGAATTGCTAACCATAAAAATTTAAATTATTATTTTTCAAATAAATTAACAAAAACTTTATATCATTGCGGTATAAAAAAGCAAAGGAAAAGGAAATCTGGATGTGACGAGCCCTGAGGCGGGATTCGAACCCGGGATCTCTCGTTAACCGGGCGATTGCTCTACCAACTGAGCTAGCAGTGTTCTCAATACAACCTGCAAATTTACCCCTGTGCTTATAACGATATGTGATACTTAACAGTGAGCCACTTGTCGTCTAGAGAGGACGCTGGCATATTCAAGACGAGTCTAAGACTATTATGCCCTACTGTAACCTATTACAGTATCAGGTAGTGAAGAATATACATTAATCTTATCGAAACTATGATAGAGATAAATTTCTATATTTTTGGTGATCATACATCGCAAGGAGGTTCATATTAACATTATATCATACTTCTAGCTCCTCACATGTAGTAACATTTTTCTTCTGCTTTTGGAATACGATATAATGTTAATTTGTATATCCTTGCGATGAATAAATCGCCAAGTGTTTCAAATATAGAAATTTATTTCTGTCATAGTTTCAATCATTCTATGTGATCTAAATAATTATAACTTTGAAGACGGTTATGTCCAGTTATATATATTCTACATTTTGTGTCAATACTTGATTTACTTTCGTTATTGACAGTTCGATGACGGCCGTTGGGGGCGCTGCTTGGCGTATACGTTTTGAATTTGATTAATTTTAAAATAAAAAAATATGTTTTCGGAGGGTACTAAAAATTATACACACAACTACTATCACACTATACTGGATGTTTAGGTGATAATTCGGAAGACTAAAACTGACAATATTACACAATATTTAAAACTTTTTAACATTATATCGCGAAAAAGAAAATTATTGATTCTCCATTACACACCTACTCGACTAAAACGTATGACACAACTGATATTTCACTTCATGACTTCAACATTTTTTTTAACTGAAAATTTGGTCCTTCGCACTAATGCCAGTTTCGGCTTTCGCAACATCATCGTAACAACCTTTACAAATAGGTCAGTTTTTTTATGTTAAAAGTTAAATTGTGGTAACTTTGTTTATTAATTGAACAAATAACAAATTTATATACATAGAAAAAAAACATTTAGGTCCCGGTACGAAATTCGATTAGTGTGCCAATTGAAACTCAAGATTTATGTGTGCTGTGTTACAAAATGAAATAAATAATATGACAACATGCAGAACAATGCAAAATAACAGTGAGGGTAACCAACATCCATAATATTAAAGCTTTACATTCAATATACCTATTCATTTTCCGATACAAAATATATTCCGAAGGAGCTGTCACTGTCAACCGTACACTATACCGTCAACAGCGTTCGTCGACTTCCGTCAACAGCCTTTTCTCGCAATTCGTGCACAAATAAATGTTTTTGTGAACATTTTACATTCATAGTCCAGCAATGATCAAATACTACCATTAATATAGGCAGAGTTAAGCAATTTTTTTAAATTTAACTTACTAATTTGTACTTTGTAAGACTCGGTCCTTACTAGCAATACTATCGATTGATGTCATAATACAGTAAGTATTTTTTTTTGAAAAATGGTCATCTTCGTTGCTTAGCCTGGGTAGTCTTTTTTCTCCAAGCTTTGAATACAGTTTTTGTATTCTCCAAAATCAAGTTCTTTAATAATTCTTTTCAAACTGCCTCAATTCAACGCGGTATCCTGTATAGCAATATTTATTTTTGACGTTATATGCTTGAAGAATAATATTGATGCATGGTTATGGGCAGTTGCAATCCGCAAAAGCGACGTATTTGTACTTTGGTCTATAATTTTTGACGGTTGAACATTACACACAAGATTGCTGGAAAGGACAAGGGTTCCCGGAGAACAGAGAAAAATAACACGGTTGACTGAATTCGCACATATCAAAGCGAATCTTGCTAGGACAATGAAAAAACATGAATCTACTCCGAAAGTTCTTAAGGCGTCCCGTCAGGCTTATAACTTTGACATTTACGAACTCCCTCGACTGCTACGAAACTTATTTTAATTTAGACGTAAAGCGAAAAGAACTTATTAAAGTGATAGGAACTTTACCGAGATGTTTACTGTCTCTACTTATATTCAGACATGTGCTTTGGTTATGAAAACTTACTCAAGTTTCATTTGTTTGGGTGAGCTTTTGTTGCTGCGGTTGTTCATATTTTGTGAAGTATAAGGCTAGGCAGTATTTTCTTCCCGCGATTTAAAATCCCACCCCGTAATGTTTTATTGCTATTCTATGATATCCTACATACCAAATTCATGCATTTGTTTATTTTTGTTAACTATTACGAGATTAATTTGTTTTAAAATACAAAAAAATAAAAACATTTTTTCTGAAAAAAAAAGAACATGGAAATGTCACATAATGGACTTTAAAACACAAGACTTCTGAATGTTTAGTTGTATTTCTTTACATATAAAGTTTTTTACTAATCATTAATTAGCTTACAAATGAGACCATAAATATTTTTGTATGACATCAAAATCTGACTCTCTTCCATTATTGGAAGAGTAATTTAAGTAAATTCACTTATGGTAGAGTAAATTAAGCTTTTTACAAGTAGTTGTTATCAACATAAATGAATAGTGTCATAAATCGGACAGGGCAATACAATGTATAATAATGTATGGACTGCTTTTTATTTAGTTATGTTATGGGCCTTATATTTTTTTAAATGTTTAGAATTGGTTATAATCGACACTCGCGATTGTCGGTACACTGCGAAACATCGACATCTTGATGAAAACATTTGAACTGTTTCGCTGATTATGATTTGAATAGCCCGAACCAGTTTCGCCTTACGGCATTATCAAGGAATGATAAAAACTGATTGAAATATACTTGAATTATATAATTTTATAATAATATAAATATAGTTGTTTACATTGCATGTAGTGAATAATAATGTCTTTGCCTTTAAAATCAGTAAAAATTGGTTGTTTAAACCTAAAAACCATGATTTGAACCTGCAACCTCTTGTTATTAAGACAATTGCACTACCAATTGTGCCACCGAGGTACTTATCTAGACCGCTGAATTCTTCTTCCATACTTGTACACCGAACCTGACCCGAGGAATCTTTTAAAATTCTTGTCTTTACATTTGTTTGTTTCTAATTTATGTTATCTAGTTTGTAATGTACTCTAATAATAATATGTAAAGACTTTATAAAATAAATTACACATGTGCCATTAATTTCACTCGCTTGATTTTTCCATTTTCCTTTAAAATTGATTACACTTCAATACTAATCAGTGCTCTAATTCAAAGATGCTTATACGAGAATAGTGCCTCTTAATTCGCAGACAAAACGGGAAATGTGTATTAGCTCCACTCGCCTCGAAGTATATTAGTGAGACAATTTTATTATCTTGGCCAGTGGCGGTAGTTTCGGTACACGACACGAGTGGACACGTTCCTGTAATGCACACAACATCGAAACACTACGCTCGGAAGAAAGAAATTAATGATCCGGAAAAGCGGTGCTCTTTCCAGATCTCTCCACTATCTATATTAATTAAATTTTGTTCTCGAGCCGGGGTTAAGTGTTCCACAAAGCAAAGCAACGCGAGAAGTAATTGATTTTTTTCTTCTTTTTCAAGCAATCAAATGGCAGCGCGTTAAAGTTATTATTTTCAGAAATTTCGTTGGTTTCTATTATTTGTGCATTAGTTTGAAATGATGATGTTTGTTAAATCATTATTTTCCCGACATTCTGCACGGTGCATAATATGAACATTGGCAGCTTAAACTTGCATTAAAACAGTGTTCGGGTTGGTATTTTCTATTCTGTGAATTTCACGATTTCGTAGAGTTTCACAAAATTTCACTGCCTAACTACGATGCAGCATCATTTCAATACAAAGTAGGAGTTTCTGAACTTTATTTTTTGTTCCAACTGTAGC
Source organism: Ypsolopha scabrella (assembly GCA_910592155.1). Classification (NCBI taxonomy): domain Eukaryota; kingdom Metazoa; phylum Arthropoda; class Insecta; order Lepidoptera; family Ypsolophidae; genus Ypsolopha; species Ypsolopha scabrella. Next base: position 15,388,123 of record OU342960.1, read on the forward strand.
TGTACAATAGAACTTTATGGAATTGAATTGGAAAGTTGCGTATAATGCCCGACCGAATACCGTTGCGAAAACGCTAACGGTTTGACCAAATGTGCCATTACTATTAGATACTAGAACTCCACTCGGATTTTATTTTATTGTTACTGGAAGTGCGGTAACTAAATGCGGCTTAGTTTTCATTACCGTTGCGATAACGTGTATTTTATGTGCGACCTAAAACTCATTTTTAACAAAAATTACTCGGTCGTGTTTATTGAATATTGTTTATTGCAGCTCTATTTTCAATGAATCGCATTTTAATACAATTCATTTTCCCTGTATTTAAGAGAAAACACAAGATTTTTGCTACTTTACTAAGTAGTTAGATTAGTGCTATGTCTCTTTGTGAATGAGAGCCACTAAAAGGCTTTTCGGAATAAATTATCAGTAGGATAAGGGCTAAGTTCCATATACTGATTTATACAGTAACCAGAAACCAACAATAAACTGATGAAGGGCAAAGTGTTATGTATATGTACATATTTACAATTTTAATAAAAAAAACCAACATCATTTTTGAGGAAACATCAAGAAAAAGTGTTTTAGTTCCTATATGAAGCAGCAAATTTTAGACTTTTAGTTCCTATATGAAGCAGCAAATTTTAGACCTGGGTTTGAATATTTCCCGGTCAGCAATGAGTTTTAGGGAATTTATGTTTCATGTATGTGTACTTACTACTTGATGAACGATTAAGGAAGGGATTGTGCCAGTAAATCTGCATGCCTTAAAGAGTATAAGGCTCACCGTTTTGACGTCAAAATCGGCGGTGAAAAGTATAAGGCTGACCGTTTCGACGTCAAAATCGTCGGTGAAAAGTATAAGGCTGACCGTTTCGACGTCAAAATCGTCGGTGAAAAGTATAAAGCTGACCGTTTGGACGTCAAAATCGTCGGTGAAAAGTATAAAGTGTCAGTGGACAGGCCATATTTGTCACCTGCATTATAGCCGTTGGGACCGAAAGGCGTTATGCGGTCTCCCACGTACAGCAAAGCGAAGCGTAGGCTGACCTCGTGCCCGCTGCACTGACGACCTGAAGGACGAAGGACCGCCAAGAGTGGCGAAATATTCTTTATTCTTTATTCTTTATTGCACAAAAAAAAAAAAAACTTAAGTAACAAAATATATACAGGAACAACAGTTTGTACAAGGGCGAGCTTATTTCTAAAGAAATTTCTTCCAGCCAACCTTTAATGTGGTGAAAAAGTAGTGAAAATGGTGAGCAAATAAATGTGCACAACTTTAAATACAGAAAACTAAATAGAAAAAAGAAATTTAAGTTATAGATACATACTTATGTGTAGCAATAATACATACAAATATACATATATTTTTACACATATAGTTATATACAATAAATAAACAGTACGTATAATACTCAAAATGAACATACTTAGAATAAACTATCATATTTTAAACAAAAGACACTAAATAAACATACAAATATTCCAACAAACAAAATGAATAAGTTTAAATGGGTAGTCAGACAAAAGAATTATATATTATAGCTCTTGGGGAGAAAATGCTGTTTAAGCTTTCTCTTAAAAGACGATACAGATGGGCTGTCTCTAATACTATTAGGCAGATTGTTCCACAATCGAGCTGCTTGAACTGTGAAGGATTTGGAGTAGAAATCCGTATTACAGGAAGGTACATGTAGGGTCCTGGTGTCGCAAGTTCTCTGAGGTCTAGTGCGGGAAGGTAAAAGCTTAAAACGATCACGGAGGTATTGAGGGGCACAGGGATTGTTCAGAACGTTAAACAATAAGGCTAGCATGTGATAATTTCTTCGCAAACGAATCGGAAGCCATCCTAATTGACATCTTAAATCTGACACATGGTCATACTTGCGCAAGCTGAAGATAAACCTAATACCTAGGTTTTGGAGGCGTTCAAGCTTATTCACTAGCTCTTCAGTGGCATCCATAAAACAGACATCGGCATAGTCAAGAAGAGGTAACAGCAGAGTCTGCGCAAGCATAACCTTTGTTTTAAATGGTAAGAAGTATTGAAGTCGTTTTAGGGAATGGAACGAAAAGTGAATACGCCTGCTAATTTCGTTGACTTGAGCTTGCCAAGACAAGTTACAGTCCATGATAAGGCCAAGATTCTTGACCTTGTCAGAAAATGGAATAGGGACGTTATTGTAGGAGACATTAGGCAGCAACTCAAAATCAAGGCCATCTCTCAACCGCTTACTACCAATAATAATGGTTTGTGATTTAACAGGGTTAACCAATAAGCCAAACTCTTGAGCCCACAGGTGAATAGCAGTTAAGTCAGTATTCATGGCAGTAATTGCTCGTTCTGCATTTACAAGCTTGGCATTCTTATTAAGTGGATCAGTAATAGCATCAAAATGTGTGTAAATCTGAAGATCGTCCGCATAGAGGTGAAAATGTGAGGAAAGATTGTGAGTGATCTCATTAATGAAGACGCAAAAAAGCAGGGGGGAGAGAACTCCCCCTTGGGGCACACCAGCTCGTAAATCTAACCAGTCCGAGGAGGCTACGTCAGTATAGACAGACTGAAAACGACCACGCAAGTAAGAGTCAAACCATGCGAGCGCAGGGGAAGATATATTATAGGAGCGAAGAATGCCAAGTAAAATGTCAAAGTCAACGGAGTTGAACGCACTACTAAAGTCAAGCAAAGTCATTAGAGTCAGTTGTTTGTGGTCCATAGCAAATCTGATATCATCCGTAACTTTTAGTAGTGCACTGACTGTACTATGGAAAGGACGGAAACCAGACTGATAATTACTTAAAATATTGTTTTCATTGAGAAATGAATATAGCTGTTTATGAACTTCATGTTCAATGATTTTGGACAATATTGGAAGAATGGAGATTGGTCGAAATTCAGAAAGAGAGACGGGGTTGGTTGTTTTAGGCAGAGGGATGACCTGAGCTTTTTTCCAAGCAGAAGGGAAGACATTGGTAGCCAGAGAGACGTTACAAATATGAGTGATTATTGGTACAATGTCATCCACGATTGGAAACAACATGTCTCGGCTCAGACCATCGCTACCTACTGCCTTGGTAGTAAAAGAGAGAATGCTTTTCTTAACATTGCATTCAGTAATTTCGTGGAAAACGAAGGGGTCACCTTTAGGTGTGTCTTTTTGAGAAAGTCTAAACAGAGAAGAAATTTTAGTGAAGTGATCAAGTATAACTGGAGGATTAGAAAAGTGGTTATTTAAGGAGTTGAGATCGAACGTGTTATGAAATGGAGCAGAGGATTTTCCAATACCAAGAGATTTTAAAAATTTCCACACTTGTGGAGGAGAGAGGTCTTGAATTGATGAGTGTATATATAGTCTTTTGGCATCCCTGCACAACCTGTTACAGCGATTCCGAAGAGTTTTATAGCAGAGAAAATTTTCATCTGTACGGGACTTTTTACATTTATTATATTTTAGACCTGGGTTTGAATATTTCCCGGTCAGCAATGAGTTTTAGGGAATTTATGTTTCATGTATGTGTACTTACTACTTGATGAACGATTAAGGAAGGGATTGTGCCAGTAAATCTGCATGCCTTAAAGAGTATAAGGCTCACCGTTTTGACGTCAAAATCGGCGGTGAAAAGTATAAGGCTGACCGTTTCGACGTCAAAATCGTCGGTGAAAAGTATAAGGCTGACCGTTTCGACGTCAAAATCGTCGGTGAAAAGTATAAAGCTGACCGTTTGGACGTCAAAATCGTCGGTGAAAAGTATAAAGTGTCAGTGGACAGGCCATATTTGTCACCTGCATTATAGCCGTTGGGACCGAAAGGCGTTATGCGGTCTCCCACGTACAGCAAAGCGAAGCGTAGGCTGACCTCGTGCCCGCTGCACTGACGACCTGAAGGACGAAGGACCGCCAAGAGTGGCGAAATATTAGAAAGCTCTACGTCCAGCAGGCTGACTGGCTGATGGATTGATAGATGGAATAATAAAAAAGTAGCGTCTGTACAGTAAATAATTTTTCAAATCTTTAAATATACAGCTTGGCAAAAAAGAGTTTGGAAAAAATGAGGGCGCTATACCACATATTTAGTCATACCACACACTACGAGCGAAACTGTATAACTACGACCAAAATATTTAGTTTCATCTGTCAACGCGTCAAACTTTTTTTTGCCAAGCTGTAATGGGTTAGTATTATGCCATCAAAAACAAAACTTGTAAAAAAAAACAAGTCTCGCAACTTAAGTTCTTCTACCGTAAGAAGTTGTGAGATCCATATAAATCCAAGTCGGTTAATTTATTCACGCCATAAGTCCTCGAGAGGGTGTTAGAAGTAGGTATTTTCAGGTATAGTCCACACTCGTACACCTACTTTTAACCGACGATTATCAATTCCTAGCATAACGTTACGCTAGAAATTAATAGGTGAGCCCTGACACAAATATGAACTAAACAGCTACAGCTAAACGTGCCTTTCGAAGCCCGTGGATCGAACATAAATGTATTCAAGATTTGAATCCAACCACAGAACAGAAATTCTTTAATGTTCTGTGATAGAGACGGTCAACAGAGTGTTTTCTAAAAACCCGAAGATTAAACCTATTAGTGTCAAATTTTTTCTAATTAAATCTCGGAAGGACAGATAAATGAAATCCAGTTTTCCGTTTTTCGACGGACCCTTAAACATTAAAGAAAGGTTCACATTTTAAATCGCTTTATCCAAGGAAATGATGTGAGAACACAGTTGGCTGCCGCGGGCTAAGTTGGTTATTGTATCCCTCAATGATATTATATATGTACATATATACCTACTAAGGAACTCATTGGTCCCTCTCATATACATAAGATACAATACGGTTCATGGCCTTGTCATATATATCGTTCGAAACAACCCTTAATTTCGAGATTGGGGTGAGTAAAACAAACGGAACAAGACGAACTCGTGAAAAATTCTAGGTGACGCGTAACGAACAAATCTTAACTGATGAAGTAGTTTAATTGGAGTCTAAATATTCTACATGTGCATAGGTACTTAGTTGTCAAAAATATCTTACACAAGTCGACTATCGACACGGGTCATTAAATCTGAAAAAACCTTCAGGCCAAAAGTTACGCCTTGTAGTAAAAAAATTAACAAATCTTATCTACATTAAGATATAAAACTGTTCGGGCATAAACTAGTCAATGATAACTAAAGGTTTCGAATAAAAAACGATCATTTGGAGCATAAGGCGTAATAAAATAAGTCTATCACACGATAATCTGGCGAAGTTCAGAAATGATTTCCACTGAACGGGCACAGCGATAATTTGAAGAAAGGCGAGAATTGTTACTATTCCAGTGACTGGCTATCCAGGTCACGGTTCCTAGTTCAATTATCATTTCAAGTCTTGCTGATCTGCAATCTGCTTTCAGTTCATGTGAGAAAACGGAAGTCGGTCAGCAAGTATAAAAATAAAGCTTTTGTATGATTCTAATCCGCAATTATACTGAAATGTGAATACGAAGAAAGATATGCCTCGGTTGGTAAATTTAAATTTAATGTATAAGAAGTAAATAAGGTGTATCAGAGTCGTAGCATATAGATATGTGCAATCTCAAAATGTATGCCCAGCCTAACGATTATCTTATTGCAAGGATTTGAGATGAATAATTGTTAACAACATATATTATATTATATATATGTTGTTACCAATATATATATATGTTTTTCAAGTATAGCAAATGGCAGAAAATGTAAGGTTTAAAGTCTCCCACAATAAACATTTTCTGATTTTGAAGCGTGAATTTTAAGCAGTTTTCACTCAAACTGATTTTGCTGAAACATGATATTAAAATTCTTTATTCAGTTTGGTAGGACCTTACGAGACGGTAAGTGAACCGTGAACACATAGGAATATTTTTTTAATTGATTTTTGAAATTAATATTTACTGGTTCCTACTTTGTGCCCAAGCGTTCTTGTTTGAGTTTTGTGGTGTGGCTTCCAAACTCAAATAGGTCAAGATGTACTAGATTTAAGAGGTCTGGAGCGCCGTTTCTCATACAAAAGGAAAAGTTCTCTCTTTCAGATTTCAAAGCATCTCTATGAATGAAATTAATGTAAATGGAAATGCTCGTACCTCTCTACGTGAATACTCCAATTTGATTAAAGTTTTTAGGGAGCCCCTCATAAAATAACCAATTTATAAATTAACTTAATTGATCTGCGGCTTCAGTTATGGTAAAGCCCATGAATTGTATGTTTTTGTGGTGCGCCTGAAATTCAGTATATTTGAAACAAAGTTACATAAAAAAATATATTGATACAGGATTATTATCTACATACAAAAGCTTTCGGTCCCTCTGGTATACCGCGATGAATCCTAAATAATGTAGTGAGTTATAAGTGGCATGGCACACCTGCCTTCTGTACGTGAGAAAACACCTGATCTTTTATTTTTATGGTTCCCTTGGCTCTGCCAGAAGACATCCACATAATACTTTTATGTCATTCACACGCGAAATTCTCAAGATTCACTGGTTGCCAGTTGCCAAAACTGTTGTTTTTGCCAGTGTATTACATATTACGGGTATTTTTATAGTACAGTATAATGCTTTGTTTTCATAAAGTTGATGACTAAGGATAATTACTCGCAACTTACCCTATTTTGGTTGTTTACACATGTGTAAACTTGCGAGTAGCTAAAGACTTGTTGTTAACCGCCTAAAGAAAACACCACAAATTACTTGGTAACTAGATATGCTTAGCCAAGAGGATCAATTAAACTATACCTAAATAAAGGTAAATAGTATTTCAACCTATTTATATCAATAAATGGACAATAAAATATACATGTTCAGTACGGTAGCCGGTTTTAATTTAATGAGTGTTTTGTGATGACTTATCAAGTGTTAGCTACTATGTTTATTGGAAGGTTCAGAGTATTTTTAATTGATCCAGTTTTAGTACAAAAAACAGCACATATGTGTAAAAATAGCTGTGCTTAGCTAAGACTAATAATATGTTTAGTGCCATAGATTTAATGTTCAAAGAACTAACTCTAGCTTTCGAGATAAGGAAAACATCGAGAAAAAGTGACGCGTGAAATCGAGATCGCAGCGGAAAACCGACCTATTTGTACTACGTCTTATAAAAAGAAAGTAATTCCGAGGAGCATTTGAGTGGTTTCCATACAGAATGAGTGATAGAAATGATCCCATACATACAGTGGTACAACAAAAGTCATCAAAAAGGAAAAAAATAACTATTTTAAAACTATCCGTTAAATGTTTTTAAAAACCACAATAATGAAAAAATATTGACACTTTTTTACGAAATTAAGCTTTCTTTAACCAATTGACCAAGGATATTTACAGGTAGTTATTTATCTCTTAGTATAATATAACCTCTTAGTACACATATACATATGTCAGCGTAAAATTGTGAAATCCAATAGGTTAGTTTACTAACGACCTTACAAAAACATACCGGTAAATTATAATCTTACTAGTTAAATTATAACATATCGGATCGTACAATATTACGGTAACAAATATACATCTAATATAACATTAAGATAACGTTAGACTGAATCTGTCAAAACATATTGTTACAGCGACAAAAAACAATATCACACCGTTGTTGTAATATTATCATCATGAAGATCGCAGGCCCATAGAGCTAGACACGTTTACAATACACGAAATCTCCAGGCTTGCGTTAGAATGAGGCCCGTATGCCATTATCGTGATTTAGAACGTGGTTGTACTGAGGATGGTGAGCCAATAAATTAGATCTCAATCAGGCCGAAACCGCCATTTGTTAGTTGTACTTAATATGTGTGCGGAGGAGCATATTGTACAAAATGTCTCTATTCATAATATTTGTATCACGCACGTAAGCCATACTTCGGAACTTATTGATTAATTCGGTATATTTTGCCAAATAAAAGTAAACTGTTATATTTACATCTGCAAACTACGGTAAACCACAAAATTGGTACGAAACAAAATATGATCAGAATTACAATATTTATTTAATAAAGGTTGATCTGATGTGGTCAGTTCATAGACCACCAAAACACAAGATTATTCAATATAACAATCATAATCGGTAATTAGCGGTGATTAAAATCGTAATTTATTTGATTACCAAATATAAAACATTCAGGAAAATACACAGACTTATTTTCACTTGAAATCAACTGTAGTTAAATCAGGTCAAATCTTCTTTCAGGAAATAAATGAAAAATTTGTTATTTAGCACACATATTCCTATCTTTCCGCTGTGAAGAATCAAATTGTCACGGAATTGTCTACGCCGTAGCATGTTCGCCATTGCTACGCCGCACTGACGCTTTGAAAGATTCCGCAGCAGCTATACTCCGTACTTCATTAAAATTAAATGATTGATTCTTTATAAAATGCTGTGTCTATGAGTATTTATAGTATTACAAGACCAACGAGCCTAGTCCCTGTACAAGATAAACTAATAATGATTCTGTACACTTCTATGAACAGTGAACTAAGTATAATTACATCGATAACAAATTTTCCTCATGAAATTCTTTAGACGCCTCTACAATGGTTGTTAGCATTCAATGGTGGAAACATAATGATTACAGAAGTGAACAAGAGAAATAAAAGTAAGGAAAAATATCACCGTTTAGGATAACCTACAAAAAAGCTCTCGTGGGAATTTATAAATACTCAGTTATTTTATTTAAATCGAATCTCGTAAGGATTCCATTTTGTTCTTGTTAATTGAACAAATAATTAAAAATAATATATTACTACACAAGAAGTGGTTTCTCAATTATGTACAATTGTACAGCTATACCAATGGTTTTATTTTGCTGTAGGTAAACTTATTAGTAAAATTCCATGTTGTACAGTTAACAGTAGTTTATGCTACAAGTGATGTAAGGAGGCAATAGCTTACAAGGACGATACGAGTAAGTTATTGCCCTTACCCACGCGTATTATACTAGGTTTTCAATGCATAGTGTAAGTAAATAAATGGAACATAATTAAAGAAAGAAACCAACAATAAATACTCCAAATTAACTTAAGGCGGGCATTCTTTTTCTCTGCACGCAATTTGCCAACTTAAGGGAAATAAACTGCATTCGGTGAGATCGTCGGGTGACACCTTGTACACACTGTACCCCTTTCATTATTGAGATTAAGAGGACCAGAAACAGTTATGTATGTTATTTACCCCATTTAACAATCTCTGTTTAGAGATTTCATTGAAATATTTAACGGCTTAGACAAAATTATGACTTTTGGACTGCTTCATGGTTATTTTTCTTTTGTACCTACACAGTGTTGATTTCATAAATCCTTGAATTATAATAGGAATTATAATAATAGGAATTTACCTTGGAGTAAAAGTGGCTTTTCATACATCAAATACGAGTTTTGCTCCCAATGGTATTCAATCTTAGAATAACACATCGAAAGGCCGTAGAAAAAATAAAATTGCTACAATTTATCTCTTTAGGTCACAAATGATCACAAAATTGCCATTAAACTAGAATTCTTAGACCCAGATGCCGTCCAAACTCGCAAAATATTAAATACACAAAATATGCAAATCTAAGATTAGAGAGTGGAGAAACTCAAGAAGTAACTCATTACTGAGAAAATATCATGAATGCTACCAACCCAACCGATGGATGTCTAAAACCAAATTTAAGCATTTTTTTTCTGAATTATTGTGCCGATCTTATTCATGCTAGGCGATTGATCAAATCTTCCACTATTAATTGTATGAAAACCAAACCAAATCAACAAAGACAATTAAAGGAATCCCTGTGGAATCTATCATACATAACAATGGTTAGGCAGTAAACCATATTTCAATTGGGACACGTTCAAAAATTGATAAAGATATTTTCAAAAAATAATTGTATTTTTATTTTTAAAATTAATACAGACTTCATGTGGAGTATTGAACAAGTTCTACGTCGAGAATTACAGATTTTATTCAGATTATAGTCACTACGGTACTGTGTTAGGTTCAAGCCACACAGAAGCAGCGCGGCGCGCATCGAGCGCGCGAGCGTCATTCAAATTTCGTACAAAACCCATGGATATAAAGTCACAATTTGAACACACCGAATGGTAGTTTCAGGCGTGTCGGGCGTGAAACGGGCGTCCGTACCATACCTCAAATAACGACTTTATTTCCATGCGTTATGTACGAAATTTGAATGACGCCCGCGCGCAATGCGCGCCGCGCCGTTTCTGTGTGGCTTGCAGGCAACAGTAGCCGAAGGTGGCATCAGCAATCAGCGAACTTGGTTCTGCACGATACACATTGATCACCTCAGCTTTATCTTGCTAAGTCCTAAGTTGGCTGAAATTAGTATTACTGTGTTGTGAACTTTGTTTAAATGGTCCTTTTTATGTTACACCTACGAGCAGATACAATACAATTACTGTGTGTATAATAAATAATTCATTTACATACAAAATATTAAGGGGGTTATTTTTTATGGAATTTGTTTTTATTGCGTTGATTCTTATATAATAAGCGTATATTTCAAATTAAATTACTTCATTTCTCGTCTATTTTATACGATTATTATATTTTTCTTCCAGAATATACAAAGTAACATATAATATAAGTAATACTGTGTTGTTGAGGTTTTCATGTTTTTGAATTTTGGTAAAAATGTTATAGAAAACGAAGGGTGCTACAGACGTGTGTGTGGGGTAAGGGTGGCTGAAGCAAGGGATGGCTTTCGTTGTTTATGTATGAAGTTATTATTTACGAGCGTACAACATATAGTCTCGTCATGGTTACTTCCCGAGTGATACATTGTTTTCTAAATAATTTTGTCACAATTTTTTTGGGGATAGCACGGCCATTCTTGGGTTATTAAAATAATTATATTTTTGGCTTCGTAAATTTATTTTTGTATAAGCAGCGTCTTTAAAAAATATTAAAGAAATTACCAATTTTAGAGTATTAGTAGTTCACCTTTTGACAATATTTTCATGTTGTTTCTTATACGCGAGAACAATTTCCTTCAATTACGTTTTTATATAGTTTAAGTGATACTATGTATGTATTATATTCATATTTTTTAAACATTCTGAATAAGAAAATAACTTCATCAATATGAGTCACTTTCGGATGACGTTGGGAAGAGGCGTCTTAAAACGGATGTACCAAGAGTGGACTGTGACTTGCATTTCACAGCTTACACTTGGGAACACTTCTGACAACCTCTTGGAGATTCATGTCGTAACGGTTAGGTTAGGTAACCTAGGATAAATCGTGTTCGCCCAGAAAGAGAGTAAGTGAAAACAGGCAAGGTGCAAATCAGTTTGTCTAAGGACAAGCCCGGCTGACTCCTACCACCTGGTGAAATGAAAGGATTTGTTAGTTAGTTGAGAGTAACTTGGAGTAATTATTTTGAGTAATTAAGGGTTGAATAAGATGGTGCAATCGTTCTCACCAAAGAAAAAAACCGGTTAAGTGCGAGTTGCACTCGTGCCTTGGGGGTTCCGTATCGCTATCTCAAACAAGTTACTAGACTTGAATAATAACTTATTATAAAAGTGAAAAAAAAAAGTCACCTGGGATTTCCCTGTAGGTTTTGATGATTATTATGTTGTATTTTTAATACGAAAATACGCTTTGTAAATTCGTTTCTTTTTATTGAACGAGCGAGCAAAGCGCGCGAGTTCTCAGATTACACTGAAACAATCCGGCGTTTGTATGTATGGATGTGTGAATGTTTGTTCGACGATAACTTGATTATCCTTGATCGGAATGTCATGAAATTTGGCATTCGAGTAAATAAGACAAAAATAATTTTTAAGTTTAAAGATGAGCCAAATCAGTCAAGTGCGAAACCGGCGCACGCGTATTCACAGTTCGGGGCGAACTACTAGTAATCTAGTGTTCGATATTCAAGCCAAGCTTGAGAAAAAAGGCCTTGATACACGGACAGACCACCAGAAGTACCGGCAAGTGATTTTTTAAAATTCCATTCCTTTTTTCTGGATTAAACCCTAAAAATTACTAACCATTTAATCCAACAACCTCACGTAGTTTTCATCGTATATTATTTATTGAATGGCAACTTGATTAATATATGTAATTAATTGATACGAGTTTCAAAATATCGGTTGCCTTTCGATCAAGTCTATGCGTTCCTTTTGACTTAATCATATCAAAATATTTTTTACTGTTTTCTTGTAAACACAATTTTTTTTAACATTATAAGGAGCATTTTCATGAAGCCGTTTACGATATGTCAGATTGTTTCTAAGGGTCGTTAAGGAGCCTTCCTCGAGGTCCCGGCATTGCCAGAAGCATCGAACAACGCGCCTCCGCTTGGCTAGCTCTACTACTAATGCATCATGGTGTGATTGAAAACGTGTGTAAATCTTGCTGCTGAGCTTCATAGATTATGCCGCATATATGAGTTCGAAAATGTTCTGTAAACAGGCTTACTGAATACTTTAGAGTTCTCAGTTCCGCAGTAGTTTTGTCACTATTTGACAAATCAGGACAAAATCTGATTTGTAAGCGCTATACAGGGAGGGATAAGTTTGAAAATGGAATTGAAGTATCCAACCAAAGGATCGAAAGTATGATAGTTTATCTAACAAGTCAGGTCGTCCCAAGAATTATTCAAGTACTTGATTGCCCTTAAGGGGTGCAGCGATAGATTTCACAAATAGGTACTTATCGTAAAAAGTTCTCCCGGATTTTATATTATGTTTGTTTAAGTTTATACATGCACTAATGAGTTTTTGGGTATTTATGTGCATAGAATTTAATATTAAAAACTGAACACTTGCTGAACGGTGAAGGAAAACATCGTGAGGGAACCTCTATGCTCTTAAAAGGGTGTATTTGAGCCTGAAGAAAGGCGAAAGGGCTCACCATCCATCACGTTGGGACGTAATAATCGTCGGTGAAACGCAGGTGTGCCGAGTGTGGGCTGTGACTGCATTTCACAGTTCACACCTGGAACACCTCCGACACTCCCGGGATTTGTGTCGTGACGATGTATTATTTTATTTTTGTTTAAGTTTAAAACTTGATAGAAAGATAAATTGAGTAAATCTTAATAAATGTATGTACGTGTATAGGAATATATATTTTTTTTCTCAAAAATACATTGTTATATTACCATTACATACTGTAATTTAAGAAAATACTTCATCCTGACGAGCTATTTAAAAGTGTCCAGGAAATCTGAATAACTGTCCGGGAAATTCGTATGAAAATCCATTACATACTATATGTTCACACAGTACATTTCATATGCTTTCTTTTTAAAACTATCCGTGTATTAAGAGATATAGAGTTTGGCGATCATAAGGTTTTAAGCGGCTAATTTACAAAGAAAAATAAAATAAATTACAATTTCTTGTTTAGAATGTAGAAATGTTTGCTATATTTTATAATTGCAATAACAACAACAAAAATATATAATCTATATATAAGATATATTATATATAATAATATTGTTAAATTTAATTTATAAATAGAACACATAGGAGTAAAATATTCATAATGATTTTATAGGTATATTTCAAACCATAGAATACTGAAAATTTAATCTCAATGAGGGTTTTTCTCGTTATTTTTAGGGTTCCGTAATTTACTAAGGTTCCGCTGTCCGTCTGTCCGTCCGCCTGTCTGTCTGTCTATCCGTCTGGCTGTATCTCATGAACCGTGATAGATAGTGATAGTTTTTAATAACAAATACTAAAACCGGCCAAGTGCGAGTCGGACCTGCGCGATCCCATACAACAGACATGATTTTTTTGCCGTTTTTCTAGATATTGGTACAGAACCCTTCGTGCGCGAGTCCGACTCGCACTTGGACGGTTTTTTCTTAGTTCTTAGCATTCCCCTAGATATCCTCTAGTTGTCCTTGAAGAAGGCTGCATGGCGGTTAATACCTTTGCCCAGCTGGCAATAATAAAAAAGTTGTGTAAAAGCGGGAATTTATGTTGTTTTATATTTTAGTTGAAAGTGTTTTGTGCAAATAAATTACAAAATGAGTTAAGAAGGTGGCTTTGATACAAATTTTACTCCTTTAATGCTTTGCTGAAGAAATCAATATCAATAAACATGACTGATTGACCAAATATAAGCAAGGAACTTATAATATTACCTAGTAAGTTTATTTTATTTGAAAAACATGAAAATGATTTATTTTATTTTTGAGAAAAGCACTATACTTTCTTCGACCATTAATTAGCAATCCTGGCCTCATATATAAAAGGCTTCACCCTACAGGCTCGGTCTTTTAACTTAAACGTCCAGGATTGCTTAATTCCTGGTCTTAGCAGTAATGTACTATTACCGGTCAAACCTGATTTGAGTATAAACTGGTTTGGCCTAGGCAAATTCAATGGCCAAACTTGTTTTTCGGACATCTTTGACCGCAGAAGAGAGCCAGTAGATTAGATTAGAAGGTGAGAGTCAGGCTCGTAGTAGCGCGACCGCCAAATACAACCAAATCACGTTGGCCTAGGCCAAACTAGTTAGTTATAAAATTATGTTTGGCCGATAACATATGTACATAGGTATATCGGTATACTAAGTTAAAATAAATGTATTGATTCGTTGCAAGCCAGGTATAACTATCTCTGATTGTGGTGCTACAAAATTGAAATAAAAAACTAATAATCATGTTGAAGTGCGAGTAGGATGAGTAACTTTAAATAAGTTAATAGACTACAAAATGTATTAAACATAACTTCAAAATTACCTTGGTACAGTATTCGGGAACGTAAACCTAAAAATGAATAAAAGTCTGCGTTTTCAGTATTCGTTGTTAAAATGCAGTATATGGTACATAATGTACAACAATTACATATTTCTAATTAGTTTAGACTTTGAGATAAACCCCGTAAAAAAGGTAAAATATTCATATGTTGGACCTCCTTTGAAAAATAACCTAACTGAATTTAAAGGCTCGTGATATATGGATAGACAGCAGAGCGACATTAATAGGACTCCGTTCAGGAGCCCTAAAATTAGTAAGCATTACCTGGTCAACTAACTAGTCAAGTATCACATTCATACAAATACACACCCTCTCACACCCTCACACACAAATCCCCCTCCCTTTCTTACCACAAATACACACAAATACCCTAAATTAAGGTTCCTGTTTTCTTTCTGTCTACAGGATTTAAAATAAACAAAAATAATAAAACCTTTGCATTCACTAATTTTAAGTTACATCATATTTTACTCGTACTTATTGCGCTAATACCACATGTACTTTGTATTCCAAGGGAGAAACTGGTTTCTGGATCACAGTGTAAACTACTTTGGAAGCCAGTTGTTCAAACTTTATGTCCTAAATGTTTTGCTCAATAAATAAATTCTATGTATTTTAATGTTTTTATGTTAACTATTCCATATATATTAAGATATTAGTAATTTTGAGTACTTTTCGTTTACTTGTGCTATTCTTGCTTAATTTGAATACAAGATTCCATCTATATTTTTACAAAGAACTCTCTTCTTGGTTTGTGAGGGTTTTTGATTAGTTACCAACCAACAGTGTTGTTTGCAATCTTTTTATTAATTCCTTAAAAACTTTGACTCCTGCACCAAAAGTGAGTTTTTTGTGAAATAGGAATTTTATTCTCATCGTGGCAAACCTCTCGCTGAGTGCACGCTTGAATGATTACATCTGGGTAGAGATGTGAAATGCGCATCTTTTTATCGACTAGTCGAAACGCCTCTACAAAGCCTGCTTATAAGCAACTTTGAAGCATTGTTCCTGAACAAATATTATTGCGATGAAAACTTTACGTTCCGTTGCCTTAAGAGGGCGGCTCGGCTAAAACCAAACTCCGCCTCGCGTACATGTAATTGAACCAAATTGCGCATTCATTTTTGCAGTCCTTTTCGTTAGAAATTGAAGGTAACCTTAAACAATAATAATGTTATTCCTGTTCTAATGGTACAAAATTCATGGGGTTACATCTCTAACTTGCTTACAAAACTCGAAATATATGTATATAAGAATGATTTATACTACGTTCTCGAATAGTACAAGGGCTAGAAGTTGTAATGGCATTGTAATATCTGTTACCTTGGGTGCCTTATCGACCACGTGTTGTGGATAGGTCCCATGGTGAAGCAATCCGTCAAGAGAGTGTGTGAGTGTTCCTGCATCCTGTCCGACATTAAGGCTGTAGAAAAACGAAAAAACTGCCTGGCCCGCATTGCCAAAGTTAATGCAATCTGCGAAGTGCTAAATTATTTCCAACTTTTTCTAGAAAATGCACTGCAATCCATCAATTATCACTAGAACCGCTGACATTGTTGCAGCGAAGCGGCTATATAGAAGTGTTTCACGAATTCTTTCGTTGCTGGTCTCTGCAATAATGTGATATATCTAGATTTTTTTGCTTTTGCAACAATTCTACCTTATTGATCTAATATTTTTCATAAAGCATTTTTGAAGGAGTATTGCTCTATGGGCGGATGGTTGCTCCATAACGCAACCGAATATTTGGCCAGTTTTTGCATACCTAATTTATCATTTATTAATATGTTATTTAAAATTGTTCAACATATTTACAATACAAAAGGGAAAAAAAAATAAAAAAAACCGTCAAAGTGCAAGTCGGACTCGCGCACGAAGGTTTCCGTACCATTATCTATTAAAACGGTAAAAAAAGTCTGTTGTATTGGAGTGCACAGGTCCAAATTGCACTTGGCCGGTTTTAGTATTTGTTGTTATATTGGCAACAGAAATACATCATCTGTGAAAATTTCAACGGTCTAAATATCACGGTTCATGAGATACAGCCTGGTGACAGACGGACAGACAGACAGACGGACAGCGGAGTCTTAGTAATAGGGTCCCGTTGGTTACCTTTTGGGTACAGAACCCTAAAAATACAATATGGGCATCAAATTGTAGATATAATTTATAGCTGAGCTGAGCTATAATAGAGCTCATAATAAAATAGTACATTTTGATGCGAGTGCGAAAACAGTCGGGACGAGAAATATCAACACTTTCGCACGTGTATCAAGCGACGTTTTTTAATACACCTGCAAAAAATGACATGAAATAATAAAATAAAAGCAATTTTGTTGCAAATCAAAACAAGTTGACTGAAGAACATGCAGTCTGATTGGCACCAATCTATACTACAAAGGCCAATGTCTCCTGCTAAAATCTTTTTAATAATAATTTCCAAGGTAGTAAAAATATAATATAAATTATGACGCCTAAAATCGTTGTGAATTTTTAAAACATCTTTTACAATTTAACATACATAATATATTGAACAATAAAATATAAAAGTTTGAAAATACTCATCTTATTATAGAGTATCTGGTAAAACAAAGGTTTACATGCTTATTAAATGATGTGGCCGGTTTCCCCTAGATGGCGTCAGTAGGTAGTAAAAACAAAAAGCACGAGTGTGAAATATGTCATTTTAATGTAAATGATAATGCCTTAAAATGGTAACTAATATGTGAAATGTTACATTTTAGTAGGAGTATCTATTATAAGGCCAAGAAACCAAAGTATTTTTCGCAATTTCCTTGCGAAGTAGCAAAATGGCAGCGCTAGCTTGGAGCTCATAATATGAATGGTCGTGTGGTCAGAGCTAACAAAACTTTGCGTATCTAACAGGAAACTTAAAACAATATTATTATTGCTGCTGCAGGCACTATTTCCCTTGTCACTACGAATTTACTGTTGTTTTACTGAAAAAAGTTGTCTGTAATGGTTAAAATGAAGACAACCGATTGAATAACATTAAATACATACATTTTATTTCACTGTTTTGGAAACTGACTTATTGGTTTTTTTATTTCAAAAGCAAATTATTTTAAAACTATCGCTGAAGTTTAATAAAAATACAAGTTAGGAGCCGTTTCACAAAATTACGCTTTTTGTAAGGCGTGGTTTTATGGATCATCTCCAAATGGTCAATTTCCAAATTTAAAAAAGTAAAGATCCATAAAGAAACACAGGACCAAAGCATAATTTGGTGAAATAGGTCCTAATTAATGAGTTTAACCAATATTTTTGCGACATCTCTTTTTTATGTAAAGTCAAAATTATAGGTAAGAAAGGAAATTTTCTTAGCCACGTCTTTTTCAATAATGCCTCACGCTCTTTATACGTTTTTACGAAATATCCATAAATCGAAATAGGAAAATTACATTAAAGGACTACAATTAGCGAAAATGAATAAAAAGGGAAGGAACAAAAGGGTGGTTATTTGAAACTCTTGAAGTTGTGGAACGAAAGTAAAGTTGTTGATTTTAATTAGTACTTAACATCCCGTTAGGAGGTTGTTAATTTTTCGGGAAACTTACTGAAGCAGCGACATTCTAAAGAACTTAAAATTACGGGCTTCTGAAGAATTACTGAAGCAACGTCATCGTAGTATATCCAGAGAATTTAATAAATTGAACTTAAATAACAATAGTAAATAATGATCATGTTAAAATTTAACTGAAAATAATCTGCTTACTTATAAATAAATACCCAAAATAAAATTTACTAAAAACAGAAAACTGTCCAGATCGCTACCCCTCGATGTGGTACTGGCTAGAGTGGTATCTGGATGGGTAAACTCATTCTTTGGCCGAGGTTTGAGCCAGCCCTTAGATCAGTGGTTCTTAACCGGTCGTCCGCGGATCACTGGTGATCCCTGGAAGCACCCAAAGTGGTCCGCGAAGCCATCCGAAAAAATAGAGCATAAACGCAATTTCTTTCCCAAATATTCGAGAAATTGCTAGCACTGGCTTTGAGTAGTACTGAACCAAGGATTCACAAGTTAGTAAAGAGTATGCAGTCATAAAAATCACATTAAGACACTGACATATAATTATTGTGCATTATCATAATACCTACTTTAATTTATCTTTCTAGTAATATACAATTTTCGTAAAAAAATTATAATACTGTTGGCCTTGAACGATGGCATGTGTGTTTGATTTAAAATTGATAGCTTTAATTATATTACTCTTTATTCATTTACTTTTACTGTATATTAAGGCTCTAGAATGGAGACCACGTACAGCAAAGCGTAGTGTAGGCCGACCTCGTGCCCGCTGGACCGACGACCTGAAGGACGTTGCGGGGGGTGGCTGGATGAGGAGGACGGAGGACCGACATGAGTGGCGAAATTTGGAAAAGGCCTATGTCCAGCAGTGGACGAACACGGGCTGATGGATGGATGGATGGTATATTACTTCCAAAGAGTTGGTAGTCCGTGGCAAGACAGAAGTTTTGTCCAATGGTCCATCATCACAAAAAGGTTAAGAACCACAGCCTTAGATCAAACGAGACGTCACGTCGGCCAGTCGTAGCGAAAGTAGAGAATTTTGTACCACGGTCGTTTAATTCAACTACGGTGAAGCCGAAAGGACCAATTTTTTACACCTTTATATAAGTAGTATGCACCTTTTGCTTATATTGCTATCTATATAATAATATTAAATACTATATTATTTTACAATAAGATTCCAATTGAAATTCTAAAACTATTCCTTCGTAAATTTAATCTGTTATAAAGAAGTTTAATTAGGTGGTACCTCACTTGCCATAGAAAATCCTTTTTGTTTTTGACGTCTTGATAGGTTTGATCTCAATGAACCATTGCACACTTCTTCGGGTGGGAACAGGATACATGTATGTTTGAATGGATTTGAATTTTACAGTAAATTAGGACGCTCTTATAATTCTCCTACAAAACTATTTTATTTTAATAATTTGTTTTTTGTGTATTTTTTAAAGAAAATTCATACTGACTTGTTCAAAGTCAATAAACGAACACATAAAAAAAAGCCTGGATGACGTCACAAAAACCTTGGGCTTTTTAATGCAGCGATGAGTTCAGTCGCGCGTACAGGCCGCTCGTAAGGTATTGCATCTTTTATGAAATTTCACATTATTGATGGCACTTGTTGGAACTTGGAAAAAAATTACCAAAAACACTTTTACTATATCCCACAGATAAATAATGTAAATAGACTGCGATCTTTTAATAAAACCATATATCTACTGATTATACTAAACAACTCTCTAAAGAAAAGTTTCCGCGCAAATCTTTACAGAAGAAGATATTGAACTAAAACTTGAAGACCTTATCTCGTAAGATAAAGTCTATTATACAACGCTGCGCCTGAGCAGCTGCATCACGGAAGATGCCGTCCCAAAAAAGGCCACGTTCACGCATTTTTGCTTATAACACCAATATTACCCAAACGAATGGTTAGAGCGGGTATGTTTCTCGGGAAAAGTGGTTCAGTATGATCGGTATAATATGTGGTTTCATTTAAAGGTCTTTTTACACCCGGTATATACAAAAGAGATGGAGTTATCTTGTAAAGAGCTTATGATCAGGTAACCTTTTCGCCTGAAGCCTATTCGCCTATTTTGCATCAGATTTGGTAGGTTTGATTGTTTATAATGTTGGTCCATTTAATAAATATATTATTGTCTTCACTGAGTTTTTTGCCATTCTCCTCAGTGTGGTAGCTAAACTGATTTCCAATAATAATGTAGTAAATGTAAATCCAAATCTGGGTCCTGATATGAATTCATAAATAATAAGGGTATGTAATGTCGACGATATGTTTTTACGGATGTTTATTTCATATTTTCATTATGTGTGAAAAGTGGGTCTTAGAAACTTACTTTAGTAGTAAATGATTAGTTAAACTTATAGTCCAAACTGAATCGATTTGGTTATAAAATATAAGTTTTTAGATTCAACTTATCGTTTCAGGTAACAACAGATTAGTATTGTAGGTTGAGATCCTGCGGATATCCGGAAATTAACCGATTTATAATGTGCCCGTTTTCTAAGCTAGCTTTTATAAAACTTACATAGATGCCGCTGTCTAGTTAACTCATTTCAGCAAATCAGTTTAGGTAAAGGCTTTTAAATCCAAAATCTTCGTACGCAGTAGATATCAGTGTCCAAACAGTCACGTAGCTAAGTAATCATATGCAGTGGAAATCGGTGTCCAGATAGTCGGTACCAATCAGTATTGGTATTAAAGATATACAAGTTTTTTTTTAATCAAAAGAATATCGAGAATATGATGCTTAGGTTTGTTTTTAATCTTTTTTAAAATGGTGAAGATCAATAGCGATTATACATTTTTAGTCCTTAGACAGCGACATCTATGTATTTTTTTATGGAACCTAGCCTGTAACTAAAAGCACGCAAAGCTGTTGGTCGCGGCTGGCTGATATACAAATATAATAATAGTCTTTTAGCCATGACTATGATAGACGCCTATAATATGATAGCCTGAACAAAGATTAATCTGAATGAAGATTAGCCGGCTATTTTTTTTTCAAAATGCTCAATCTTGTTCACTTTTCCAAATTTTCCATACAAAATCATTTATTGGTCATGTAGAATTCACTAAAGTTATTTTTCAAGTTTTTCCAGCACCATAACGAAATACCGAATCTCGTTATGTGTAGCGCTCTACTCACACGCATTCTTTACTGGATGTTTATCTCTTGCCAGACCTTAAGACAGTGAAGGTGAATGTTTCATCGAAACCATTGCCATTGTAAGGAAAAGCTATACAAGTGTCGTAGAAAACACTCCTCTGGGAATGAACTTGATGGCTGTTGTTTCTGTACTCTGCTTGGGAGGAAACAGGCGGTAGGAAACACTTTGCATCGCTAGTCTATTGGAAATTCTAGCTTCACATTGCTCGGAAACATGTCCTTCATGTGTACAATTTGTGTCTATATTGTCTCCTCGACGCAATAAATAGTGTGAAAATGTATATCGTTGGCCAAAAGTTTTCCAAGAACAAACGCAGTTTTTTATTCCAGTAGGATAAATCCGTGCAAAAAGATATCTTGGTACGCGTATGGTACAATTTCTGCACGCTTTATCTGTCAAAAATTTGCCATGCCGTATTGCAGTACAATAAATCAAAACTAAACACTTAAATTTAAAATTTGCTTAATCATTTTTGCTATATCTATGTATTGTGCATACTGTCATTGCAAAGTTTCTATTGGTTCCATAAACAAAAAATTACGTAAAACAATTAATTTATGTAACAAACAATGATTTTTACAAATGACGCGTTTTGTATGGAGTGCTTCTGTGGATCGTGATATTCTTGGAATTTGGAGTGATGTGAATTATGTTTTACAGTCCAATTAAATTAATGGATTTTCAATATAATTGCAAAATTTGATTGGTTAAGGATTATTCGTTATTGTGACATCAAATTTTAATTTTTATTTATGCTTTATGCTATAAGAAACCGTGGTCTAGGGACATTTTCACTTTTTCAACGTTTAATGTGATAAATATTTAAAATTCTGATAGATTATGTTCCAACAGTTGATGTCTGATGTTTTGTCATTTTTTTTAGCAAAGTGATTGAACTTGAATGAAAGATTTACCTCTTTGAAGTTGACAATGTGATTATTTTTCTGTAAACGACGTGTGGGAGATTAACAGAGAACAAGATAATCACTACAAAAATATAAAGTAATATTTGTAAGTGTGCTACATTAATGTTCAATGCGAAAGATTGATCTATGTGTAACATGTATTCAACTATATTAAAGTGTTTCTCAAGTTGGTAAATTAGGCGTTACAAATTTTAAATATTCGCACATACATATATAAAATGTACATAAGTTCTCTTAAGGATAATTATTATCATTTGCTTATGGTACGGAGGTCAAGGGACCCACCTTGCACTTTATTCTTCTGGGAAGAAACTTGGCTCGCTTTAAGTTCATTTCTTTAGGTAAAATTTAAGAAGTGGTACTTCCCGTAAGGTCATGCAGAGTGTGTATAGAAAAATCTGGCCAAAAAATGTTGTCCTGCGTCTGTCGTGTCCAACAGCGTGCCAATTTTTGTTCTTTGAAGACTTCAGGAGCAAAACTTTTTATACGTTACCTATCTGTAGATATTATTTCAAATCATGCCAAGTTTTATGCAGCAGAATAAAGTGCAAGGTTGCATAGAACCTTACCCTCCGTATTATTAGGGTTGACATTGGGATTGAAATAAAAAAATCCTATATGTGAAATGTTACATTTTAGGTTTCCATAGGTTTTCTTACTCAGATCTTACTCAGATCTTGTTTTACCATTCTGTTTGGACAGCCCACTGAATTGTTTTTTATAGCGACGTTTTTTGTGTGGTTGAATGATTTTCAACATGCTACTTCCCACTAATCCCACTAATCCCATCCCACTAATATTATAAATGCGAAAGTTTGGATGTATGGATGGATGGATGTTTGTTACTCTTTCACGCCGTAACCACTGAACCTATTGGGCTGAAATTTTACATGAATGTAGTTCTAGACCTGGAATTTTTCATCCCATAAATCAGTTTCCATGGGATGAAAATGAGCTTTCCAATTTCTATAGAAAAGTGGTGTGTCACCCTTACACGCCACGCCTACGAAACCGATTAGACTGAAATTTTGCATAAATGTAGTTCTAGACTTTGAAAAGGACAAAAACTACTTTTTCCTTTTGTTCTCCTGGAAAAACTATAAAATAGACACACACAATGGGAAACAGAGGCGCATAG
The DNA here is from genome assembly GCA_910592155.1 of Ypsolopha scabrella. NCBI lineage: Eukaryota > Metazoa > Arthropoda > Insecta > Lepidoptera > Ypsolophidae > Ypsolopha > Ypsolopha scabrella. The sequence goes on from OU342960.1 coordinate 15,411,668, forward strand.
CACACACATTTCACCAGCTATGTTGACTGTAGGTAAAAGTCCGAATAATATTGACTGATTTGATAGGAGTACACAAAAACTAATCCAACGCTTGTGAAACCGCGGGCAAAAGCTAGTATTTCATAAAAAATATTGATACAGTACAGAAGTAACAACCTTTTTGGTTGCTTATATCAGGAAATAGGTTTTTCTCGAACTTAAATAGAAATGTACATTTATTTCCATTGAAAAGGGTGAAATTATATGTATTTACAGTGAAACATCTTATGCCACCAGCCAATGTTATAAACATTTAATATAGCTTTAAATGTTAATAAAGCTTACAACAAATGTTACTTAAGCTTAACAAGAACATACAGCCACAACTACTGAAAAAAAATCGAACAACAAAAGCAAAACCATTTGCTTTTCATTAATTACGCGTCTTTCATATTCTTTTATATAAAGCCTTTTCTGTAAACCACTTTCTGAATTAAATTGTATACAAGTTCAATGACTGGTTGGCTATGTTTTTTAACTTAATCACAGATTTTTATACACATCACAAAAGAAGTCATCATGAACTTAAATCTCTAAACACATTCTTATAAAAATAGTAGGTAGCGGAAAACCCTCTAACAGATAGACAGTAAATGAACGGAACACATCATAAGGTATACTCAAGGGTTCCTTTTATCTCTCAGAGTTCAGTATTCCCAACAATGTAATTTGCATGTTTAAGCTACTTTGACTGGAAGAGGTAGTACAGGTACATAATGTACTCGCAGGTTTATCTAACGCCAAAAGCCGAAGAGACCGTTCTTCTTTCCATTTTACGAGAAATTGGTTTTAAAATGAGCTCGGCCGGAACACTGCAAATCATTGCTATGAATATGTACATACATGGAATAGGCTATATTTTCGTTCCCAAAGGTAATCTATATTAGACTTTTCTTTTAAAGTTATCTTTGTATTTGGGTTTTAGTATAAATAACTGTTTTTATCCTGGTTCGTTTAAAGTTGGCAATCTTGAGCTGGACTTCGAATTCCAAATTCAGATTAATTTAAAATAAATATTGTCTCTTTTCAAATTTGTGCAGGTATTCACTATATCTTACCTATGTATGGTACCACAGTCCAACCGAATTCCATTTGTTTCGGAATTTTGTTAACGGGAAAAATTCATGCATGTGCATGATAATCCAACGATATCCATTTAAAGGGTCGCTATAGCAGAGGCATCAGCCTTCCGTCAAAATGGCAAAAGTGAATTGTAAAGGTAATCATATTTCGCTTAATAAAACAAATGTCTTGTCTTGAAAATATATTTCTATTTCAAAATCAGACAAAATACAAGCAAGCGAAACTTGCCCATTATAATAGACCTAGTAGCTTCTAGTTAGGGTAGGTAATTGGTAAACACCACAAGAAGCCTGCTTAATGAGTTATTAAATAAAGTTACCTACTGCTAAACAAACTTTGCGGAAAGCGAGATAGAAACTTACTTGCTACGCGGAGGCGTCCGTATTTATTTTAAGCAGGATTTAAATTACCTCAGTAGGTAACTAGTGCATCTAATGGCAAGTTACAAGAAGCAAGGGAATTTTAGAGTACTGCATAATACAATGTGAACCTATTCATTCTGGATCTTCGGTGTATGGAATATTTTGCAAAATGTGTTAAGTTTTGAAACTGGCATGGTATGATACTTTGACACGGTGATGACCGTCCCTTTCCCTCCATGGGGTGTCCACCCTTCCTTCTTCTCTATAGCCTGTACATTCGTTTTAGTTTAAAAGAGAGAAAGAAATAGTTATTTCTCTAATATGCTCGTCAATAGGCGCTTTTCTTTTGAAAAAAGGAGACGCGGAGATCTTCTTTTTTGCCCCAGTGATGTACAAAAATCTACGCCCTAGGGATTAAAGTAAGGACAAAATTTAGTGACATACCGCCAAGCCAACCGCTCGTTTTTCAACTAAGTATTTTTTCAACATTTTATCCCATCGCGGGACAGGCAGAAATATCTAACGTCCCTTTCAATAGAATCAGGTAATAATGTAATCAAGCCAATTATTTGACAGTTTTATATGTTATAAATTTGACAGTGTTGTACTTATCACTGATACAAATGATTAAATATTTTTAAAATCAATTCTTAACAATGAAAAACACCAACTTTCCAAAGACAAATAAGACTCTGATGATTCATAAATTTATATGAAATTTGACAAATCAAATCAAATCAAAATAATTTATTTCGGATAAAAATCCATATTTTAAACATTAAAATTATAAGACAAACAATACAAAAATTAAGTTACACATTCAATACAATTAAATTACACATTAATATAAAAATTTAATTAAATTAAATTAAATATCCATAGACAAGTCAACGCATTAGCCCGTATAAAGAATTGGGATGTTTAATACGCTGAACCCAATGCTCCATAATAGGACCCTCCGTATTTTCAGCAATCACCCTCAGAATGCTGTTGAATGTTTTGTCGTCCGAGTATTTTTTATTAAAATTAACCATCATAAAAAGTTATTTGGTATCGAAATGATTCTAAGAACAATGTATGGTTCCTTGAAATTTAAATATAATCTGTATTCAAATGTAAGTAATTTAATTAGTAATTACGGAGAAATCTTGTTTAAATTAGTTTGTTTACATTATTGCCGGATTCTATTGAAAGGGACGTTAGGTCAAGCGAAACGGAGCGAAGCGAAGAGATCCGCGTATTTTTTAACAGAATTCATGATATACGCAAAAATATCGCACTAGTTTCATTAATTTTCTATCTGTGGGCTGGCGTCGGCACCCGATTTTGAAGCCAGTGCCGCGTAGGAAGGAGCAGTATTTTTTTTTCTTCTTAATGTCCAAATCAGAAAATTAAAACAGTTTTGAAAAGGTAGAAAATTACGCTAATTGTAGAGTGTAAAAGTATTTTAATATTTTACTAATATAAAAAAACGAGTTTTAGTAAACAAAGTAGCGTCAGTACTAGCGTGGGGATAAATAATTTGAAAGGAGAAGCTAATTCGCTCGTAGAAAAACTTGCTGCCAGCTAAAGCGGAGGAAGGGTACTTGTTCTCGTAATTAAATGGAAATAACTGAAATGACTCTGTTAATGTTATTAACTCTCACATCGTTTGAGAAAAGCAGTATATGTGCATCGGTGGGAACGGGTATTGCCTGACTTGCATTTTAGCAGGCCTCGGCAAGTCTCGGCCTGCTAACTCACCTCGTCAGGAAATACCCTTATTTTGCACCACCCAGATATAATGTACTATTTAGAGCCCGAATTATTAATCATCCGATGTACTGTTCGTTTGTTCATTCATCATCGTATAATTTATAGTTATATAAAACATAACTTGTGTCTGCGGTAAAAAAATACATTTTAGTATACATAAATAGAGCAACTTTTCAAGATTTACCATTTTACACCGAAGGCAACTTCGTATTTCCGATTTTTTTCTTTATTAAAAAGCAAAATTCTTTTGAAAAAATATAAACAGGTGTATCAATGACGTGCTCAGAAAATAATGATCATACAGAAAAACTTTCCTTTTAATGATTGTTGCAAATAATTTAATTTAATTGCTTTCCTATATTCGGATAATGATCAGTGGGTATTTACGTATATGGGGCCGTTCAAGTATTACGTAAGCAGATTTATTACAATTATTTACCCCTCCATCCCCATTGTCAGCAAAAGTAAGCAAAGCTCGTACCCCCTCCCCCCATGCTTACGTAAACATTTTTCAATTATAAATATATATTTTTTTATATTATAATGTTATAATTATAATTTTAAAAATAAGAAAATAGATTTAGGATAGAGATTAGATTTTACTGATACAGTATTCAACATAGAGTAAGGGGCAAAAATATACCGATGACGTAATCATCATCTAGACTCCCCTACCCCCCATGTCATCGAAAATAAGCGAAACAAAGACCCCCCCCCCATAGTGCTTACGTAATACTTGAACGGCCCCTATGGAGAAGTAAACTTCTTTATTAATTTTATTATAAAATTTTCTATTGTAGTTTAGTATGATTTTCAGGGTTCGTCAATGATATATCCGTTGTATCATATACAGCAGTAAAAAAAATACACAAAATCTTGGTGGTTGCGACTGTATTTTGTTATTCTGGCAGTTGCTATATACAGTTAGTATATAGTTAGAATAGTTCCATAAATACTACAGTTCATTATGACCAGGACTTTTGTACCCTAATACTGAGAAATACAACTTCCTTAACTTTTTACCATTTATTTAGGCTTTCAAGCACTTTTACAATAGATCAAGGACTACGCTTCGGGGGACTTTCACAATAGGAATCCAAACGGGAATCTGCTCGTGTTTGGTCTTTTATAGACTTTCCGTTCATTTTTGAAAGATCGCGACATAATTCAATCAATACGACGTATAGAGATTTTCAGTGTTTTGTTTGTCTCAGTAGGGCCCAGTACTACCCCGGGAGCTCGGTCAAGAATGCGGCAATGGTTGGTTTTTAGATTGTCACTTTTCCATAGACCCGTAGATTTTATACGGTAGCAAAACAGCGGCCAAAAACAAGATTATATAATTGTTATTTTGGATGCCAAAAGAAAACATAATGCTTAACCGAAAATGTCATGTTATTTTAACCTCATAATAGATTTCGTGTCCATTTAAAAAATAATCTATCGACGTAGTAACGTGTTTGTTTAAAATGCGCCAAACAAAAGCACTTAATGGATTAAATTAATCACCGTATCATTAAGAACCAATTAAAATAAAGGGAAAACGTTTTTAAATTCAGAAAACTCTTTTAAAAATAAAACAGTTTTCTTACCCTCAAGCTGAATTTCTATTGTTGAAGTTATGCAGTAAAGTTTTGCGAAAGGGAAAAGAAAATAATTAGAAAATTTGTTTGTTAAGAGTACTACGATGAAATAGCTAAAGATTAATTTTAACTTTTTCCTTAAAATGGCTTGTTTAGGTTGTCTACTGAAAACAATCTCAATTAGTGGTATGGTTGACTGGAAGAAAATTATTATAGAAATAAATCCGCCTTTGCCTTTTATTATTTTTAATTATATTTATCTCTGTTTATTTTGTGCAAGTGCAGTGTTTATTATTTTATAAAATTGTAAGTATTTACTCGTATTTTCGTATTGTTATACTTGTGGTTGTGAAAATTTACGGACGTAAGCATTGTCAGTCCTTATTGCTGTGTGGTTACTGTTAAAATAAAAAATAAAAAAATAAAACAAGGTGTAAAAAAGAAGTTTCGTGATGTTCGTTCTAAAATTATATATTCAATCCTTATATTACACTCGTAGAGGGAAGAACACGCCAAGTAAGACATTAGTTTATATAGTGAAGGATATATGATAGGTAAGTACAAAGTACAACGTGTGTAGGTTGATGTCTTTTTAACTGTTTACGTGTATTGTTTCAGTGATATCATAGAAATCTTAACCAAAAAATTAATATTTAAAAAATATCTGCATCCACCGATTCGATATTTTCCGTTCACCTCTATTTCTGGCTTTCTAGATCCAGTTGGCGCTTAATTTTTGTGTGTGGCCTCCCTGGTCTTAATGTGCCTGATGATGGCCCTGTCGTTGGCGTAGCTGTCAGGGTTCATCTATCGTCTTCTAGTCTTGCGACATGACCTGCCCATTTCCATTTCAATGAGAGTGCATATTAAAGAGCATCTATGATTTTTGATCTATTTCTTATGTTGGTGTGTTGTATTTTGTTTAGTTTTCTTATTTTCAGTGCTACTCTCGGCAGCCGTATGTCATACAAGGTAGGTTTTGTAAAGTAGGCATTACCTTGCTGAAACTCATCATACTGTGACGTAACACACTGACAACACCGACTTGAAAAAAAAACTTAGAACAGAATGTGACTTTTTTATTTAATTTCGGGCCTCTACATTAATTTCGAGGTAATTACACAAAATTAATATTTTATACTTGTTTTCGTCTTCTAATAATGAAAACAGTTAAAGTGGAGCGTCAGTCGGCGTCTGTCCATTTTCTGTCTGTCCAAAAAATCTTAACCAAACTCAAAGACGAAATCAAAACGATTAGATAGATTCAGCGATGGCGTCGTACTTGCAGCAAAAACTAAATATTCCTTTTTCAAAGTCATTACCAGCAAAACGGAATCAATAGGCAAATTAAGTGAGGCATCAATTACATCGCCAAATCGTCGGCCATTAACCGAAAAAATAAACGAGTTTGCTTAATTAAAGAAAAGCTCTGGCTCGCGAATGAATTTTCTCGCGTTCTTCTTGTTCTCAATTTGGCTGAAAGACTGGGGGTACTATAAAAGAGCAATAAAAACATCGATTTTGCATAAGAAGCTCGCAACCGCTGCGGTCTCACCAAGACATGATGTAAATCAAGAGAAAACTCCACGCTGCGAACTCCAAGGCCTTTTCCAATCCATATTGAATGATTTTTATGCTGTTCTAAAAGATGAGTGCTCGTGTCTTTTCTGCCAGTAACATAAACATGAACGCTGCTGAATCGTGTGGCTTCATTCACCGAATCTCGAATAATAATAAAATTTAAGCAACATTTTTATGGTATTTCTATGAAATGAATTTGAAACTATTTCTATCTAAGTATAACGACAAATATTTCAATTATTTCACAATCCTTTTTGACGATAATATTTTACATGTGCATGATTATCTGAACTCTTCTGTTTAGGTACGAGAATCATTTCATTAATCTCTGTTGATCTTTTTCGAAGCATGAAATGTACCGCTTTGTTGTTGATAAAGTCAATGTTATCTTTTCAGAGAATATACAATTTTGTTTGATTATGGATTGGAATGATTGCGTATGTTAACAAAAAACCTTTTTTGTTGAAATAGCAGCCTTTCAGTGAAACATTTTTTTGAAATGTTGTTTTTATACATATCATACAGGTAGATAAGCTAAAAAAATACAGTTTGGCGGCAAAATGTGTACATCAATGAAACTTTGATTATAACTTTATCTTGCTAGTATAAAAGAGGATCTGCATAGTCCGCCCAAAATTTGGGGCTTCCTACCCCCAACGAGCTATAGACTACCCCCCTCCAGGGATATGGGGAAGGGAAAAATAATAGAAAATGCCTATTTAAAAAAAACTAGATAGATTGAAATGTCGTTTTAGGGTTCCATAGGTACCCTTATAGTTTTGCCATGTCCGTCCGTCTGTCTATCTGTCCGAGCCTTAGCCCAGAGACTCTTAGTACAAAAAGCTGTAATTTGGCTTGTAATCATAAAGTGGTAAAATAAAAAAAATAGATTTTTGGTGTACTTCCCCTATACGTAAAGTGTGGATGAATTTGTTTTTTCTACCCCATAGTAAGGAATGTCATTAGGTCTTTCAAAAATATTGTGGGTATGTGAAAACCAGTTTTCGTTTCAGGGATCCGTTTGCGAGATATGAAGCTTTAAAGTGCAAATTTTTGTTAGATTCAGTTGCTAGTCAGTTTAGCTAAACGGTGGTAGCTTTTGTATATTTGAAAAAAAATTACGGCAATAGTGTACCTATTTAACGAAGTTAAAAGGAAAACTATCATAGCTGAGTAAGCTTTACAAGTAAACGAGTAATAGTCAACTAACTAAATTTTAAACACTTCACTCGACCTAGTTTGTAAAATGTGCGTTTTTCCAAATTCCTCCCCCTAGAAGGGGATTGGACCCCGAAATTTTGGGCGGACTCTGCAGATCCGCACTTCTACTACCAAGATGAAGTTATAAGCAAAGTGTTATTGAACATATTTTTCCTCCAAAATATCCCATTTTTCCTGTACTAATAGAACCACTAACAATGTTTGTAACAACGTAGATACAAACAAATTGAGAACTTTCTTCAGTTAGATCATTCTTGCATTAATCACTTAACAGATTTTTCAAACCAGGAAGAATAAATTACGGTTTTGCGGGGACTATCCTCCAAAACACAACTACCCATCAAACTAACAAACAACATTATTTGTTGCTTAAATAACTTTGCTACATACTATACGAAAATTCCAAATTCCTAGCTAGTTTAGTTTTTGAGATAGACCCTATAACAAAAATGGTCTAAAACTGACAACTTTTCAGGTATACCATCTCTTTATTTTTCAAGAAAAAATTGTCAAAAAAATGTTTGACTCTACAAACTTTGAGCTCAAGATAAGAACACTCCACATGTCAGAGTAAGATTTTTTTCTGGCTCATTCTAAAGCGTGGGTTCACACCTGAAAAAAAAAACTAAATTTCTAGGTTCATTTTGGGTGAACCTTATTCATAAAATATTTAAATTTCTGAACAGATGGACGGACAGCAGAGTGACATAAACAGCTAGGGCACCACTTTGCCATTTTGGTACAGTACTCTAAAAACCAAAACAGTTGGGCGCTGACTTTTTCGAAACATTATTAGCGTAAAGTTGTGTGAGATCAACCAGTGGCTTATAAGCAAAGTCTACAAACTGAGTTTTGAATGCGATCTCTGGTTGGTTGAAACAACAAGAGTTTTTCATATGTTCGCTTAGTACATCACTTCAGGTATCGAATCGTTGGTACAGTGGAGAGAGCACCGGGATCTGGGTTCAAATCACGTGAGAAGTTTGTTTTTTTTCCCCGTGTGTCTGTTTGTCTATCAAGACCCCTTTTCTCGGGCCCCGTTAGCGGTATCAAGTTGAAACTAATAACTCTTACATAAGTTTACGGCCCCATAGTATGGATAACTAATTGCGGAAAAAAGGAATTGCTGTTTACGTAATCAATTTCAAACAAAGTGGCCCACCATGAAACCTTACAGGGTACTTCCAGTTGACATAGAAACTTGAAACTCTGTCCACAATTAGGTTTTATATATAGCACAAGCATAGAAAAAAATCTGAAAGTTACCGATACAGATAGCCCCTCTGGATGGGTACATGGAGTTTAATTGATCTTAAGTGTCGTGTTAGTTTGTTAAATTAAAACTGCTTGTAGAATACTTTTGTGCTTTAAACGGTATGCATGGAACTCTCAGGGCACGAGTTAAACTCGCAACTGACCAGTTTATTTTAACAATAGTAGAAAATTTAAGAAAGGCATTTCAATTAAAAGGCAAAATAAAGTGCGACGACGAGCGAAGCGAACAGGTGCAAGAAGGAGAATGTTAGGTTGCTACGTAAATAGATTCTGGAGCCAAAAAGAGTGAAGCGGAGTGGAGCAAGGCGAGTACTGTAGTTTTAATAGAATTCAAGGATATACGCAAAAATCATTCTTGTTTTTCAACTCCAAACTCCGGCAAACTCTACAACGAGAGTTTTTCAACCAATCAGACATCGCATTCAAAACTCAGTTTGTTGGTAGACTTTGCTTATATGCCACCCGGTGTGGTGGTGTGCTAAAAGCGAGTGTACCTACATTAGCTGAGCCGATCGATATTGTGGGCTCGGGCACTCGGCTGTGTGTAAGCCTAATGGACCGTGATTATGTTTTAAAACTAGACATTGTGAGCACATTCATTACATACTATATTCTCCTTAGAGACCCTTAGGCACAGCTTAATGATGGTATGTGCCTGGCGTAATCTGGACTCTGCTGAACATTGGGTGAGTTATACGTAGGTATGAATTAGAATAATTTGCTACGTAAAATCCTCATTTTCTTTCATGTGCAGGTGTGCAGTGCCCAACAAGACGACAACTTTAACAAGCTTTTATTTAACTTCACTTCCTAGTTAGTATGTCCGGGTTAAACATCGCAACTGAATTTTAAACTAGTTTCTCCAACCGATTATGCTGAGCACACACGTTGGTTTTAGTAACAATGCATGATAAGCGTGCATGATGATGTTATTCTAAATCCACTTTGGCGTAGGCGACCAAATGGCGACAAATTATTTCTATACCAACCTCCTTGTCATGGGTATAAAAAAAGTGATTTGACGAAGAGAATATGATAAGTTACGTTAGGTTTTTATGAATGCAATATGGCGGTTGCTTCAAGGTGGCGATTTATTATTTCTTTACCATGCCCCTTGACATGGGTATATATAAAAAAAGATTTGTCGAGGAGAATACGATAAGGTAAGTGACTTTATTCTAAATCAAATGTGACAAACGCCCCAAGATGGCGATTTATTATTTCCATAACAATCCCCCTAACATGGGTATTAAAAAAAAGGATCTAGAAGGAAAATACGATAAACTAAGTGATGTTACGTGGCCTAAAATATGGAATTCATAATATTTCCCTTTTACAGAAGCAGCTATTTTGGACGTCATATTGAATATCTAAACATATGAAACGAATAACAAAAATACAATTAATGTGTGCAGTTTTCAAAATATATTACTAACAGTATATAATCTAAAATACATATAATTTGCCACTAATCAACTAAAAGCAATTTAATTATTTTGCCAGGCATCTTGATTTTGGATCTCTGAGCATAATTTAAACTTATATATCATTGATATTGTTGTTCTACAATTTATAATGAAGCCTCTATCATCAAAGATCCTAGCCTCCCAGGCACTCCCACAATACATTTATACATTTAATATTTTTTAATACATTTAATAATTTTAATACATTTATAAGCTATGAAAAACTTTGTGACCATTTGTCATGATAGTTAATCAAAGTTGTTGTATGAGCGTTTTTACGTTTAATATTCACTTACATTATTAAGATGCTGTCACAAGTAGGTACATATAGTCTTCTTTGTTTTTGCCATTTCCACCAAAAGCAACGGAATCTCGGGGAAAAGTTTGAAGTGATCATTTTGGAGAGATATTTTGAACTTTTTCTATTCAGTTAGCAGCCCTGAACTCAAAATTATCCCGGCAGATGTCGTTTCATAAACCCACAATTTATCTAAAAATTGTGTTTTGTTTGAGAACCTGCAATGGTAAGTATATGTGTTCATTATTAAAAAACTTAAAAAAAGGCTCTTGTCTCAATTTGTCGCTTTTTTAAAAGTGTTTAATAATATTAAAGCCTTACTTGTAGCAGTGGAAGAATTTTCATAATAGGTTGAGCAGATCCAGATATTACCCGTGCGAATGTAATTGATGGCTGTGTCCCTAGGGAACTGCCCGTCCAGCGAGCACAAAATATAGCCTTTAGCACTTAAGTATAATTTAGCTTCTTATTAGCGAAAGAATTTTCAGAATTGGATTAGTAGTTTGATCAAACTCATAATCTACTAGTAACAAACTCACAAACACTTTCTTTCTGTAATATTAGTGTGGATTTAGATATTCTTGTTACCCATATCTAACAAAAATTTCGGCTCTATTAATACTATTTACGCCGTCGATTGCATTTTGAGATTTAAAAGTGAGACATACAGAAACTACGAAATGGGTTTCTTACTTTGGCTTCTCTTGAGCTACAAAACCCTAAAAGGGCAATATTTATTATGCCGCATGATCTTAAGTTGTTGGCGTAATTCAGACTGATGAATTGTAAATTAAAATGAAACACGCCGAATTCTTGAGATCATGCGGAAAAATAAAGAAAAACTCAAGTGCGGGTTGTATGTACACACGCGCCGAGGGTTTCGTATTATAGTTTAAAATATATTCGTAGTCTACAGCAAGTGCAATTTTAATTTATACGGTAGGTAATAAATATACCTACATATTTTAAACTTTTTCAGCTTCTTCTTTTTGCTTATTTTCATATTTTTTATACATCAGTTTCTATGAGAAGAAAATGGGGTTAAAAGATAACTAAAAATTTGTGCAAGTTAGTATAGTATAACCTCATGTTTTTATTACACCCTCAATTTGATAACCATTGTATGGTTACAGAAAACAATATTTATAGTATTTGGAACAATTTTAAAGAGTTTCAATGTTTTATCTTTCCACATTGCGAAAATAGGTAATAATACAGTATTTTTGTTCCACATTGTTAATAAAGAGTAATGAGGTTTGCAAACATACATGCAGATGGGCAGATGAAAATGGATTTTTACTGTGTTTATTTTGAACGCTTTTGCTACAGAACCCTTAAAAAAGTAAGCAAAGACATATTTTCCTTCCAAGAAATAGTTTAAGTATTTTTTTTTTTTGTATTTTAAATTGAAGTCTATTATTATGGTGGAGGCTGCGGGCAAGCGTCCCGATTTACTAACGGGCTAAGAGGATTCTGGATGGCTGGGTTGGAGCAGAGAAATGCTAGACCACTCATGTCCAGAAAGTTAATCCTGAGCGTTTTACCCTGCATAAAGAATCCAGAGTTGTCTTAAAGAGTTCGATTACGCACGAAGGGATCTCTAAAATTGTGTTCACTATATGAATAAGGTTATTAATATTTTACAAATCCAAATCAAATCAAAAACAAAATATTTATTTTTGCAAAATAGATACATAAAGTTTACTTTCTACAAGTCAAAGTTAATTTTAACAATATATCTTTAGAATATAAAAAAATATATAATAATACGGGAAATAAAATATACACCTGCATAAATAAATGATAGTCGTAAGTTTTGAAATAAATAAAAATAAATAAAATAGAGGAACCTAGGAATAAAAATATAAAAATATTATATATACATAATGCAATGAAGAAATAAATTCATAAATAAAAACGGGAAATACATACAAAAAATATTAAGGTTGGGCTACTAAAATGTAATAAAGTTATGCACCTGCATAAAATATAGAAATATAGGAATAAAAATATTATATATACATAATGCCTAACCATCCGCACCATTCGATTAGTATTGCTAAGAAGAAGGGCAAGAAACTTAGCAAACATTCCCTTTTTCAAAATAAAACTTTTGATACAAAATCATATACATACCTACTCAAGTAAAGGCATAAAAAAATATAAGACTGCAGGAATTAGTCACGCGAAAAAAAAATATCTTAGTCAACCCGTCTCATATTGTCTATTACCTTTAACAAAGTAAGTTTACATATTAATTAATTTTAAGCCTTTAGAGGAATCATACAGTATTAAAATATGCTAATTATTCATTACAATATTGAATAAGATTATTATTATTTATTACACCATGCTTCATTATCATCCAAATAGAAATTGATTTTATAATAAGCTTTCTTAAGTAGTCCCTGCTTAATATATAGTTTAAACTTATTTTCAGGCAAACTAAGGACCTCCTCTGGAAGCTTATTGTAAAATCTTATACCATGTTCTACAAAAGAGGTACCTACTTTGGCAAGTCTTAATTTTGGAAAAGCTAGTTTATGTTTGTTTCTGGTTTCAACAGAGTGGTGCACACCAAGCCCCGGGAAATTATCAATATTTTTTCTGACATAACTAATAACTTGATAAATAAATTCACATGGGACCGTAAATATATTAATTTCTTTAAACTTTTCTCTTAATGAATAAATAGACCACTTCATAATAGTACTTCATGTTATAAATAGACCAAATTGATCTTTTTTGCAAGACAAATACTGCTTCTATATCTGCGGCTCTACCCCACAACATTATGCCATATAACATAATGCTGTGAAAATAACTGAAATATACTAATCTAGCAGTATTTTCATCAGTAATCTGCCTTATGCGTCTAACAGCGTATGCGGCTGAACTAAGTCTACCACAGAGAGCTTCTATGTGGGGACCCCACTGAAGACGAGAGTCTATAGTAATACCTAAAAACTTAGTTTCGTTAACTAACTCCAGCTTGGACCCCTGCAAAAATAAACTGACATCTACTTGAATTACATTTGGTAAAGTAAACTTTATACATTTTGTCTTTTTGCATTTAGAACTAAATTATTTGCAGTGAACCAATCAATAATCAGAGAGAGAGTTGAATTCGCGTCATCAAGAATATCGTTATGTCGATCCACTTTAAAAATAAGTGACGTGTCATCTGCGAATAGAACTATCTCAGTAAAGTCTCTTACTAAGTAAGGAAGGTCATTTGTGTATATTCAAAACAATAGGGGCCCCAATATGGAGCCCTGCGGAACACTCATTTTGACTAATGCTCCAGATGACTTTACTTCATTAATGTCTACCTTTTGAATTCGATTACTAAGGTATGACTTAAATAACGCCAAAGATTTACCCTTAACTCCATAGTGATCTAATTTACATAAAAGTGTTTCATGATTAACGCAATCGAAAGCTTTTGAGAGCTCACAAAATACACCGAACGCATCTTGCTTTGCTTCCCAAGCGTCAAATATGTGCTTGATAAAAGCAACTCCTGCATCAGTGGTTGACCTCCCTTTAGTGAATCCATATTGTTCACTGTGAAACAACTTATTTAAGTTAAAATGGGATAATAATTGTTTAAAAACAATTTTTTGGAAAATATTACTAAATACTGGTAAAACTGAGACCGGTCTATAGTTGGAAGGGTCTTCATTGTCGCCTGATTAAAAAAGAGGGATCAATTTACTCAACTTCATTAAATCAGGAAAGACACCATCATCTACACATTTATTAAAGATTAAAGCTAAATATGGAGCTATTTAATCAATAATACAGCTTACAACTTTAACAGATAGGCCCCATAAGTCCTCGGTTTTTTTTAAGTTAAGAGATTTAAATGCTTTAATGACAGTTTGTGAATTAATATGCTTAAAAGCAAAAACAGAATGGCACTGAGGCACGTGATCACTCAAAAGATCCTGTGCAAGTCTTGGACTTGAATTTAAGCCTTTAGTTGTCAAGGAAGGAATGTCAGTTAAGAATTGTTCAAAGGCCTTTGCAGCTTCTTTATCTCCTGTAAAAATTTCATTGTTAATATTCAATTTTAGTTCATTATTCCGTTTGTTACTCTTCCTAGTTTCAGTATTTATGATATTCCATACTACTTTTACTTTGTTATCGGCCATTTTAAGTTTTTTATTCAGAAATATACTTTTTGCTTTTAAACACACTAATTTGAAAGTACGTGAGTATATTTTCAAATGTTCAATAAATTCAATATTATTATTGTAGGATTTTATGTCGTACAATTCGTATAAATGATTTCAGCTTTTGTAAATACCTGGCGTTGCCCAGTCACTAAAAGTGATTTTATTACTGTTAGAAACTTTCCGTAATGTAATTACATATTTTCAAATTCTTTGGAAACTATGTTAAACAGGTCTGCAAAGAGAGCATTTGATCATCTTGGAGAAGATTAAAATGTGGTAATTTAAGTTCTACAACATTCTAGTCTGTGAGTTGTAATAGGCCTGTAAAATGCTTTTTTGGGCAATTGTTTCACACTTTGTATGAAAGTTACAGTTTGGCCACTGTGATCAGACTGCAAGCGGTTAATAACTTTATTAAATGAGTAGTCACAATCACAGAATATATTATCAAGACAAGTTGCTATGTTTTGGGTAATTCTAGTTGGTTCTAAGAAAACATAAGACAAGTTAAATGATTTGAATAAGTGAATTAATTTCGTGGTCATAATTTAATTTACATTTCATGCAACTTAAAATGTATATATTTTTTATTTTTTAAATAATAGTTAATAATTGAATGAATGTTAGATTTTAGTTTCTTAACTAAGCATGTTGTGTGTATACGTTTTGGACAGCAACCCTGTTCAAATAGTTATTATGTTATTTTAAGCAATTTTGGCAGTAATACTCGTATGTTGTATATGTCTACCCAAAAATTTAAAATTGGAATTAAGAAACCGAAAAGACGAATGGACTTTAATATTTTTCCATCCTGAAAAGCATTCCGCCTGCAGAATTCTCATTTGATAATTCGTAAAGAACCATAACATATTTGAATTACAGATTTGCAACGTTAGCGGTCATTCATTCGTTAATGAAACATGTGGTTAGTCGGCAAGCCATATTCAGCCATCGAAACCCTGTCACTATATTGGTACAATACATGTTACATGTACAATATTATGTTACTCAGTGTCGGTTGGCAACTATGCTTGCTATTCACCAAAAAAAGATAAAGAATGAACTTCCAAAATAACGTTCAATGGGTATTGAACTATTTACGAATTCTGACGTCATTTCAAGCGTGAACGTATCCTGAGATAAGCGGATAAGTATGTTTTCGACGATACGCACTTGGTTTTGCAACTGATTTTACTATACAGAATGAAGGGGCAGTGTAGAGCGTAGAAAATTCAAGTGACAAACGGAATTTTTGGCAACAGGCAAATTCCGCACGAAACGAAACAGGGTGTCGTAAAGAGAACCATGCTTGTTATATTGAAAGAAAAACACTTGCAAGGGTTAAACCTTCTGAAGGGTTAAGTCACGGTATAGAAAAGGAACAGTTACTTGACTCAAAAGTAAGCTGAAATTCAACTGGAATCAGTTTCATTGCATGATGATGTTTGTCGTGCTGTAAAGGCTCCGGAAAGGCAGGTAGTTTCTTCGTTTAATGTTCATAACAACACTGTTGCGCATTTTTAATCAAAGGTTGCGATAAGAACCAATGACGTTTACCAGATAATACGTTTTCATTTTTTAGGGTTCCGTATATATTAATAGTTTTCGGACCAATAATTTTAAAGTAGACTTTGATTTTTAATTCTCATGATAATTGTTTTAAATATCTGAGCATTATTATTTATTTACACTTTCGTGGGGATAATTATTTATATTTCCTTGGTCTCTGATATTATCCACTGGCCATTGACATCTTCGATAACATATTCATGAGACTGGTCCAATCCTCTAGCATAATGTCTCTGGCGAAGTCCAAAGCCAACCTGGGTATCAGAACACATTTCTTTATATAGCTTTTTGCCCGCGCTGTAAAAGAGAATATAATTAATGATTATGTCCAAGTGAAAAGTAATTATTACAAAAAAATAAAAAGTTTAAAATCGGTTAAAATGTTACTCGTGACTAAGGTACTTGAGGTAAATAAGGCCAGAGGTCTAAAAAAGCCGGGTAAGGAAAAGAACACACTTGCAATAATTCAATAACCATAAATGCACACTAACAAGATGCTGTTAAATCTTTAATATAAAATTTAATCTTTTTCCATATTAGAGGTATATACGTGCGTAAATAAAATTTGTCTTTGTGCACAATTTTTGAGTTCATAATCATAATTTTGATTTGATTGAAGATTAAAAAAAAACGCATTCTTTTATACAATTTCCCATATTTTATAGTTTTAAAAGTATGAAATAGTAAAACTAAATCTTGCCATGTAATATTATCAAAAATTTGCGGGATTTAAATCTCCCACCAATGTTAAGTCAGCAATCCGTGTGAAATTACAAAAGATTATTTTAAGAACGGACATTTTCTACAGCAATGATGTGTATTTCTATAATGTTTGAGTCGTTCAACTGTCTATATCTACAGCTTCTTTATATCGTTGTTCAGTTTATCTGTCTTTAAGTTCAGCGAGGGTCGAGAATTGAGAGCTCCTTGGGTCATTCAGAGCGTGTTTCTACATAAATCTTGAGCCATAGCTCGACTGAGAAAATTCAATGTGCGTTAAACTAGTGCACGGGTAGTGCAAAATTTAGAACTAAATTCTAAGGTATAAATCGCAGAATTTGTAAGACATGGTGGAATCCACGTTTAAATTTTTATTTAGACAACCATTGTACCAGAGGTAAATATTGTACTGTTAGTTTTTTTTGTTATATCCTTATCGTACGTTTACACTTTAGTGATCCTTTCTTGAAATTAAGTCAACCGTAAACTTTTTAAGATTCTCAAAAATGTTGATCTGTCTTTTACGTAACAGGCGTCTGATATAAAGAATTTTCATTTGTTTCCTCTGACCTTGATACAATAAAAAATTTCCTGGATATAAGGCCGGCCCTTAATCATAAGTTAAAAAGGTGTATTGTGGAGTTGTTAAAAAATATAATTTTCTTTTAAATCAATCTAAAAATCTTTTCTTATATCATTTGTGGTCAGGAATGTCTTAAATATTTCAACAGTTAAATCAATTTGTTTGTTTGGAAACAGTCATTCGATTGTAATGCTATTTACTCGTAGGCATGTTAGCTTTATTACTCATCACATCAGATTACATTACATTTAGGATTTACATTACACGATTACATTACATGTAGGAGAGGTAATTTTTGCTAATGCTGTGCTGTTTTCAAACTTTCATGGTAAGTTTCATGAGGAACATTTTGTAGTTATAACTATTTCACAGATTTCGTCTCTTTTACAGCTCTGAAATAGAAAGGGACTTTATTGTGCTGCAGCACAAGTTTCTCTTAAAATTAATTGTTTTTATAATGACTTTTCATCATAATCAGCCTAACCGTTTTGTGTTACGCCTACATTACGCCATGAAAATATATACGTAGTTAGTTAGACATACATGTAGCGTGGCTTCAGCGTAACAGATTCAACGCATAAGAAGCATTGAGAAAAAGTTAAAATGTAATTTCAAGAAAATTTATACATTTTCGAACTCACATCGATGAGGGTATAATGTGGATAAATAAGCTCCGTCATTTAGCAAAGACGTCATTATCTCTGTATTGTAGTCTTGGTAAAATCGTTCGGCATTCTAAGTATAATTTGTGGCTTTATGGAGTGTTATCTGTTTATTAACAACCAAAATATAAAAAAACGATGTACGTTTGTGTGCCTATAAATATACCCATAGTAGCTCAGTATTTATTGTTACAATTAGAATAATGTGAATATGTTATATTGTTTAATGCCTCCCAAATGCTTTGTGCATTACAAGCGAGGATTCCCACGTACAGTCTGAACTCATATTGTAATAATTTGAATCTTATCGCTTATTTTATAAGAGTAATTATTGTCTGAATACAGTATATACTAGACATTCAGTGCCGCACAGTTCGCAGAGTTACTATAAATTTCAACAAATGTGGACAAGTTTTGAATGTATAGAGGAATATAATGCATAATATTATTACTTTAGGAAAGATGAGTGTGCTAGTTTAATTGTAAAACCTTATAGGTATAGAGTTACAAGTTTAGCTGCTACTCTAAATATTATTAGCCAGCTAAAACAGGCCTACAAACATTACATATGGCAGGTTTGCATCTGTAAGCCTGCCATGAGTTTTGTTCTCAATACACGTTACTGACTGCGTATAATATTTTGGTTCCTCTTGTGAGCCGATAGGGGCGGTGCACAATTTCTCACATAAATATCATATTTTACGCCATCGTTAACTTGTATAGTGACCATAACTCATGGTAGGCCTACTGGTATGTACTAACGGTAGTGTCCAGGCAAGTCCAAGCTAAGAGTTTAGCTCGACATCAGCGCCCAATCAGATCGACCTTTCCTTGTGAATATTATTAGATTCCGTTGGGTACTCAATATAAATCTGCCATTGCTGTAGCCCATTGTGACCGTATGAACCTGGTATTTTAACAAAGCAACTAATGCAACTTATACTATTGTCTTAACACAAGGTGTCTTTGGTAGATATAGCCATATTCATACTTAAGACTCTGTAACTGATCAGTAACAAGATTCCATGACCCTTTCTGTAATAAATGCAAAATAGAATTTATGTTTTCTATACTACCTCATTGACTCGGGGTTGCTCTTGAACAAGTGTAGGGATTCTCATAATGTTTATCGTACTTTCCAAAAAGGGTAATTGAACCTTAGTCCTGATCACTTACCGAGTCTCGAGTATGAATTTGGCTGTATCAATTAAAGTCACATTATATGGTGGGTAGGTGATAGAGCTAATGCCAGGCTCAACTGTGGAGGTACCACCATCTTACTCGCAAACTCCCTCGAAATTATTTGGGAGATAGTACGAGAAGAGCTCTCAAACAGGCACAACCAGGTGGCTTACCATTCCTAGGACCGATTGATTGGCAGTATATCCATCCCCAATTGCTGGCCCTCTATATAAAACAGTCTGGTGACGGGTAGCCGCGTCACTAGTGCGACGGTTTCGACACTGCTCTCACCAAACTGCCCAGCATGTGTGATTATGGGCATTTCTTACAGAAGGACCGCCAAGAGTGGATAATCTTTGAAAGGCCTATGTATGGAGGGATATATTGGCCTGTATATACCAAATCTTATTTTATCACCTACGAGCAAAAAGGAACCAGCAGCGGCAGGTCCTCGAAATTACAAGCGAAAAACAAAACCCCCGTTATTTCGGAGCGTCGTAATAAGATACAATCCAATCCATCAGCCAATATTAGTCCACTACTGGACATAAGCCTCTCCAAGGCCGTAATAAAATTAATAATAATAATAATATATAATTGTTTAAATATGCCAAAAACAATTATTATAATGCTACGTAAATTATATTCAGGTACGTGGATTAGTAGTGAAATATTAATTAATTAAAGGCGTGAAATCACATAACGCACTCAGTATGTGCTTCACGAGCTGGTTAGATTAAATAGTTACAAAAATTCGGTGCACAAGTATGGTGGAAAAACTTAATGGTCTAGGAAAAGTATAATTGTATGATAGACTCGATTAATATATAAACGTAATAAAAAACCGGCCAAGTGCGAGTTGGACTCGCGCACGAAGGTTTCCGTACCATTATCTATAGAAACCACAGACATATAATTATTACTAAGTATACGTTTGTGATGAAACGACAAAAA
The DNA here is from genome assembly GCA_910592155.1 of Ypsolopha scabrella. Classification (NCBI taxonomy): domain Eukaryota; kingdom Metazoa; phylum Arthropoda; class Insecta; order Lepidoptera; family Ypsolophidae; genus Ypsolopha; species Ypsolopha scabrella. Next base: position 15,432,182 of record OU342960.1, read on the forward strand.
AATCATGTCTGTTGTATGGGAGTGCGCAGGTCTGACTCGCACTTGGCCAGTTTTAGTATTCGTTGTTATAGCGGCAACAGAAATACGAGTACATCATCTGTAAAAATTTAAACTATCTCTCTATCACGGTTAATGAGATACAGCCTGGTGACAGACGGACAGACAGACAGACGGACAGACAGACAGACAGACAGACAGACAGACAGACGGACAGCGGAGTTTTAGTAATAGGGTTCAGTTGGTTACCCTTTGGGTACGAAACCCTAAAAACGCTGTCATTAGGTGCAAAAGCTTTTTAAACATTTTTATTACATTTTGTAGAAAACTTTCTCAAGGCTAAAATTACGTATTGAAAATTTCCTGAACCAAGGCAGAAAAATATCTTACAACTTTGAAAAACTGTATAAAAATTAAAATAGAAAATTGCAACGCAATTCAGCCTACAGTCCTCCATGTTTCTTCCACTAACCTTCAAACTTCTTTTCACTTAAAAAGACTTTTAAGACATAATGAACCGAAAACACTTGTACTATTCCACGAATTTATTTATTTCCTGACCGGTTTCGCCTTTATGGTATTAACAAAGGATTTATAATATAACTTTAGTACTCTAAAAATAAAAAGTAAAATAATGGTAAAGTTTTCTGTATACAGGCAAAACCTGTGGGATACCCAGTCAACTAATAATTGCCATTGTTATTTTATTTCAAGGGCAGAGTTTAACACTTAAGGTGGTAACGGAGGATCTCGGTGCAAAATGCACATCATAATATTGTTTTCTTTACTTTTGAATAAAAAGTTTGCAATAAATACGTCACATTTTAGCTGCACTACATTACAACTGTAAACACGCTTTTAAGTTTGTTATTACATTAAATTACGTCATTTTTTGTGAAGACTTTATTATTAATACTCTTTCCGCAAGTTGCTTTAAAACACATTTAATGCATACTTTTTATCCAAAAGTAAGGAAAACAATATTATGATGTGCATTTTGTACCACGGTAAAAATTTACCCCCTTAATCAATGTACCGACAACAGACTGCTCTGAACAGCTAATTTATTATATCGACATTGAAATGATATAGGAATAGACGTTACTTGAAAAGAACTAATATGAAAAAAAAAAACTAGTCATATGCAAGTAGAACTCATGACCCGAAGTTTCTGTACATACCTTTTTATACAAAAACTTATTTCATGAGCAGTTATGGAAGACTAACATTACTTGACACTTACGATTTATTGATTTCTATGCATTCAGGAGGTCTAATTGAGTTAGCCATTTATCTTTTCGTGAATAATTAAATAAAGGTAATGTCTAGATTTTTTTACGTGTGCGGCATTAGACGGCATTACAAGTTTCAAAGTTAATACTACTAAAACTAGCCTATACATTTTCATGGTGGACCAATTTATATGAAATTGATTAAGTAGAGGGAACTGCTTTTTGACAAGTTGAGTTAGAAGCCACATTTTTAACAGAACTAAGGGGCCTTAGATTTCTGTAGGAGTTATTAGATTAAACTTAATATCTCTAACGGGTCCTGAGAAAAATGGTCTTAACAGACCCTAAAAGGGTGTTTTTTTATATTGTCAGGTACGTAACCCTAAAAACGCGTTTGTAATGTTCCTAGTATATTATGTAACGGTCAAGAAGGGGTTATTTGTGTGTGAGAAGAGTGCTAGTTTATGCGACGAGACGAAAACAAATACTTAAAAAAAATCTAAAACAAAGCAAAAACAAATTTACTGAAAAGAAAGCTCAGTTGTGGCTCAAACTTTGACATACTTTGAGACAAAAGCGCCCTAAAACATAGGTGTTGTTTTCTATGGAAACGAATTCATGGAGATCATGGCTGAAATGAGAGCAATGCGCCCCGAGATCGCCAGTTTGGGTGTCACGATATCTCAGGTTTTCGTTTGTTTGGTTTGCTGAATACCACCATAAAATAATTGCTGCACCCTTAGTACGCTATACATTGTATATTGACATCATTGGTAGAACGTAGATGTTCTTTCTATTTTGCGTAAGACATTTTTAGCGGTTACTACAAAAAAAGCCTACATAGGTACAAAGATCTAGTGTTCAAAAATCTGCACCAAATAAAACTTTAGACTTTCTAGCGCACAGAAACCAGAGGTTGAAATTCTTACTCCACTAGTCCGAGGAACTGTCCAGGGGCCTCAGAACGAGGCATAAAAAGAGTGTCTTTTTATTTGATTTTGATTTGAAAAGACACTCTTTTTGTAGCTTGTTCTAAGGCCCCAGAATATACAGAAGAGTGACTCGTCCTACCTCATCTACCTCTTCTATTGGATCCACAAATGTAAAATTGCTTAACCTCGGAAATACATACTCGTATTGTATACGTCTCTATAATAACTACGGAGTCTGCATGGCAAATAAGATATATACCTATATAGACTTTATTACGATGAAATCATCCAAAATGCTGCTTATTCATGCATCGATCGTATGCAAAATCTATTTTTATTAGTTTATTTTTCATGTTGATTTTTACTTGTGACTTAACTTGTTGAGGATAAAAGTTAGTGTAAGTTAATTTTCAGACAGTAAAGATTATTCGGTTTGACGGTTTTATTAAATTGAAACACGAATAAGAATACTTTTAATATGTAAGGTTATTCTTTTATTTGAATAGCATAGTGATGGTTTTCATGCATTATTTGAGAACCTTGCCCGATTACAGAGGTACCTCCAAGGCGAGGCGTGGAAGGCGGTTGCTGCCCGATTGATTGTGACTTCTTCTGCGTCTGATGTCACGAGGATTCTCGAGATGAGGTTTAGTAGGCCCAATCAACCTGCTTACCTGTTGGGATGATTCTACTTTCTATGCCAAACATTTATTCGTGTCGGTGCATTTTACAAATGGGTACACTTCGACTTCAACTAGTCTTTTTCGAATGAACGATGGGACGCACTATAAGTTTCCGGAATGAATATGAAAAAATACTATTAAAGGTACAAAATTAATTTATTGTTTTTCAAAATAATCTCCCTTGGCGTCTATGCACTTTTTCATTCGATCAAACCAGTTTTGAAAACTTTTGTGCCACTCCCCTGTGGTGACCTCTGAAACGTGTTTTTCATACTCCTCGACAGCCTCTTCTGGTGATGAAAATCGTTGACCGCGTAATTGGTTCTTAATTTTTGGGAACAGAAAAAAGTCACAAGGTGCTAGGTCGGGACTGTATGCAGGATGACTCATGAGTTCTACATTTTTCGTCTTCAAAAAGTCGTTTGTCTGTCTGGCCGTGTGAGAACTAGCATTGTCGTGGTGCAGGATGATACGGCGTTTACGGTTATTTTTACGGAGTTCGTCAATAACTTCCGGCAAACAAATGATCGTGTACCAGTCACTATTCACGGTACGACGATTCTCTAAAGCAACAGTAGCCACGTGTCCAGTTTTATTAAAAAAAGAAGCAATCATCCGCTTAGATGCACTTTTCACGCGCGCCACTTTGGTTGGTTTCGGCTCATCTTGAAAGACCCATACGCTCGATTGCTGCTTTGTTTTGGGATCGTAGCAATAAATCCATGTTTCGTCATCTGTTACTATGTCCCACACCAAATTTGACGCACCTTCGTTGAATCTGGTAAGCATGGCACTGCACCAAGTGACGCGGTCCGTTTTTTGAGCCTCGGTCAAGTTGTGTGGGATCCACCGCGAGCACAGCTTTCTCACACCCAAATGTTTGTGTAGGATTGATTGTATTTGACTCATGCCTATTTCTAAGGATGCGCGAATTTCATGGTAGGTCACATGCCTGTCTGTTTCAATCATACGGCGCACAGCATCGATGTTTTTGTTGGTCACAGCGGTGGACGGCCGACCATCGCGAGATTCGTCACTGAGATTGATACGACCACGCTTGAATTCTGCAAACCAGCTATAAACAGTCTTCTTGCATGGTGCTTCATTGCCAAAAGCTGTTTCAAGCCGAGCGATGCTCTGTTGAGCTGTCAAATTACACTTAAAATCGTAGAAAATCATACTACGAAAATTTTCCCGAGTTAAATCCATGTTGATGCAGACACACAATTTTTTAAATGGCGCCACAAGGTAAAAACAAAAGACAGTCAGATGAAACAAACTGCATTCTACAGCCAAAGAGTTCTATTTTCAAATGTTGCAATAAATTTTTAAATATTGTTTATGTAAGTGGCCAGTTCCGGAAACTTTTAGTGTTACCTATGTAGTATGAGAAATCCACAATATATTATACTAGCTTTTTGCTGGTGACTCTACTTGCATGGATTTAGTTTTTTTGCAGTGGCATCTAAAACCTGATGATTTTTTTTTCTTCGTGCCGCATGCTTTAATACGTTTAGTTTTTTTTAGTTTTTGCTTTCATTGCTTGCATGTTTTAATTTTCCTGTGTTTTGTGTTTAACTTTAGTATGTTTTTTGGTATGTGTAAATAAATTAGTTTATATGTTTTTTGATTTTGTTTTGTTTTGTCTCGCATTTGCATAGTTACCTCGTTTATTGTGTTCATGTGGATATTGTATTGAAATCATATTGTACTCGTTTATTATTTTGCTCAAAAATACATTGTAACATTACCATAACATACTGTAAGGACCGACCAAAAAATACTTACTTTGCTCCTGGCGAGCAAATAAAAGTGTCCAGGAAATCTGAATAACTGTCCAGGAAGTTCGTATGAAAATCCATTACATACCATATTATTTTCACTGAGTATATTTAATATGTTTTCTTTTTTAAACTATCCGTGTCTATGTTTAAAGGAGACTAAGGAGGTTTTTCTCGTTGTTTTTTTTCTTAGTTCTTAGCATTCCTCTAGATGGCGTTGTCCACGAAGAAGTCTAGAAGGCTGCATGGCGGTAAATACCTTTGCCCAGCTGGCAATAATAAAAAAAAGTTTCGTAAAAGCGGGAATCTATGTTCCTATAAATTTTAGTTAAAAGTATTTTGTGCAAATAAATTACAAAATGAGTCCAGAAGCGGGCTCTGATATAGATTGTACTCAACTAATGCTTTGCTAAAGAAATCAATAACAATAAACATGACTTATCGCCCAAATATGAGCAAGTAAGTAAATTTTAATATTTCCTAGTCAGTTTATTATATTTGATATAACTTATTATCATGAAAAACATTAAAATGTCTCATTTTATTCTTGAGAAAAGCACTATAATTGCTTCGACCATGAATTAGCAATCCTGGCCTCGTATATAAAACTCCTCGCCCTACGGGCTCGGACTTTTAACTTAATGGTCCAGGATTGCTTATTTCCTGGTCTTAGCAATAATTTACTATTGCTGTTGATGTCCCCTGTAATTAAATAAATAAATTTTCCGAGGCGAAAAGTATCCTTTATTTTAGCCCTTATGATCACAATACCCATAATTTACCTCATAATAAAAAAAATTAAACGTATATTATGGTCCATTGATCCTTATGCAGAAAACCAAAATCAACTTTTGAGTCTATATTAATTATAATTTATATAGGGTGAAATTCAATCAACCGACCAAATTCATACTGGAGACTCGGATAGTGATCAGGAACACGGTTCAGTAATCCTTTTGGCCAAATTCGAAAAATACATTTTTCTGCTCACGTACTGGTTGGACTAGTTTAAGTACAATTCCTAATTTCAATTGCAGGCACTACGGGACAAAATTTTTTTTTTTTCGAATTTCACCTGAAGGGTCATTGAACCTTGTTCTTGATCACTAACCGAGTCTCCACTGTAAATTTGGTCGGTTGATTGAATTTCACCTTGTATATTATAAATCAACTAATAAAAATATGTAATTAAGGTTGGCCCACAGTAAATACCAGTGGAAATTCCAGCAGTAGCAAAATGCGGCGCGTGTTTACCGAGGCAATACCACGCCAGCAAGCGCTAACTACCCACCATTATTTATTTTCTATCACACATAATAATAGGATCAGCAGCTTTGTTTAATTGGCACAAGGTCCATGCCACAGCAGATTTTCAAAACAACTGTTATAATTCATAAGGGCTGTATCCTTTTCGCGTAAATTTACGTTTAAAGTTAGTATGTAGTATAGCATATGAGTATGCAATTCGAATGCAAATTGTTTACCGTGCCATACATTAGTAAAAGCTTAAAAATACTTATCACTAACAAAATAACTAAGCCTATATAGTAACAGTTATTAAAGCTTATCCCATCAAAAACGTTTCATGTAAACTAGGTCGCCAAGACTGAGAAGCTCATAACGCTTTCACGGTTAAAAATTTATCTTATTACTTTATTATCTTTATCTTATACTACAAGTATAGGGAAAAATCTGTAAACTATACATTTGTAATTAAATCATAAAAAATATAGTCTTTAATGGAACCCTCGGTGGGCGAGTGCGACTCGCACTTGTCCGGTTTTTCACCCTAATCAGACTTTTAGTTTTTTTCGTTTGCCGGCCAGCCATTAGAATTTTGCAGCCGTGTGTGGCTAGACTATAAAAATAAATATTAAAAGTGGGAAATCCATGTGATTTTTCGTAATTTTCGAAAATTAATTAGAGAGCATAATAATTTCGACAACCAACAACAAGTTTAGTTCTATATCTCCAGCCGATAAATATATTTGGTTAAAAAGATAGTTTAATTAAAAATATAATTTCCAACTACAATTTGTTATAGTATAAGATCTATATTATAACTTATAGTTAGTTCATTGTTAGAACTTGATATCATTAATTAATTCACTGATTAATTAACTACAACTTATTGTTTATTTAGTGAAAAAGATAGGTTAATTAAAAATATTATTTTCAACTAAAATTTCTGTTATTTTAAGATCTATAATATAATTATTGTTAGTTTATTGTTAGAACTTTAAATTATTAATTACTCCACTGATTAGTTAATTACAACTTTATTGTTTATTTATTATTTAGTAATAATGAAGACTTAGCAGATTAAGTATCTGTTATGTATTTTGTTGTCGGTTGCTGTCATTTTAGGCTTCAATGGTGGCAGTAACGAACTCACGAATACAAATCAGTATATATATATATTTTTTTAGCTTTAAGTTATTTAACATTCAAATGCAATAACTATTGTTCATGAATAAACGAAATGAAATGAAATGAAATATAAATGAAACCACCCAAGTGCGAGTTGGACTAGCGCACGAAGGTTTCCGTACCGTTGTATGGGAACCTCATTTAATATATTTATTTTATTCTGTTTTTTAGTATTTGTTGTTATAGCGGCAACAGAAATACATCATCTGTGATAATTTCAACTGTTTCACTATCACGGTTCATGAGATACAGCCTGGTGACAAACGGACAGACAAACGGACAGCGGAGTCTTAGTAATAGGGTCCCGTTGGTACGAAACCCTAAAAACCACGATAGTAAGAGTATGACTGATCGAGTCGTTCATGATATACTCGTGTTGTTGTTAAATAAATTTTTCGAGTATTTTGTTTACCATCTTTTATTATTTCTTCACTATCTTTGAGAAAAGCACTACAATTGCCTTATCGGAAATGGGCATATTTTATTCATAATATACATCATAGAAATCATCCTTAAAGGCCCGGATACTGATACTGATTTTATTCAGCCAGAAACTGCCTATAACGCGTTATCAGCAATAATGTACTATTTTGTTATTTGAACTAAATAATTCAACGAAGTTATTTAGTCTCTGGTTCTGCTGTAACTTGCGAACTCCCCCGAGGTTATTCAGAGCAGAGTAACAGGACAGCTTTCAAACAGGCATACAAACCGGTGGCCTACCACTAAGGTCCGACCGAACCCGAATTTTCAGTGTCGGCCAAGAACGAGACCGAGACCGAGAAACAAATGAATTCTCAGCCGAGACCAAGACGTATAGATACTCGTATATCAAACAACTACGATGAAAGTGTAATCAATTACATTTATGACATAAAACTATAAGAAAAACAATATAAACAATCTTACTCATTTCATAATTAATTAAGTCTTTAGGTCTTACAATTAGTAAGGATTACTATTTACTGATAAGGTCGCCCTTTATGGACGAGTCTCCGTACAAACGGAGAAAACTGATTGTGACGTGTACAGCCTACAAATATCTGTTTTTTATTCATTTGTCTTGTCATAGTGTATTTCTAGGGCATATTTCTAAAAATACTACCTACCTAACTATTCTCGGCACGACCGAGATTCTTCGCGTGTTTGGGCCGAGACCGAGGCCGAGAGGTTCGGCGATAATTTTTGCCGAGACTCGCCGAGACCGAGAGGCGAGACCGAGACCGAGATCTCGGTTGGACCTTACCTACCACGGCTGGGGTAGTTTCCTAGGCCAAACTAGGGTGTCCTAAAATTGGATTTGGCCGGTAACATAATCCATCCCCAATTACAAAACAGACTGGTGACGGGCAGTGGTGTTACGACGCTGGTGCGAGGTTTTCGGCACCGTGCTTACCAACCCGTTTGCTCAGCGTGTGTGAGTATAAACATTTCTTCCAGGAGGACCACTAAGAGTGACAACATATTGGAAAGGCCTATGTAAACTGGGGACGAACCAGATTGATGGATGGTTCAGCCGCGTCCCGATTACAAAACTAGTTCAAGGCATCAGCGATGGCAAATAATCTTCACAAATAAGTGCAGCTTGTTTTGTGTTTCCCTTTCGAATAAGGTCTATTTCATTAGAAGGTACACTATTTGTATACGATACTGCCTTCCCTCGAGGCGACTGGATTGTTTGTAGTATAAAGTCACACTGTTGACATTGCGTATAATTAACAGCAGTCTTGCTTGGGGTAATTATTCTCTTCGTAGTTCTGCTGGCAATTTAATCCTGCGTTTATGAAAAAATCACGTCTTAATATCAAGGTTTCATGGATGTTCGATTTAAGGAATAAAGGTCAGATGAGCAAAAATATTACATTAACTTTTTTAAAATATACTAGGTGCATAAGTAATTTTGGAGATTTTTCTTGTCATCACGTTGAAAAATATCATCACATCAGGTTCTTATCTGTTTTGGACTAAATTACTTACTAAGGACATGGGTTATAATCATAATATCAGATTATGGTTGCCTTTCGTCTGATCTGAGTAAACTTCAAAATTATTTATTGTGTTTTAGGGCAATGATGGCCTGAAGGATCGTTTCATAATAATTTACACCATTTGAGTCATGGTTGGGGTTTCAAAGGTTTCAGCCGAATCAAAATTGTAAACACACTGTAAAGTTGTTTTTCACCTCACTAGCTCAAAATGCGCGCCTTTGTTAGAAAAGCCTAATTGGCTGAATATTGTCGCGTAGTGAAGTAAACCACATTTATTCCATACTTTCTATTAAAAAAAAGAAAATCGTAGTCAATCTTTGCCCCACTTTTGTCCTAGGCGTTATTTTATGAACACCTTATAGGCCATGTGTTGACCAGGGTCACTACGACGGTAAGGTCTGGTAAACTTCTTTTGGTATTTGATGCTTGCCTTAGTTAATATTATTCATTATGTGCGATTCATGTTCAACTATAACGGGTACTGAGCTAAAATAACCCGGAAGCTTAGTAAGTCATTTCGACTGAGATGACAGATCTTCTCACATCCTTACTACACGTAGAACCATTTATGATGTGAAAATCCCGCGTCAGAAATAGAAGACCGGGCGAAGCTCAAGTCTGAAACCTTCCAAGGCCCCTAGAGCGTTCGAGGAATCCATCTAGTGGCGTTTACGATGTAGTTTAATGTTTATGATCATGAGCTCGGTTAACAATTTTAAAGGTCTTATAAAAGGTTGCCCGGGAGGTAAGCAGCCCGTCAGAAGCTTTGATGTACAGGGAATCATTACAAAGGAAATATGAAGTTAAACTCGAACATTTTTAGGTTTCCGTATATCATCACGCAAAAACGAAACCTTTATAAGAGGCACTGAGAGCAAGAAAAGCCTAACATTTCTAGACACAATTAAAAATCAATTATGTCTGAAAATGTGAGGCCTTTCTTGCCCTCAATGCCTCGATCACTTTAATGTCCGTTTGTCTGTCTATCTGACACGCCTTGAGGTGTCACGTTGAAATTAATATCGAAAGTCTATACCTAGTCTAATCGATTTGAAAATACTTGTCTGGTTTGTTAATTTAAGGCCCGCTACGACAAAAAAATTATAGAAAAAAAATAAGCACAGTCAAAATTTTCGTTTTTTTTGTTTTACATAGCTAAAACAAAGAACGTTCAAAGAAACCGGTAAGGGAAATAATATAAATCAGTGGACAAGTACAAGTGTTTTTCAATCAAAAATGTTCAAAGAATATATTATTCGTGGATTTTTGTTTTTTTTTATATATACTATACATTGTATATACCCTTGGGTATTTTTTTACTTTTTATTATTTGGAGTGATAGAGGCTATAGTATATTGTGATAGCCGGACAGACGGAGGAGGCTTAATAAAAGGGTCCCGTAATTGTCTCGGTGTTTTCTTTAAACTCCGTATTTATTGGAAACAAACTTCTTTTAATTGCGTAAATACTTCTAATTTATAACAACATCACAAACAATTTTTGTTCAAATAATAATAATCACATGAATGCAATCATTATTTCACTTAGCAACTTAATTATGTGGTTTAGTCTTTCTTTCTTTGCTCTCATTAGTTGATTCACTAGTTTGTCATAATCTCCTGATTTTCTTAATGTTTTGATGGCCACTTCTTTTGATTTAGCATCGAACTTCTGGTATACCTTTTCCCAAAGCATTTTCAGGACTAAGCCCTCAATAGTCTTTTTATCGTTGGTTCTACATACCTGAAACCAAAAAAACATATATATTTAATCTGTAGATAAAAGCGAATTACCACATGCATTATTTTTGTTTTCATAACGACGTCTCCGAAACTAACAAACGTGTGACAGGTGTGACGCAGGCACTCTTAACAAGGATTTTTCGAATTTCTAATAAAAAGTTGTCACGCGAGGTTTTTAAGATTAACATTAAATCATTCATCACTTTGGATAGTCTAAATATTATTAATAGAGAATTAATGTATTAATGTTATCTGAAATAAATGGATAGTATTATTACAAACTGAAACGGCCCAGTTTGAGGACCTAGGTGGCGCAGCGGTAGCGCACTTGCTGTGAAAGAAAAAGGTCACAAATATGCTGGCTCGAGGTATTATTTTTTAGGTTTCCGTTACCATGGGACCCTATTACTAAGACTCCGCTGTACGTCCGTCCATCCGTCCGTCTGTCAACTGGCTGAATCTCATGAACCGTGATAGTTAGACAGTTTAAATTTTCACAGATGATGTATTTCTGTTCCCGCTATAACAAAAAATACTAAAACTGGCCAAGTGCGAGTCGGATCTGCGCACTCTCATACAACAGACATAATTTTTGTGCTGTTTTTATAGATAATGGTACGGACTCACACTTGGCCGGTTTTTTATTTAATACTTTTTTTACATGAAATAAGTTTTAAGTTTGTTAATGACAACGTTAAAAATTTTGATAATAATGATATACCTATACATGTCGTGACTAGCAGGGCCAACATGGTTGCCAATTTTACACCATTTGACAGTAAATGTATGGAAGGCCTCCATGCTAGACCATGCTAGGCCTCCAGATCATAGAATTGAATATTTCATGAAATAGTTGACCATATCGTAAAGTATGAAATAGGAAATTTACGACAAACGTCCAAGAAAAAGTAAAAATAGGTGCGATGACGAGCGAAGAGGAGCGTGTTAGTTTGCTTGTGTTCATAAATCTGGGAGCTGAGCGAAGCGAAGCGGAGCGAGGCGACCCCTTTAGTTTTTACACATTTCATGATATTTGACCAGTTCATGAAAATGATCAATTCTACGATATGGCTACGTACGACAAACACATATTAATTTAGTTAGTTATACTCGTATAACAATAAAAGATACGATATTTCATTTGAATGGCGCCATTACTAATTCCATACAACATTTAAGATCTTCATTGTCTCTATACAGGGTGACTTTCAAACAAACCACAATAATTTTAGAGGTGATTAGGAAACTTTAGAAGAACACATTTTATATGTAAAAACAGTTAAAATTAAAAATCTAAATATTATTTAAAAATGTTACGTGGAAATAAAATGTATGGTTATCCTAACCATGCCCATACGGGAAATGTTGAAAATAGTCCAAAATAGAGGGCTCAATGATAAAAATAACTTCGTGCGATCTAATATCTTACCTCTTCGGTTGACCATGATTTCTTTGGATTTTACTTAACTTTTCAAAGGGCTCCAACTTTAAAAAATAATTACGAATATGATTTTGAATGGTTTTAATAAAACAAGTTTGTATTCTTCTACAGAATACTTAACTATCGGGGTTAGGTTTAAAGTCATCCTGTATAAAGTGACTTTCGTTTATATAGCCATATTCATACTGGAGACTCGGACGAAGGTTCAATGATCATTTGAGAAATATGCAAAATAAAATTATGACTTCTTTTCTAATTGAGTCGAGGTTGTTCTTGAACAAGTATGGAGGCATTAAAATACTTTTCGTATTTCGCGAACAGGGTAATAACCCTTGGTCCTGACCACTTACCGCGTATCCGGTATGAGTGTGACCATATAAACGAAAATCACCTTATACATTCCCGCTATATGAATTTTGATGTCACAATAACTTTATTCTTCGTCCACTGCTTGACATGGTTATCTTGGAAGTGATGCCCATCCATAATCACACACGCTGGGCAGGCGTGTTGGTGAGCGCGGTACCAAAACCGTCACACCAGTTGTTCCACAGCCCACCACCAGTCGGCTGTTGGGGATGGATGACCATAAATCAGTCTCACGCATTGCAGGCCACCTGGTTGTGCCTGTTTGAGAGTAGTCCTCTTATTCTCCCCCCGAAAAGTTCGAAGTGGTTTGCGAGAAAGATAGTGTTACCTCCACAGTCGAGCCCAGCATCAGCTCTATCACAATTGTATATAGGTAATAATACATATTATAAATGAATATTTATTTCCAGTTTCTGAAATAATATATTCTTTTTATTTATCGTTAAATAAACTTATATGACGGACTTTGGTAGATACGGCTAAATTAATACTGGATGCTTGGTAAGTAATCAATCACAAGAATACATGACCCTTTTTGCAAAGTACGTAATATTAAATTGTGCGTTCTCGTAAGAATTCACTCGGGTTTGGTTGGCGTTGGAACAAGCAGAGAGGTATATTTATTTCATTTAAATATTTTGCAAATTTATTTTTAATTAGGTTTATTTAACCTTGCATAAAAGCACAAACTAAGTCTCGTATGTAACTATGCATTTTGGCTCTATCAATCAATATAATCGTATAAAAGTATGTTTGTCGTTCTTTTACGATTGATTTTTTTTCACAGAAAATATTTCTCTACCACGAAAGAATGAAATAATTGATAAAATAGTCAAAGAAGGGTGATATGATATTTGCAAATGAAATATAACCATGTCTTTCAGAAACAGGGGGTAAGAGTATAGTACCAATATCTCAACTTACCACTACGGCTGTTTGAAGGAACACAGATAATATCACGAATATAAGAAAAAGTTTTCGAGCCATGGTCACGTTTATGCGGCAGCATCACCAGGGCCGGTCTGTGCCACTTGATTCCAAATCAGATAACAACAAAGACCGAGGAATGCACTAACATCCTATAGTTGGAATGCGTTTTGAAAACAAAGACAATTTCTTTTTGACATTAAAGATTATTCAATGTCATTGAAGATTTTTGCCTTGGTGATGACAATTTAGTATTGCAAATGTTTAAAATTGAAATGCGTTATAAATTAGTAATTAGAAAAGGAATTCGTTGAAGATTTTATCGTCGAGTAGGGCTCGTATCTGATATTGCTACCTTTAAATTTCACATGTTAATACGGTAGCACCATCCATCCATCAGCATCACATCCGTCGGCCTGTTTCGTCCACTGCTGGACACAGGCCTTTCGAAGATTCTCCTGGGTACCTAGCATAGTAGACCATATCGAGTTTTGACAGCTCGATAAACACTGTCTGTGTCTGTTCCTCTTTAGATTAAACAACAGAGTGAGACAGAACACTGGTTTGCTATGCTAGACTAGCTGGTCCTAAACGATGGTTGTACCATTTAAATAATACATATTGGAATCTTCGCCATTCTTCGGCAAAGGTCGTATTTCCTTACGCTTTATAAACAACTAGCCTTTGTCCACGTCTCCGCCCGCGTTTATTCAGCGTATATTTATATCTCTGCCCAGTTTCCAAATTGGGCGTAATTTTATCAACTTCGTTTATAGCCTAGTATGTTGACCAGGGTTCCATCATTCGTAGCGAAGGACGTCAACCGTCTTCCACCGATTACATTCGACCATCTCGATGAGACCAGGCTTCCGAAGGACATATTGCTGTTAAAGTCTAACGTGGACGAAAATGGAGTGAGGCTAGAAGCCGCTGAAAAGACCTGTGTTGATTTGCGACGAGAATTGACTTCACTACGCAACGATGACCCTGTGCTATCTGGGTCACCAGCGCCCGCGCGCTCTGTACCGACTCAGAAAACTGACGACACCGATGCCGCGCTACTCACACACATGACCAAAGCAACTGGCCTAGTTTCACCGCAAGTCCACGGGCCGGCGATAATATCACCTGGTACCAAATCGGGGCACCTATAATAGCGCCGCCCGCTCCACCTGCAGCATCCAAACTACAAAAAGGCTCGTTTGCTCCGGTGTTCCACCGTCCTCGTCACCGTGAGAACCCGCCACCGCCACCTGTCGTCCACTCTTCCAAGAGAGAACTGCCCCATCGTTACGAGTGCGGTCCACGTTTTATTCTGGTAGAGAATACGCACCGCTCCCACAGCTGCAACTGAACTGCAAGCTGCAACGCCCTCTTCACTAATTTACCTCTCCCGAGTCAGCAGGCGATCAACGTAAAAAGATGTCAAAGATCTAAATCTACCGCACTATCAGTGGCCGCATTGAGTGACGACTTTGCTTGGAGGTAACGCCTGTTTTAGCTCAAAGACCTACAAGCTTTTAGTTCTTCAAACTACGAGTGTCAGCTATCTATGCAAAGGTGTTACTAAGTCCGGACTTCTGGCCGGAGGGGATAGTGTTCCGACTTCCGATGCAACAAGGAGGCGCCAGAGAAAAGAAAATTACCTGATACTAGGCTACATAATTTTTAAGTTATTTTTTATGTATCAGTTAGGGTTTTATAATATGGCCTAAGGGCCTGAAATAATAGTACATTACGATACGAGAGCGATGAAACGTTTTCTGAGGAGTGTGAGTTTGCGGCACGAGCCGAAGGTGAGTGCTGCAATCACACGAGTCGAGAAAAAGTTTCTCGCACGAGTATCGTATAATATTTTATAGCAAAAGTGCGGAAAATGCCGACTTTACGCAAGCGCAACGTGCGTAAAGTGGTCATTTTACGCACGGTGTGCTATAAAGAAATTTAATATTATTATTATGGAGGTACACTTTGCAGTCACGGCCCCATAGGGACAGGACCCGGTCATTTGAAAGGAATTCATGGGGTCGAAGTCAACATTGAAGAGGCCTTTGTACCATTTAATCTAAATGTGAGATGGCCACATCCATAGAGGTGCTAAATGGACATAATAACAGGACTACGCAATGAGATAACGGACATCTGCTACAAAAATCTCTCACAAATTTAAGTCGGGCAGACGGTGACTTGCTGCTTGATGACTACCCAGAAAGATAGCCGTTGTGGGCCCCCTATCTAGCCACCATGGGGTGACCAGGGGGCAACACTATGTAAGCAGCTAAGGTTGTCGAGAGGTGAGTCGGCGGGGCGCAAGATCCTTATACAGCCAAGTGCCCCCGGCGTTATGACATTTTTATCGATGCATTTTACACTTCCAACCTGGAGCATAGATTCCGCTCTTGCGACTCCACTCTGGCCGGCTAGTTAAGGCAAGCGTAGAGGCGGGTGTCACTGTGTGTGTAAGTGCATATGTGTGTGTGTTTCCTCTGGAGGTAGGGTGCGTGGTGTCGCCACTTACCATCGACTCGCCACAAGCCGCCCTGCGGTGACTGCGGTGACTGCGGTGACTGCGGTGACAGCTCGTCACACCCCGACGCCATCTGGACGCACCAGTGGGCGGTGGGGTTGTCACTTCCCTACGCCAATTATTATTATTATTATTTATGGTGTGACTCCGTTGTCCGTCCGTCCGTCCGTCCATCCGTATGTCACAGCCTCATAACTTTAGCACCGTTAAAGATAATGAATTCAAATTTGCCACAAAAATTGCATTCACTTGCCTTCATAATACGGTAAACAAAAAAATTGAAAGTTTTTAAATTGTTCAAAATAATTCCAATACAAAAGAGAAAAAAATAAAAATATCTTTAAAATACAAAATGGGTATCAAATTGTACATATTAAAGAGCTGATTATGAAAGTACGAGTATATACTTTTACTATATTTATTGGCACTGATTTTGTGAAATCTTTGAAAAACCACAAAAAATACATGTCTTCCTCCTTATTTCCGAAACTAATAAACCAAAAAATATGAAAAAAGTCATGGTGATTTGGGATTACGTAAAGATTACAAAAAAAATATGGCAGCTGAGAAATTCACGAAAACAAAATGACAAAATTAAATTTTTCATCCACGAGTTTTATTTTGAGTACGGTATAAAATATTTGAGTCTCTCTTTTGTACTACAATCAATTATTTTTTAGGGTTCCGTAGTCCGACAAGGAACCCTTATAGTTCGCCATGTCTGTCTGTCCGTCCGTCTGTCCGCGGCTTAGCTCAGAGACTATTAGTACTAGAAAACTGTGATTCACTGGATATAATTGTAGACCGAAAAAAATGACGATTATAGGGCATAACTGGCCAATTACAGTATTAATTAAAAAAAACTTGATAACAAATGAGAAATACAAAATAATTAAAAAAAATATTAAAGATAAAAGTATATACTTTGAGTACATTTACTGGCATCGATTTGGCATCGATAGACTTCTGTCTTTGAAAAACCACAAAAAAATGCATGTCCCCCTACTAATTTCCGAAACTAATGAACCGAAAAATATGAAAAAAGTCAAGTCATGGTAATTTGGGATTACATGAGATTACAGAATAAAATATAGCGGCTGAGAAATTCACGAAATCAAAATGACAAAATTAAATTTTTCATCCACGAGTTTTATTTTGAGTACGGTATAAAATATTTGAGTCTCTCTTTTGTACTACAATCAATTCTTTTTTAGGGTTCCGTAGTCCGACAAGGAACCCTTATAGTTCGCCATGTCTGTCTGTCCGTCCGTCTGTCCGCGGCTTAGCTCAGAGACTATTAGTACTAGAAAACTGTGATTCAGTATGGATATAATTGTAGACCGAAAAAAATGACGATTATAGGGCATAACTGGCCAATTACAGTATTAATTAAAAAAAACTTGATAACAAATGAGAAATACAAAATAATTCAAAAAAATATTAAAGATAAAAGTATATACTTTGAGTACATTTACTGGCATCGATTTGGCATCGATAGACTTCTGTCTTTGAAAAACCACAAAAAAATGCATGTCCCCCTACTAATTTCCGAAACTAATGAACCGAAAAATATGAAAAAAGTCAAGTCATGGTAATTTGGGATTACATGAGATTACAGAACAAAATATAGCGGCTGAGAAATTCACGAAATCAAAATGACAAAATTAAATTTTTCATCCACGAGTTTTATTTTGAGTACGGTATAAAAATATTTGAGTCTCTCTTTTGTGCTACAATCAATTCTTTTTGTCGGACTACGGAACCCTTATAGTTTCGCCATGTCTGTCTGTCCGTCCGTCTGTCCACGGCTTAGCTTATAGACTATTAGTACTAGAAAACTGTGATTTAGTATGATAGAATATTAATACACATATTAATTGCGCCGACAAAACTGTAAAAATATATTTTTAAGGGTATGTCCCATACCCGTAAATTGGGGATAATTTTTTTTTCTCGTCCTACCCATAGTGTCGCGTATTGTTTGATAAGTAGTTAAACTCATTATGGGTGTGTTAAACCACTTTTCGATTTAGGAATCCCTTGGTGAAATATTAAGCTTTAAAGTGCTAATTTTTGTTAGAGTCAAGTGTCCCCGCCTACCGGCTAAACGGTTGCTTATGAATATGTGAAAAAATTCACAGAAGTAGTGTACATAATGAAGTTAAACGGAAAACTATCACACCTAAGTAGGCTTTACATGTTTACGAGTACAGGTCGCGCCAAACTTTTAGTCTCCTCTAAACACGACAATGTATGGGCCGTTCTTCTGGAGAGCAACTTCCGAGCGGACTAGAAGTTTTTTTAGATCTGTATTAGTAGACCAATTTATAAAATGTACTGGGCAACTACGGAACCCTACACTAGCCCGACACGGACTTGTTCGGTTTTTAGTTATCATAAACAGTTATGGGCATATTTTAAATACCTTCTTCCTGACTGTTCCCAAAACTGTCGAATTACGGAACCCTAGGTATGCGAGTCTGACACGCACTTGACCGGTTTTTTAGCTTCTTTATTCAGATAGTGCACGTCCGGCCGGTCGACTATAGATTTTTATGCGCATTGTATCTGTGTCAAAACTGTAAATATGTTAACAATTCTATACAAACATAGGAGAACAAAAATATCAATTTCATTTCTGAACGCTCTAAAATTAAGTAGAGGACAAAATCGGTGAATTTGGCTTTAAAATCCTTTATATCCACACAACGGAAAACGTATGTTACTGGACTACTACATACATAGGGATTTAAAAACAGTAGGCAACAAAACTAAGGCCACTCGTAGCGTGTGTTGTACTCGTACACCCGTAGATCATACATAAACCATAAATAGTGGCTGGGTGGCATTCAAGCACTCTTGTTCAAAATGGCGGGAGCGAAAAGCAAAATTCGCCATAATCACCACACCAGTCTCGCGGCAATGTGAGTGGGATTGACAGGCGATTTATGGACCGAGATCTACCAGAATACTATCGCAAATTACATACAATAAATTACTGTTAGTTGATACCTACTGAACGAAGAATGATACTTTACCAGAAGGTCGGTCGGTATTTCATTACGTTCATTTTCTTTTTGGGCTTGATTCTCTGCAACGATTACTGGTGATGACAAGGCAATCTTTTCACAAATCGTTAAAAAAACAGAAATCATATCGTTTTGTTTTAAGGGCTCGTCTTAATGGGTACTGCCCTGCTTTTATTTGGCTAAATACTCAGTTTTTATTTATTAAAAATAATAAAGGTTTCTAAAGGTCTTCATACGGAATTAAAACATTTTTATGCCGGGGGTCCATGGAAAAAAAGGAAACCCTCATTAGCGGGATCGGATAAACAAATAATGACATAGATACCTATTCAAACCTCATTATCGTGTATTTTGTAAGCTTTTTAAAACGAACATGATGGTTTGGAAATTTGTAGGTATGGAGAACATGTATCTACAGAATGGTGCATCCGTATGTAAAGAAGAGAAATAATGTCCATACAAATAATATGGACTCTAAAGGGGTTTGAAGATTTTAGTACGGAGCCCTTTCGTTTTTTTTTAAAGTATTCGTATTATTGTAACAAAAATATATAGTTGAAGTAAATTCTAATAATGCATTACTCCTTGGCAAAAACTCGTAAAATGTCACATTTCAAATGCGTGAACTGTAGCACCGGGCATCCGAGCGAAGTGCTAGTGGAAGCACACCACGCTCTGAAAACGTGTTATTTCTGGTGCTATCACTACAACTTTGGATGCTTATTTCTACGAAACGTGACACTTTTCAGGGTATTATCAAAGCATGGTTTTTGTTAACTCTGATGTTAGCTTTCGATTTTATGAGATTTATAGGTGGCTACAATTTGGAAAAAATATATGAATAGAGGTGAAGAGACTAAAATATTCAAACCTCTCTTCTATAGAAGATATAATAAAATATTTATTTCTATTGCTTGGTTTTTAGGGTTCCGTACTGCAAAATGAAAATGGAGGATCCTTATACTGTCCATCTGTCTATCTGTCCGTCCATTAAGACCCCTTTCGTTGGGTCCTGTGAAAGATATCAAGTTGAAACTATTACTTCTTAGAGAATTTTACGGTCCCATGGTGTAGTTAAAATTTTGGCTTCTAATCTAACGTAACGCAAACTCAAGTTATTGCCCTTTACATAATAACAAATTTCATACAAATTACTCTCTAACTATAAAAACCTATAGGGCACTACCAGTTGACTTAAGAACTTGAAATTACATTCAAAGATAGGTTTTATAGAACGCGTAAAAGAAAATCATAATTAATTGTATTTAATTGTTCAGCAAGTATGGTTGAAGAAAACGCTTGTACTGTTCCACAAAAATTATTATAATTCCGGAAAATGCCGTTAAGGCGAAACTAGTTGGAATTATAATTATTTTTATTTAACCTCATATTGTAAAATCCTCATTACGAACTCAAAACTACTGGCATAATGAAAAATATTTTTCATGAACATCTCTATATAATTAAAAAAATAAATTATAATGTAAGTCTCTGAACAACATAATGCTATAAAACATCTTTTTCCGAGATTACAGTACATGTAATACTAACGAGGAAGGCAAATGGAACTTAACCCAAACAGTCATGTCTGAGATTTAATGTCAAATACCAATGAGGTTATCATATAATGTTCTCCAATACATAATACATACAAAACGGTAACGAGGTTACAGTCAACTTCATTTTTGGCCAGGTATTGTCTATGGCTTACGGCGCCTTAGACTCGGTCTGTCAATGGATGAACTGTTTGTTGCGCCATAGTTTTCGAGGAAATGTATTTATTACTTACTATGGTTTTATAGGTCAAAAGAATTATTTTGCCCAAAAATTACTGACAGCAGGGATGGTGATGATTTAACTCCACCTGACATTCTGGAAATAACGACGAAAATTACGAACACTTTTATAACAAAACTTTTACAAATAACGAAAAATTCTCCAACTTTATGAAAACAGGTTAGTAGGAATGAGCTTAGATAAAGTAGTGTATGATACCTCACCTCGTTTTTTAAACTGACACTCGTGTTTTTAATAACCTTTTTATATACCAGTTTCATGAACTACTATTGTGAAACAGTACAAGTGTTTTCTTCAATCATGATGATGTTTCACTAAGAGGCGACAGTCACAAGTATTAACGTTCAGCAAGTAATTAAAGTACAAACTAAATAGATCCTTTGGATGCATGGAGTTTAATGGATCGTAAGTGTCAAATTTATTGAGATGCTCATAATGGCAAGTGGAATAAGTTTGTGTTTAAAACGGTCTGTACGGAATCCTCAAGTACTTTTAGCACGTAGCTGGCTTTTTTTAGAAACGTGTATAAACTCTTATAATTTCAATATGACTGTTGCAGTTGCCTTTAGTTGTAACATGTATTTTAGAACTCTACATCTCTTCCCGTTCGTAGTTTTCTTCCTAAAATATGAATACTCATTATAATTGCATAAAAATATCATAAGACTCATAATGTTATGTCTGAGCCTTTGACAGACTACGATATTTTAAAACGAAATTGTATTTTTTTCTCAAAATTCATTACTGGAACTGTTGTGACTAAATCTCTCTACCTCTTATCGTTTAGATTTATCTCTAAGATTGAGAACTATATGTATTATATACGTACATATACATTCAGGTGGTAGAGCTGATGCCGGGCTCGACTGTGGAGGTACCACCATCTTACTCGCAAATTCTCCGAAGTTATTCGGGGGAGAGTAAGAGAACAGCTCTCAGGCAAAACCAGGCAGCCCACCATTGCCTGGGCCCGACAGATGGCGGTATATCCATCCCCAATTGCCGGGCCTTATATAAAACAGACTAGTGACGGGCAGCAGCGTCACTAGTGCGAAGGTTTCGGCACCGCGCTCACCAACCCGCCTGCCCAGCGTGTGTGAGTATGGGCATTTCTTCCAGGAGGACCGCCAAGAGTGGCGTAATCCTGGAAAGGCCTATGTCCAGCAGTGGACGAAACAGGCTGATGGATGGATACAGGGTGTAAATAGAGTGAGACCTTTAAATAAAACCACATACTCTACTGATAATACTGAACAACTCTTCGAAAAACCCGCGCAAATCTTCAGAGAAGACGATGTATATGAATATATTGAACTGTAACTCAAAGACTTTATCTCATAGGAGGAAGGTCTATTTTAGAACGCTGCACTCGAAAAGCTGTTTCACGGACGATGGTCTCTCCAAACTCGCCCGTATGTCGGTGCGTTAGGGTTGACGCATTTTCGTTTGGCCACGGTTATGATTCTTGGGAAAAGTGGTAAAATATGTGGTTTCATTTAATGGTAGCAGTCTATTTACACCCGGTATAAATTTAATATTAAAATTACATTATTATACAACGTTATTCACTGAATAAGTATCTGATAAGATTGATTAACCCTAGACTTCCATACTCGGTTTGTGGCTTAGCACTGATGTGGCAGGTTGCCTAAGTTCATCGAATAAATAATAGCACTAAACCCGAATTAACGAATAAGCTCAGCTAAGCATGCTGTCAGGAGACCGGGGTAAGAGAGGGATGACAACAGATCGTGTGAAGCTCGGGTGAAAAGTTACCCTAGAACCGGATGAAATGTGACTGTAAAAATGGCGGAGTCGAGACACGCGATGAAAAATCACAAAGCGAAATAAATTACGAGTTCAACTTGAAAGAGCATCGCGTGCCATTGTCGCAAAAATCGGACTTATTCGCTCGCGCAATATTTTTCTCTTTTTTTCGTCGAGTTTATATGCCACCGCGACGAGATTCCGTTTCGACATTAAGTTGATGTCGCACAATAACTCTTCGGCTACATTATATGAAAAGGAAGGAGAAACTGGATGAAATACCTTCCTATACACTTTGCACCGCACCAATATCACGGTAATTGTTTGATATAGTAAGTAAGAAACAGATGTAACTTCAAATTCAATATTGTCTCCTTCCCTCATGTTGTACGTATCGAGTAGTCCGGCATTCTATGTAGGAGAAATCAAAAACGCCCTAAACATCAGAATAAACCAACATCGACACATACGTATCAAAAATCCAAAACAACATTCTACCCATACCAACACACACACGATTACACAGCCTACCATTTGATCAATGTTCATCAAATAATTAAATCCACCATTAACAGAAATTCAACTCAGGACATGGGAGTCCTCGTTCATATGGTCACTTGGTGCGCACGAAGGACCTGGTCTCCACCGTCAAACGTCTCAAACTAAGCTGACAGTATACACACTGTGCGGGAAACCCAGATCAAGGTGGAGAAAACAGTGGTACCATCTAGCAGTAATATCATAATATCAGAGCTCGTCCATAATATTAAATGATATTAATATATATTGGCATGATTTATAAACAAAAACAGACATCGTAGCTGCTGTACGTACCACTGTCTAACAAAATAAAAACAGGCTGATTGTAAATAAACCTCCTTTTTTTCATTCTTCTCTCTGTAAATACGTACCTTATCTTTATCTATTATACAAGCTTTTGCCCGCGGCTCCGCCAGTGTCGAAGAGATATTCGTGAAAATAAAGAAAACAAAATAATATGATTTTTTGATTGAATAAAGCAGCTAAGCAGCGTTTTTTCTCCCGTCATGGTTCACAAATACTGAATTTTCAAACTGAAAACTTACTTTTATTTAAATAAAATATAGCCTATGTTACTCAACAGTTGTCTAGCTTTTTACAAAAGAAAGAATTTTTAGAATCGGTTCAGTAGTTCCAAAGTTTACCTCAAACATACAAAAAAACACATATTTCCTCTTTATAATAATAGTGTAGATGTAGATGTAGAAGTGTAGATGTAGATGTAGACTATGTAATTGACACAACATATCTCAACTGAAGTAATATATCTTTAGCAATTTTGTTTTACTTTTTTCCTATTTATTATTTTTGTAACGTATATAAACTACACAATAAAAGCCTTTTAAAAAAGTATAACAAGTGCTGTTCTAATCAAAACATAAGCTCCTCAACAACATTAACTACCATCGACACGAGTTCAGGGTTTCTTACTGTCGGACTATAGCTTGTAACTAGTTAAGCCCGTATTTGCGGTAGATGCCACAGCCGTGTATATGAGGACTTATGTGGGTCTTGTGGGAAAGCTTCACTGGACACTTGACACAGAGACAAGTGATACCTTCGCGCGCTCCCTTGTGCATCTGTTTGCGTCAAATCAGAATTGCATAAACGTCTTATCTCGGCGCATTGATGCTATTTGGGGCCATCAATTCTATATGTTGGCTGTCAGATGGTCAGACAGACAAATTGTGAGCCACTAGAAAGTTTTAGTACACCTAACGTCATAACTATACTTACATAATAGTTACTGTCTTCTGTAAACAAAACCTCAAATCGAACTTGAATGTTTTTTTTTTCTGCGACAAGGAAGATTACATTATGAGCGACAGTTCAGTTTCATTTAAGTATACCTTGCTATGTATACAACGTGAAATTTAAATAATTTTGTTAACGAAAACTGGTGATGTACTCGTCCATATGAACAACTTTTACTATGAAGCCAACCCTGAAATCGTTAAAAAAATCAGGTGTTTCATAGATTGGGGTCGAGTAGGTATGCATTTAACTTTTATATGGAACAGCTGATATTTTTGATCGCGATTTCAGGGTTGGATCTATAGTAAAAGTTGTTCATATGGACGAGTACTACCATCAGTTTTCATTAGCGAAATGACTTAAATTTCACGTTGTATATTTAGTTTTTTCTTGAAATTATTAACCTACATAAAAAGATAGAAGTGTCACAGTATGCATTTTATATGTAAATCTTCGACGTCGAAAAACGAAGGGGTTATATGAGATTATGTTTTTATTGCGAAATCAATCGCTTTGGAATACTCTAAATATTCGTTCAGTATGTGCATTACAAGCTAGTTAGATCAAATAGTCACAAAAATATTCAGTGGAAAAGTATGGTGGAAAAATTCAACGGTCTAGGTAAGTACCTCGGTGGCGCAATTGGTAGCGCGCTTGTCTGGGAAACAAGAGGTTGCAGGTTCGAATCCTGGCCCGAGGATTTTTTTCAAATTCTTGTCTTTATATTTGTTTCTGATTTATCTTTTCTGGTTTGTAATGCACTCTAATAATAATATTTAGGGTTATATGAGTTTGACGTCTATGTCTCTGTCCGTGGGTGGCTTCGTAATCGAAGTTCGTAGCTTTCATGTAGCTCCTAAACAGACGGACAGATTTTAATGCGTTTTTTAAATTTAAAGATATTTTAATCTGGTTGGTTCGTAGAACGTATTATATAACGTTCGTATTTGATAAAAATCTGTCCTGCTGGTTACTTACTTAAATGCAGAATTCTTCTAGTTATTGATGTGTTATTATGATTTCTTGTCACTATACCTATACATGTTTTTGTAATATATTTATGTAAACATCATAAGTACATTATTATTACTATGATCAAGTTCTGATAATGAAGCTGAAAGATGGTCACAAGAACCCAACTTTATTAAAAAATACAAATTGATGTATAATACAAAAATATATCATACGATTCACTTGAAAAAAGTTGTTGTAAAAATATGTTTTGTCAATTGACCTCCAAAAATCGTACGTCCGTATTAGGTCATCAATTCATCATGCATCATGTTAAAAATCTAAATTCGGAAAAATGTTGATTTCGAACAAAAACGTTTTATTTACTGCTCAAAACAATTAGCGGAATAAGATTTCAAAGTAAAATAAATAAAAAATCTTTGGTTTTTTATTATAACTGCCCACTAAATATTAAAGTGACATGGTTAATGAAAATAAGGAACAAAAGAACATCAGCGTTTTTGTAAGCAGTTCTTAATACGGTGGCCAAGAGTCTATGTACACCTAAAAACAAAGTGACGCCATTCAATTTTCTTAACTTTTTAATTACAAAAAACCGATTTTAAGTGCCCTTTCAAATCTTCTGAATGCTGTTATTGATTGAAATGAGTGTAAATTTGGTTAAGAAGCTCATTATACCAGATCTGACTGAAATCCAAGTCTCCCGAGCTGTCACTCTGCTTCCAGAGGGTCGAACTATGGCATATGTAGGAACTGACCTAAGAGTCATCCCTTCTGTCATCTACACAGTATGGAAGCGGTATCTAGGTGACGGGGGAATACTCAGGAAGTGGTGGTCAGGGTCAAAAGAAAAAAACCACTCCTTTGCAAGATCGCTACATTATCAATATTGGTAATTTTTTCCTTGTTAATTTGTTAGTTTTTTAATTTTACAAAATTTAGAAATTAAACATTTTAGGCGTAAAACAAACTGGTGTTCAAAAGGTCCGTCACAGAAATGTTTGAATATTCGTCTTCACTGACATTTAGAAGCGTGTATGACCTCCATGAGCCTTATCACAGCTTGACAACGACGCGGCATGCTTCGTATGATCCTCCGAATTCTTCCTGCGGAATTATCTCCCATTCTTCGATTAATGCTTGAGTGAGCTGCTGCAGTGTTTGGGGTGCAATTGGACGTTTCCTGATGCGTCTATCAAGCAAATCCCAAATGTGTTCTATTGGGTTTAGGTCCGGGCTCATGGGAGGCCATTCCATTACACGGATTCCATGATGCTGTAAGTAATCTCACGTGATGGCTGCAGTATGTTGTCTGGCATTCTCTTGCATAAAAACAAATTCTGGGCCGATACCATATGCTGCGGGCAGGACGTGGTCTTTGAGCACGTTTTCGATGTAAGCTTGAGCATTCGACGGCCCGGGAACAACGATGAGATCTGTGCGCTCGTCCAAACTCACTCCGCCCCACACCATCACAGAACCACATCCAAATTTGTCATATTCTTGGACTGCCGCTGCACTGTATCGCTCGCCTGGGCGTCTGTAGGCACGGAGACGACCATCGCAGCGTGTTAGACGGAATCTTGACTCGTCAGAAAAGAGCACTGGCCTCCAATGTCTAAGTTGCCAATTAGCGTGGCTTTGTGCGAACCGTTGGCGAGCTTGTTTGTGTTGAATAGTTAGACGCATGGCCCGCATTGGTCGACGTGCTCTCAAATTGGCTTCCCGCAAGCTATTCCTTACCGTCTGATCGGAAATTTCTACAGCAGTAGCCGCTCTTAGTGTATTTTGCAGATCTCTTGCAGTAGTGGTGCGGTTTCGTAAAGCACAGTTGATGATGTAGCGATTTTCCAAAGGAGTTGTTTTTCTCTTTCGACCCTGACCACACCTTCTTGAGTATCCCCCCGTCTCTAGGTAAGGCTTCCATACTCTGTAGATGACAGAAGGGCTGACTCTTAGGTCAGTTCCTACATATGCCATAGTTCGACCCTCTTGAAGCAGAGTGATAGCTTGGGAGACTTGGATTTCAGTCAGATCGGGCAAAATGACCTTCTGAACCAAATTAACACTCATTTCAACCAATAACAGCACTCAGAAGAGTTGAAAGGGCACTTAAAATCGTTATTTTGTAATTAAAAAGTTAAGAAAATTGAATGGTGTCACTTTGTTTTTAGGTGTACATAGACTCTTGGCCACCATATTAAGAACTACTTACAATAATGCTGATGTTCTTTTGTTATTTATTTTCGTGAAGTATGTCACTTTAATATTTAGTGGCCAGTTATACTTAAAAACCAAAAAAAAAATTATTATATCACTTTGAAATGTTATTCCCCTAATTGTTTTGAGCAGTATATTTTCAATATGTAATAGCAGTAGGTACCTAGTTTCAAAATTTTAAAACAATGTAAAAATGAAATTTTGTAAAAATTACTTTTCATGGGATCGTTTTATGTGGGGCCTAAAAAAACTGTTTCAAATTATTGTTGACCATTAATGTGTCGGGGACCGCTAAGTTGACAAAATAACTGCAACAAAAGTACCTAACATTATGTGACAGTTACAAAAGAGGAGCTTAAGTCTTAAATTCCATTTAAATTAAATTTCTGGATTGATAGTGCATTATTTTATATGTCGGGTTTTATTCTTATTTTTTTTCAAAGTATAAGTATTTTTAAGGTGCTCTCATACTTTTTCAATGGTAGCAAATATTAGACCAACCTATCTAAAAAAAATTGTTGCTTGACTCTAAATTATAATGGTTTTGTCACCAGAGAAGTGTGTAATGTTTCATTAATCACGTACTTATTTAGCAATATTAAATATTTTGATAATTAAAACGTCCGTTGAGTAGGTAATGAATTACTAATTAACTTAGAAGTCTGTACTTCTGAGAGAGAGAAAACACTTGGCGAAATTCTCGTTTGGCCAAGGGAATTTGAATGTTTGCACACTTGATGTATTTCACGAGCTACCTCATTGGACGAAATTGTCCTTTGATAACATAACCATAGCTCGGTCCAGTATAGAAGACGGGCGTGAAGTTAGCTGTCACCTGCGCAGTATCTCTCTCTTCCTTATCGAAGCTCCGAAAATGCGCAACTGCCACGCCATCGTTATCTCGAACTGACTTCAAGGCTGTCTCTTGTCCTAGTACAAAGATTATACAGTCTGTCGAGTGAATTGGTTATTCTCTCCAACCAACTCAGTAAATTCACGACTAGTTCTGCAACGGCTCTTTACTAAAGTACTAAAGTGTCACTCACGTACAAACCGGTCAAGTTCAAGTTGAACTCGTGCTCTGCTAGCGCACTCTACAATCATCTTTTGGAAACTTTTTCTTTGTTGAAGCCTTTTCGCTTAATGTAAATTGTATCCTAAAAAAATATACGTGTAGGTACAAGCTGACTCAATCGTCAAAAACTATAGATGCGTACTACCATTTTAGTACAAATAAAAAAAAATGGCAACAAGGACAGAATATAGCGCAAATAAAGATAAACAAAAATTTTTTAAAATTCCGAGCCTCAGCATGATACAACTGAACTTTAATAATATCACTTTTGTACCCGGTCAGTCAATATCTCTGTCTGTCTTTTTGCTAAGAACTTTTTTTATCGCAACGATTCTAGAATCGGGATATTTTTAACAGAATTGATTGAAAATTCACTACTTTCCAATGGCAATATTATGTACAAACTTGTTTTTTTAGGGTTCCATAGCCGAAGGGTAAAACGAAACCTAATGGATAAGTTAGCGACCTGAAGTTTGAACACCTATTTTGCGTAGAATGTTGACCAAAAACCAAATATTAAATTAAACATCCTTAAAAGTATAAAAAGTTTTTTTTCTTGCTCTGATATGTGTGGCTCTTTGTGTAGATCTCATTGAGTAGAAATAAATATTTCATTCCTTTTTATCTTTAAATATAAAGAAATGCGGAGCCATCACATTTGACAGTTCTAGACATTGATATAACAAACGTAGGAAGATACGGTACGTTCTTATATCGTCACGTCAACTCAAAAATAGACCTGGATGCACAACTGGATGAACGAGTACCATCGAACGACAGAGGTAGAGAAACGAGCTTTATTAACAGAAGTGCGAGCGAGACAAGCGAAACAAAGCAGGTCCATCGGACTCGGTTTTGTAGGACCGCGCGCAGGAAGCAAGTCCTACTGTTTTTGTTTAAGTTTTTGTTACGGGGTCAATATTAAAAACCAAACTAGTTCACAGTTATGTATTTCTGTACATTATTAATCATAATTATATCATATATAGACAAAAATACAGAAAACGAACAAAAAATAATATTAAAATGCTAGAGAACCCTCTGAACGCCATTTTTGCTAAACAGAAATACGTGACATCATTCTAAAATCAATATGGCGGACGCCGCATCAAGGCAAACTAAATTTATTTTACCACAATCGTAACACGGAGTAAATGACAGACGAGCAAAATAACTTTATTCACTAAAAAGCACAAAATAAAATAATTAAAAATACCTTTTAAAAACAAGCTTTTGTTTGAGCAAAAGACTAAGAAAAAAAAGTTTTGGTCGCTGAAACTGATTTAAAGAATAATTTGTTTTCAAAAAGCCAAAAATAAATCAGTAAGTTGAAGTGGCAGTGGGCAGGCCATATCTGTCGCTGACGTGATGGCCGTTGGTACCGAAAGGCGTTAGAATGGAGACCACGTACAGCAAACCGTAGCGTAGCGTAGGCCGACCTCGTGTCCGCTGGACCGACGATCTGAAGGAGGTTGCGGGTGGCAGCAGGATGAGGAGGGCGGAGGACCACCAAGAGTGGCGTGTTGGGAAGGCCTATGTCCAGCAGTGGACGATGACAGGCTGATGGATAGATATAGGCATTTTGTATTTTTATACAGGTGTATAATTACATTTTAGTAGTCCAACCTAAATATTTTTTTTGTATGTATTTCCCTTTTTAGTATATATAATATATTTACTTTTTATTCTAATGTAAAGATTAACTTTGAATTCTAGAAATTTTACAAAATAAATATTTTGATTTGATTTCATTTGATTCGATTTGTAAATTTGGAAATAATTTTTAATAGGGGATACTCGTCGCCCTCGACGAAATTACTGGTTATAACGGGATGAAACTCAGGCAGGGAGCCCTATTCGGCCTTGTTCCCTTTTTTTCACGTAACTTCAACATACCGATTGCTCTGTTTATTTATTTAACGTTTACGTTACTTGTTTAAAAAAAGGGACGGAACCTCCAGAGTGCGAGTCTATTCCCTTGCCTCCGTCAGTTTATTAGTTGATAAATTAAATATTATAACAACTGGAGCAGATTTTCTAAGAAGACTAAACCTTTTCTCTGATACAAAAGACAGAACAATAGCAACTTATTTATCTTTTGATCAAAGTAGGTAGAACTTGATTCAACGTTCACACCCTACTTCCGTCGCCATTTTATTGTCTTTTACGCCAAAATAAAAACAAAGCGGGTCAAGTGCAAAATCAACTCATGTACAGAGAGTTCCGTTCTACACAAAGAAATTGCACTAAGTAAATAATATCATTGTATTCGTACATGTAGCTACAGTCCGTCGTAGTCTAACGACTAACTAGATGATCTAATGCTAAAAACCATTTGGCCAAGTGCAAGTCGGACTCGCGCACAAAGGTTTCCTTACTACACAATACGGATACGGAACCCTAAGAACACACCATACATATTAACAATATAACATTAAAGTGACAAAAATAAGACGCTAAAATCGTACCGCCCGACAATAGTAGATTACACAACAAGTGAAAAAAAAGGGAATTTCTTTCGAGGCTCAAAGGTGGATCCCGAGAGGAGCGAAGGATTCTAAAGTTCAAAGATCCCAGAGACGAGATGGATTTTTTTTTCACGGGTTATGTACTCTTCTTTTCACCATTGACTATGAGAAAATAAACAGTACCATATTAACTATTTGAATCAAATTTTATTACACTTACAACCAATCGGTACACAGTAAATTAATAAGAGAACAAAACATGAAAAATAAGCTCTATATATTAACAGTAAAATTATAACAGTTTTTGGAATTAAGTGTTATATTTTTATTTCTGTTTTTTTCTTCCAAGCGGCCAGCCAGTACGTTTGGTACGATATTTTTTTATATTTTGCATTCATGCTTGTTCCAAATTTAAAATGCTTTATTCGAGCATTTTTACGGAACATAAAATGTAGTAATTGCAAGAAGTTTATAGTTTATAGCTTCTTGGGTGATTGTGTTTTAAGATGGCTGTATGGTCACAGATACCTTTGCCATGCCTTTGCCTATCCAAAAAGTTTAAAAAGTCACTTGTTATCACTCAGTGAAGAAAAGGTATTATTCACTGTTTTTGGTGAACCAATAACTCCTTTTCGAATAGTAATGGTGAAAACAATTAAGCACCCTCTTCCTCGCGGAATCCTAATTTTATTATTTATAAACAACACTGACAGACTAAGACTGCTTACTGACACCAGGCTCAGACCAGACTTAAGACCAGGGTGTCATGAAAAGCAGCGCCATCTTGTGATTTTTGGTACGTAACCCTGGTATTCTAAACAAATATCGGGATGTCACGGCCGGAAACCGCAAGATGGCTCTTCAACCAATATTATTTTTGTCTTTATTTTTTTAATAATTTATGTAAGATGGTAGGTTAATTAGTCATAAGGTTGTATATATTTTTATGTCATTTTTGTATATTTGTCATTTATTCGACTGATGTCAGCCCCAAAGTGGACTGAAATATATTTCGAAAATACAATTTATTGTTATTATTATCTCGGTGCTCAAACAATTTTATTATTAGTTGTTTTATTTTAGATTATGTTCAAAAATATGTGCAAATTAGAAACCTGTATGTAGGTATTACCGTCTTTTAAGATAGAGCTGAAACAAATAACAAATGTTATAGTTAAGTACAAACATTATAAATATTTCGAAAAACACAATGCTAACATAACATAACACATCCGTTGGGTATTCTTTTACGGAATAGTATGCCTTTCCCAAAAGCAAAGTTTTTGCTTTGCTTACAAATGTTCGGAACGTATGCACTTTTTTATGTGAGTAGCTGAGTAGTATGCAGTGCAAGGATTATATCGCACTAACAGTTTTTACGCATTTTTCATAGCGCTGTATATTACGTCATAATCAACATAATGACCTAGGACAAAGCGGTGGTAGCTTAGGCGGTAGAACGCTGGCCTCTCAATCTTGAGACCCAATTTCGATCACCGGGCGGGCATGCACCAATGAGTTTTACGGAATTAATGTGCACAGTGTTTTTGTTCTTATTTAATACTTACCACTTGCTGAACAGTCAAGGAACACATCGTGAGGAAACCTGCATGCCTTAAAAAGTGTTTAATTGTGCTCGAAGTATAGCGATAGGGCTCACCACGTTGGGACGTAATATTCGTCGGTGAAACGGGGGTGTACCGGGTGTGGACTGTGACTTGCATTTCACAGTTCACACTCGGAACACCTCTGACACCCCCTCGGGCATTCATGTCATGACGATATATTTATATTTTAGTACTATATTAGAGTATGTACGGGTACACATTTAATTACTTCTTCTTTTTTTGTAATTTTAATGAAATCATTATTCAAGAACGAAACATTTTAGTTTTTGCCTTGATAATAAGTATTAGACGCCAACTAACTGTGCTTCTTATGACTTTCTATCATGATTGCATGAGCAGACGTCCAGAACGCGTTATAGCTATTCTCAATCACTGAAACACGTACTGATCAAATATCGTGAAAACACAACGCAAGAGAGAAATAAACGAAGTTATCATTATATAGAACTATCGACGCAAAAATGTGTAAAAACCAACGAGCTATATATATCTATAGGTCGTTGATTAAAACTGTTACCGGGATTATTCCAAAATCATTAAATCGCATTCAAACCTAGTTTAATATACACACCGTTGGAGCAAACACCGATGTTTTTCAACTACACAAGTTATGCTGCAGATAAACAGACCAAAGATATATAATAAGGTTAACTATTAGAGTTATCGTCTGTAGATCGAATGGAACTCTAAAACAACTTTAGATTTCAGGATTGGTTCAGCACACTTTAGAGTTTCCACGATTTTTTTCGAACGTCTGATGGGGATAAACAAATTCAATTGGCCTTTGACTAACTCGTACAAAAGTGAGTAAGCACGAGTAGGTACAGGTTGCAGAACCAAAAAGTTTGTCTCGGGATAATTTCAGTTCCAGTCCTTTCATTTACCTTTGATCTCTACATCTGGCTCTCTAGGATTCAAACTAAAACTTGTAAGTACTTTTGTATCTACAATGATGAGTGACTTTATGTACCTATTTCTTTGTTATAAATTCCGATTGATACGTGACAACAACCTTTTTAATTTTGATTGAGTGAAAAGAGGCGTAGGAGTACGGAAGCGTTGTAATCGTAATAGAATTTAAATTCGAATTTTCATTAAAAAAGCACCTCTTTCACAAAATTCCTGGGCAATATTTTTTCGTAAATAAAATAATTTAACGTAAGAATAATTACTTTCGTTTCTTCCTAATTTTGTCAACCGTTGTTTTTTCTTGTTATAATTATGAACACGCAAAACACAGTAAATAAAGTTCAGGAAGTGGTAATTAGAGAAACTGGTTTTCTAAGACCCAAATACAACAAACAAAAAACGACACTTAATCCCCGTGGGGGTAGCAGAGGTGTTCCAAAGCGTAAACTGTGAAATGCAAGTCATAGTTTACATTTAGGTGCATCCACTTTTCTCCGAAGATTATTATGTCCCAAACGTGACTTCCGGTACAAATGGACTAACAGCTTAACGTGCCTTCCGAAGCACGTAGACCGAATACAAATTAATTTGCACCGCTTTGATTGAACCCACAAGCCCTGGGTTAGCAGGCAAGCGCTCTATCACTCGGAAAAAGAGGCGGTAACAAATACGATTTTTAGTGTTCCGTAACCGAAGGGTGCCAAACGGGACCCTATTACTAAGCCTCCCTTGTCTGTCTGTCTGTCTGTCCGACTGTCTCAGGGGTCTAAAGCTTATAGCGTAATAGGTAGACAGTTGGAATTTTCACAAAATACGTATTACTATAGCTTCTACCACGGCGAATAATAAAAATTAAAAGAGTGGAACCAAAGGGTGTCCTCATACAAGAAACCTAGAGAAATTGCTATTTTTCAAGGTTATTTGTTTCAGCTCTATCTTAAAGACAGTAATACACACAAGTTTCAAGTATATAAATAAAAATTAGGGTTCCGCACTCAAAGGATGCCGTATTATTTGACAGGCGCTAACATTTTGGCGGCTTTTTTGAAGCCTTGATGTTGCCTTACGGCTTCTATATTGTTGTTACCATGTTTTTAGGTTTCCTTACCCGTTTTGTGTTGTGGTAGTGGAAACCTTAGTGCGCGAGTCCAACTCGCACTTGGCCAAATTATTCAATATAGCTGTTCTCATAAATTCCTCCTGTACCTTCCCATGCAATAATAAACTATTAATTATGTTAGCACAAGAAACGTTCTTTTGTACCGTAGACTTTTGTACAGACAAAGCATTATCTAGAAATGAGGACGCACTTATTTTGCGCTATTGTTGTTAGTACTCGTAGGATCGTAATAAACTGTTATCAATTTCTTGGATAAATAAGTCCTATGCCAGGTTCCAAGCAAATCCCAGAAGAAAGGGACAAATAATTCCCCTACTCGCGTAGTTGTGTACCCACTACCCGGAACCAAACCTGTCATGTACATAGCTCTAGCCTTTTTGTGATTGTACCATCTTGGCGAGTTTCATTACCTATATTGTCTACAATGGTTATCTATACAGCTCTGAAGCTTCGGTGGTTAGTGACGTGGAAGCACGCCAAATACGTTTCACCTTCAGATCATTTCCGAGTAAGTTAAGGGATTTTCGTGCTCTAAAACTAAAATCACATTTAAAATTGTATTTTTAAGTAAACATTTAAAATGGATTTAGGTTTTCTGGTCACCAAAATAAATATTTTGATTTAATATGCATATTAATGTAAGACTCCAATAGTTGTGAATCTTGCATCTTATGTTACGTAGACGTAAGTTGGTAAAAGTAAGGATTGATCTAAATGAAGTTCATATTCGCGCCATTTGATTTTGGCACATTTACAAATGACGGTTGGTATAAGTAAGGTTTTTGATAAAACAAGGTATTAAAATTTGGATTTAGAATGAAAGGAAAAGCGTAATAAAGCGGCGACCCCTGTAGTTAATAATAGGAAGTTAATTTCTGTTAAGAAAATTGACAAGACCGTGAAAACCTAAGAATAACCGGGTGACGACCGGTGAAAGTCAGAAATAAACGATTATTAAACAACAATTCAGACTTTAAAGACGACCAAGCTTTAACAGTAACATATTTGTGTACAACATATACTGTTACTATAACTACGGTATATTATTCAGAAAATTTTAGTAAGGTATGATTTGGTTTGAAAGACGATTCATGGTGGATGAATAAGATGAAAAATTTTCGAAACCTGCAATAAATGTGTGGTATTCTAATTTAATTTTGCACGTTTGATTATACAAAATTTATCATAATACACATATATAGGTAGATATCAAGGCTTTTCTTGGTACTCCTTAGATATACATAAAACGAACAATCATATCGTCACGACATGTATCCCCAGAGGTGATCCCAAGTGTGAACTGTGAAATGTAAGTCACACTCCACGACACTTGGTACTCCCTCTTTTTGCCGACGTTGAATACCTGATCTAGACACAGCAGCGAATCAACATCAGCGTATCAATATCAAGGCCCAAGTTCCAAAAAAAAGGCTGACACACAAACCCTGTTTTATATTAAACGATTCACTTTGAGCTACTTTTGACCTACAAAGTTGCAATTTTAAATACGCGTTAAATGTGTGTTGCTGAAATCCTAAATTTCATAAATGAAACTGTAACAGTGCACGTTTACATTACGTCCAAAAATCACTGATCACCGAGGGCTGACTGACTGACCAATCATAATAAAACCCAAAGCATTTCCAGAGGAATTAAAAACTACACAAAACGGTGGCTCATTGAGTGTACATAAAGAAAAAATTCAGGATATAACTTAATTTTTATTATTCCAGAAGTTATACTTACCAACTTAATTAGACCCTTTAGACGCATAGAGTTATTAAATTTAAATTGGCCATGACAATTATTTGTGATATAAACGATATGTGCGGAACTCTCTGGACACGAGTATTATTCGAACTTGACCAGTTTTTCTATCTTGCAATGCACTCTCATCGAAATTTACATTATAGGGGCAAAATTCATTTGTTTTTCTGTGAACGTACTGAAACGATTTAAAAAATTCTTTCATTTTGTAATGGTTAGAATCTTTACTTATAAAGTAGTTTGTTTTATAAGCTATAGTTTGTTTCCTGAGGTCGGGCAGTTCCCTAGGGATATAGCGCGTGGGTAATCTCTGGAACTTCTTATCTGATTTTGAACGTTATTTCACCGTTGTAATGGTTAGACTCTTCACTAAAACAAAGGTCATATATAATTTGTTTTCTGAAGACAGGCAGGACAGGTCATAGGGTCATAGTCATTAATTACATCCGCGCGGGTGATACCATCTGCAAAAGTCTATTAACATATTTATAAGTATTTAAATACTAGTTTACATAAATCAATGATATCCCAACAAAAACATAAATGTAAACAAGGGACCGAGAAAGGCAGTGCAGGATTGTCGGTTTCGCGGACAAAAGAATTGAGATCAAATTGGGTGCCGATGTCTATGGAGGTTCCTTCTGTCATAACTGCAATAATGTACGTCTTCCCTTGTTTTAAAAGAAAGTTTGCTAAGTTTTCATAGTCAATTATGTCCATTTGAATTAAAAACGTTTAAACTTTAGCTGTGAAAACTAAAGTTCTACATATTCAGTACATAGCAAATCAAACAGAGACTATATACTGGTACATGAAAACAAGTGACGAACGTAGTGCATTATTACAGATATGATTAAGACTGAAAGAACCTCCAAAAACTTCGGCACCCAATTTGATCTTAATTATTTTTTCAACAAAGCCGACAATAATGCTCTGCCTTTGTACTGAACCGGCCCCCTTTTCACGTTTATGTTTTTGGTGGGATATACACTGCGATCACTTTCATGTAGATAGTAATATGATTGGAACGATGGTGAGTGAGGGTACAGTAACGGTGCGGCTCGCAAGGGCTATCCCTCGACATGCGGTCAAATTCCATTTAACTTTGAATCCAGAATCCTCCCTGGCCCTCTCATGTGAAATATACTAAGCCCTCTCTCAGATGATCGCGGTGTCCATGAGATAAAGCTTTATTGCATTTGATTCTAAGAAATAATTGTTGCGTTTTGGTGAGGATTTGGACAATTCTAAATTAAAGGTTTAAAAAAAAAAAGTTTAAGAAATTACCTTCGTTGTTCATCTGTGGACAACTTAGCACTTTGTCTTTTCAAAGGTTTAAGAGCCATTTCACAAAATTTCGCCTTTCAAAATTTTGCCTTTGTGAATCGTAAGTTCTTAAGAATTTAGAGTCATGTTTATTATGTTTTACGGTTCAAATAAATGAAAGGATTTTCAATAAATTTCCAGGATTCGATTGGTAAAGGATGATAAGTTATTCTAAAATGAAATTTCTTTATTCGATACAAAAAATTGTGGTAAAGTGTAATATTATGTGTCAACAAATTTATGTAACTCGTGTTTGAATTTGAATGCGCCGAAAAGAGCAGCAGAAGGTGATTTTATTTTCTTCGATTTCGTTATTTTCTTCGGTTTCGCACCGAAAAAATAACACATTTTTTAACCTTCACAGTATTGCCAATTTTATTTCTTTTGTTTCTCCTGACATACATTTTCAATTTTGCGCTCGCGCCTAAATCAGTGCGGGTATGCATTTATAAGTTGCATTAAGCGTGCAGTTTTAGAGAAATAAAAAAAAACATTATTTAAATTATATTTGGTCAAACCCACAACTGAGTTGTTGCGCTCATGATGACAGTCCTTATAAAGTTGACTTCTTGTAAGTTGACAAAGATAAAAATGAAGATAATAGACAAAAAATTGTGTAAAAATTACATGAAATACCTGGTTATCTGATAAGCATCAATATATTTGTATTTATAGTATTTATAATATAGGTAAAATAGGTATAAATTGGTATAAATAGGTGGTAGAGCTGATGCCGGGCTCGACTGTGGAATTGACACCATCTTACTCGCAAATCCTCCCGAAGTTATTCGGAGGAGAGTAAGAGAACAGCTCTTAGGCAAAACCAGGCGGCCCACCATTGCCTTTATCCATCCCCAATTGCCGAGCTTTATATAAAACAGACTGGTGACGGACAGTGGCGTCACTGTCCAGCGTATGTGAGTATGGGAATTTCTTCCAGGAGGACTGCCAAGAGTGGTGAAATCCTGGAAAGGCCTATGTCCAGCAGTGGACGAAACAGGCTGATGGATGGATGGATGGATGTGTGATAGTATACGTTTTTATCGTCGATAATAGGTTTTACCTAACCTCATATCGTAAAATCTTCGCTATGAACTAAATAATGAAAAAAAATGTTCATGAACGTCACTAATACAGAAAAAAGAAATTATATTATAGGCATCATAACAATATAATGCTATAATAGTAGTTTATGAAACTGGCACATAAAAATGTTTTAATACCTAGTCATGTATAGTTTCATACACTACTTTATATAAACTCATGCCTAACGACCTGTTTTCATAATAATCTTGATAAAATTTGTCGTAAGCCATTTTTGATTTTTCTTGTTAAAGCTCGTTCTAAAAGTGTTCGTAAGTTCCGTCGTTATTTCCAGAAATTGGAG
Organism: Ypsolopha scabrella; assembly: GCA_910592155.1. Classification (NCBI taxonomy): domain Eukaryota; kingdom Metazoa; phylum Arthropoda; class Insecta; order Lepidoptera; family Ypsolophidae; genus Ypsolopha; species Ypsolopha scabrella. The sequence continues at coordinate 15,471,490 of OU342960.1, forward strand.
TCAAATTATCATCACCATCACTGCTATTAGTAATTTTAGGGCAAAATAATACTTTTGGTTTGACCCATAAAACGACAGTAAATAATAATTTCCACGTAAGCTATGGCGCCAAAATCCAACAGTCCACCACGCATATCTACGCCGTTGCGCGCGCCGCCCGGCAGCCATAGACAATGCAGGCCGAGAATAAAATTAAATTGTGACCTCCTTTGTCACGCCGTAAATTATTTAGTACGTGTTAGAGAATATTATATGATAACCTCATTGGTATTTGATATTAAACCTCAGACATGCATGGCTGTTTGGGCTAAGTTCCTTTTGCCTTCCTAGCTAGTATCACATGTACTGTAATCTCAGAAAAAATAAAATATTTTATCTAACATCATATCGTAAAATCCTCATTACGAACTCAAAAATACTGGCGTAATGAAAAATATTTTAGTACTAATAAAATATTTTATCTGACCTCATATCGTAAAATCCTCATTACAAACTCAAAACTACTGGCATAATGAAAAATATTTCTCATGAACGTCTCTAAAAAAATTAAAAAATTAAATTATAGTATAGGTCGCCGAACAACATAATGCTATAAAAAAACTTTTAGAATTAAAATATTTTATCTAACCTCAAATCGTAAAATCCTCATTACGAACTCAAAACTACTGGCGTAATGAAAAATATTTTTCATGAAGGTTTTTAAAAATTAAAACATTAAATTATAGTATAGGTCTCCCAACAACATAATTCCATAAAAAAACTTTCTATCAATATATTAATACCTAGATATGTATAGTTTCATACACTACTTTATCTAAACTCATGCCTACTAACCTGTTTTCATACCTAAGTTTTGTAAATTTGTCGTTAGCCATTTTTGATTATTCTTGTAAAAGCTTGTTCTAAAAGTGTTCGTAATTTCCGTCGTTATTTCCAGAATGTCAGGTGGAGTCAAATATCATCAATTCATATAAAACCACAGTAAGTTATAAATAAATTTACTCGAAAACTATGGCGCAACAAACAGTTCATTAATTGATAGACCGAGTCCAACGCGCCGTAAGCCATAGACAATACCTGGCTGAAAATAAAGTTGAACTGTAACCTCGTTACTGTTTTGTATGTATTGGAGAACATTATACCTATATAATGTGCACTGCTATTTGCACCAGGACGTCAACGTCACAAATGGATAGATGACATCAAAGAGTGGACTGGACTACAAAGCTTCAGAGACTTGAAGGATAAAACAACGGATCGCTAGCAATTTAGGCAATTGACCTCCAAACTTCATTATGAAAGTAGCACCCAATGATGACGATGACTGCTATTTGATTGCTTTTACAAACAAAAGCCTTTGTCAACCCAATGTTACGTCGACGATCCCTCAAAGCGACACAGATCTGCCTATAGGCCCCTGTAGGACCTCCATTAGATGATACGTTACACAACCTTATCGCTTTAGCATTTCTTAAGCTGAAACATTGCTGCAAATAAGAAATTTAGAACCTGGATCAAGACTACACAAGACAATTTATTTATTTAAATAAAGCAATTTTCACCCTCAGAATAATTCTAAGGCTAAAAAGAGTCTTATAAAAAGAGAACATGAAAAAAGAAAAATTTGCTCAAGATTATATTTCGGGCCTTAGTGGGCTGACTTCAGTTTAGAATCTTCTTATTGCTATTGTAATTGTAGTAATAGTTACGAAAAGTGGTGTAAAAAGACTGAAAAATTTTAAATTGTTCAAAATATTTCCAATACAAAAGTGAGAAAAATAAACAAACGTCCTAAAATACATTTACACTGTAAACATATACACTAAAATTACAAAACAATATATTTTTACTATATTTACTGTCACTAATTTCGAGAAATATTTGAAAAACCACAAAAAATGCATGTCCGCCCACCTTATTACCGAAATTGGTGAACAGAATAAAAAGAAAAAAATCGCGATTATAGGCCATAACTGGCCAATTACAGGAAAACTATAGCGATTAAAAAAAATTGAACACATATGAGAAATAAAAAAAAAACTAAAATAAATTAATAAAATATTTTATAATAATGCAATAAGGGTATCAAACTGTTGATATTAAATAGTTGACAATAAAAATATATACTTTTACTTTATTTACTGGCACCGATTTTGAGAACTCTTTTGAACACAAACGAGAAATATAAAAATAAATGAAAACAAATTTTTATTAAATTCAATATAGGTTTCAAATTGTAGAAATTAAAGAGCTGGTTATACAAAATATACACTTTGCTATATTTACTCGCACCGATTTCGAGAAATCTTTGAAAAACCACAAAAAATGCATGTCCCCCTCCCCTTATTTCCAAAACTATTGAACTGAAAAAAAATTTAAAAATCATGGTGGTTTGGGAATATGTAAGCATTACAGGAAAAATATAGCGGTTAAGAAATTCACGATCATAAAATGACCAAATTTTTTTTTATCCTCGAGATCTAATTAGATAAATAAAAAAAAAACGAAAATTTGTGCCTCTCTTTTGTGGTACAATAAATTCTTTTTTTTTACTTCTCATAAACAGTTACAGGGCAAGAATTGAATATTTTTTCTCACTGTTCCCAAAACTGTCGAATTACGCAACACTAGGTATGCGAGTCTGACTCACACTTGACCGGGTTTTTTTAATTCCGGCGGCCGGCGTTATCGAATCTATTAAACGACAGTTTGTTTGAGTACAAATGAAAAATTCTGATGTAACTTAATCCACCAAATAAAAATAAATAAATAAAGATACTGGAATCTGGTTATAATAAACTTCTTGGTTGGTAACTTCATTTAATTATAATATGAATAAGAACTTAATTTCTTTTTGGAAAGGGATTATCGTTGATTATTATGCCGAAAGACAAAAAATTTCAATGTGCGAGTTCTCAAAATGATACTGGCCACTTTCATTTACTGTACATTATTTAAAAAAATATTATCGATCGGTGTTCCTTGGTAAAATACATAGACATTTTAATATATTATTCTGTAAAATAAAAACTTTCTTTGTATCTAAAGAATAGACAATTTCGGGCAGCCATTGTTGTTTACATTATTGAAATAAGCTAATGGAGTCGAATTTATGTTATGTTATGTATAACTTTTTATAGGTGGTAGAGCTAATGCCGGGCTCGACTGTGGAGGTACCACCATCTTACTCGCAAATCCTCCCGAAGTTATTCAGGAGAGAGTAAGAGAACAGCTCTCAGGCAAAACCAGGCGGCCCACCATTGCCTGGGACCGATGGATGGCGGTATATCCATCCCCAATTGCCGGGCCTTATATAAAACAGACTGGTGACGGGCAGCGGCGTCACTGGTGCAAGGGTTTCGGCACCGCGCTCACAAACCCGCCTGCCCAGCGTGTGTGAGTATGGGCATTTCTTCCAGGAGGACCGCCAAGAGTGGCGAAATCCTGGAAAGGCCTATGTCCAGCAGTGGACGAAACAGGCTGATGGATGGATGTATGACTGAAAGTAACCTTCGAACGCATCAAACTGAGAGCAGCTTATTTCCGTCAAGTTGGCAACTTGCGTGCAAAGAAAAAGTGAAAGAATGCCCACCTAAAGTTTATTTGGAGTACTTATTGTTTGTTTGTTTCTTTAATTACGTTTCATTTATTTATTCACACTATGCATTGAAAAACGTAGTATGATACACGTGCGTAAACGCAATAACTTACTCATAACGTTTAAAACACTCGCTTATTGCTCGTGTTTCAAATCGTTCCTCGTAAGCTATTGCCTCCTCTACGCACTTGTAGCATAAACTACTATTTAAGACAGTAAATATAAATTACAGTTAAATTGTGGGTTACAAAAATAAAAATAAAATCTGGCGGTATATTTTTAAATATTTATCTTAATTTTAATTTATTTTAAATTTATCTTTTTGATCTTATAATATTCAAGAATATAATATCTCTGATATTATTTAATATCACAGCCGACAGAAAACATTTTGACATGAGTAAAGCCTAAGCGTTTAAATTATAATACGAGTATAATAATAGGTATGTAACGGATGGACAGAGAACCAAACCGGCTTAACCGAAAACCGAAAAACCGATTTTTTGGCATTTTTTTAGTCGACTATAAAATATGTTATTTTTTTCACGTTTCCGGTTTTTCCCGGTTTTTTATAATTTTCAAACGTCACGTTTTCAAATGTCGAATTAGAGCGTGCATTTTCGACACCTAGTTATTTCTACAAAAAAATACGGTCTCGTCTTAATTATTCCACTTTTGATGCTTTGCTTTTTTTAAGAACTCACTATCTTACCAAAGTGACATCTCAAGAAAAGGGAGAAATTAGTTTAAAATAAAATATTCAACTTTAAAAACAATTCCACCCGATTTGAAATTTTCATTTATAGTTATACAGGTGACTTTTAACCTAACCCCAATAATTTAGTATTTTGTAGAAGAATACAAACTGGTTTTAATGAAACCATTCAAAATCATATTCATAATTATTTTTTTAAGTTGGAGCCCTTTGGAGGTTTTCGTGAAATCCAATGAAATCATGGTCACCCGAAGAGATAAGATAATTAGATCGTGCGAAGTTATTGTGATCCTAGTATTTTGGACTATTTTCAGCTTTTTCCGTATGGGAACGGCTAGGATAACCATAAATTATATTTCCACGTAATATTTTTTAATAATATTTTGACTTTTAATTTAAATTGTTTTTACATTTAAAATATGTTCTACTAACGTTTCTTAATAACCTCTAAATATATCGGGGTTTGTTTGAAAGTCATGATGTCTGATTGCAATTATTATTGATCTCTTTGAAAAGACTTATTGCTACGCTATGTTATGTTAATTACAGATTCAAGTTTTTAGAAATATCGGTAGCTTAGCTACGAGTATTGTTCACAGACGTAATAATTATATGTCTGTGGTATTGTTGGACGCTATTGAGACTGTTATCGTTTCATTTTAAAACTGAAAGTTCATAATTCAAGAGTTTATAATACTAATTTTATTGCTTATAAAATATAGCCTTAGATTTTATTTCATTAGTTTATGTTCATGTAGTAAAATAACTATACCAACTTAGTTTAAGCTTTTCAAGCAAATAAACCTTTTCCTTTTACAAATCTCTGTATTATTTAATGAAAATTTTAATATACCTATATTTCCTTTTAATATTTACGTTTCTATTTAAAACTTGGAAAGATGCAAGATGTAGGTGGCCTGAATTTCAAATGCAGTTAAAAAATATAATTTATCCAAAAAAAAAAAAAAAAATTTAAGCCGGTTTTACCGAAAATGGGTTTTTTGATATGAAACCCGAAAAAAAAAACCGGTTGGTTGTTTGGTTATAATCTCGGCCGATTTTATTAATATATTTATTAATAATATTTCAAACACACATTTATTTGTATCTTAATAATACGCGGCCTGTTTCAATTTCTTCACGAAATAATTTTACTCTGTGTTTTCAAGTGAGTGAGTGTCTTAACGTCGTCGGCGACGAAGCTCAATGAAACTTTGATGGCTTGAAAATTACTTCGGGAAGAAATCGAAATAGGTAAGTCACGTGTCGTAGTAAACACAAACGTTTATCTATTATTTATTTAAATATAACTTTTTACTGACTTTAAGTAAGCTTTTACCTCGGTACAAAATGCACATTATATAATATTGTTTTCCTTACTTATGAATAAAAAGTATGTAATAAACGCGTTTTAAAGCAAATTAATTCATAAATAATAAAGTCTTCACAAAAATCATGAAAATTAATCTATTGATTGCATTACATAAACAAACTTTAAAGCGTGTTTACAGAAAAGACATTGTTTATAGAACTAGACTGTGCACTGTCCAATTTTCGCTCAACTAAACAAGATTTTATTTGCTTAGAAATAAGGTTCAAATTATTATGATACCATTTTCAAATGAAAATCGAGCAGTCGAGAGAGCTGTCGGTACTCATGTGTCCTTGTCTAGCAAGTTGCCAGTGTATATAATATAAAAATATACTTATGTAGTGTTTTTGAGTTTCAAACGTGTTAGAAAGGGACCAACGAGTGCCTACGCCCTTCTCGCTCGGCTCGTTTTTCGTATCGTCGTAGTGCACAGTCTAGTTCTCTATACAACAATGCCTTTGGTTTACAGTTGTTATGTAATGCAGTCAAAATGTAAGGCATAAAATAGAATAATTTTCATGTGATCACCTGATCACCTAGCTCAGTGTGTCCGCCGGCAGATTTTATCACGCTTACTCTGGCCAAAGTAACCGTAGCGGGGGGAGAGGGGTATCGTTCGACGCGGTAGTGTTGCGGGTTTTTGTATTAATAAGCAGTTTTCGCGAATTGCTATAAAACTCATTTATTGCATACTTTTTATTAAAAAGTAAGGGAAGCAATATTAAAATGTGCAGTTTGCACCGAGATCCTCTGTTACCACCTTAAAGCAGTATAAAATGTCCTTACCATTGTAAAATTTAAAGTACAGTTTTGTGATGAATTTAAAATTTTTGACTGCCTCTGTGGTCCAGTGGTTCGAATACTCGACCGGTAATCCAGAGGTCGCAGGTGCAAATCCAGTCGGGCACGTTTGTGTTCGGTCTGCTTGCTTTGGAAGACACTTTAAGCTGGGTCCATTTCATGCCCGAAGTACGGCGATAGGGTACACCACCCATCACGCCGGGACTTAATAATTAACTTTATTACATTTTAGCCCAACCTTAATATTTTTTGTATGTATTTCCCGTTTTTATTTATGAACCTATTTCTTCATTGCATTATGTATGTATATACACTCACGGACATCTTCATTTCACACACAGAGAGGACTGAAGTTAACATGGTTTATTGTTTATAATTTACATCCTTTTTCTATTTTGTAACATTTGATTATATCCTTTGTTTTCCTTGCACGCCTGAATTGTTTTTAAAATGGGCTTTGTAATATAACTATATATCTGAGGATAGAGGCGCTGTATGCTGAAATACAGGCTAACAACCTACTCAGCAGCAGATGCTACATATGTGATACACAAAAATATGTTTGTTAAGCAGAGTTCTTTCTATATGTATAACCTGTGTTATGTTAATTTTTTGGAATCAAATAAATTTATTTATTATTATTATTATTATAATATTTTAATATTTGTATTCCTAGATTCCTTTATTTTATTTATTTAAAGACTTACGGCTATCATTTATTTATGCAGGTGTATATCTTTTTAAATATTTTTTTATATTCTAAAGATATAATTACATATATTGTTAAAATTAACTTTGACTTGTAGAAAGTATACTTTATGTATCTATTTTGCAAAAATAAATATTTTGATTTGATTTGATTTGATTTGGGTGTACGAGTGTAAAATGAAAATTGTATTTCACAGTCCCTCCTCTGCAAACCCCCTGACAACCTATAGTGACGTTGTATTTTTAATATACAATATTGTAAAAAGAAGCAATCAATTGTGTTGGTTAATGAACAGTCACAACAGAGCAGAAAATCCGTAAACAGTAACAGCGGGTCTCATTTGCCGCACATGCCACCTAGATGTCGTGTGTCTAATGACGAGCTATTCGCCCCCAGCAGCGGCTGCACTCGAACCACAGACACGATACCTAGTTCTAACTATTTAAGCTTTATAAAATGTTCTGGCGACCTACTTAAAACTAACTTTCTTTCAATATTCACACACCACTCAAAGTTTTTCCTAAGCAATTTTATACATTTTTATATCTGTGTTGTGTTTAACCTTTATTTTATGGGGTCAACCGTAATCGTATGTGTCTTTAACTTCAATCCATCCATATATCAGCCCGTGTTCGTCCACTGCTGGATATAGGCCTTTCCAAAATTTCGCTACTCATCGCGGTCCTCCGCCCTCCTCATCCAGCCACCACCCACAACGTCCTCCAAGTCGTCGGTCCAGCGGGCACGAGGTCGGCCTACACTACGCTTTGCTGTACGTGATTTCTATTAAAAAGCCTTTCAGCCTCAACGGCCATCATGTCGGCGAACCCATTGATGCTGTAGGCTATGTTGGTTACTTTCGATCTCCGACGGATCTCCTCATTTCGGATTCTATCCATCAGAGATACCCCAAGCATAGCCCGCTCCATAGCTCGCTGAGCGACCTTAAATCGGTGGATCAGGCCCTTTGTAAGAGACCACGCTTCTAGCGCCATACGTCATCACATCACTCATCACAGGAAGGAAGCACTGCGCCTTTAGTATTAGTATAGTGTACTTTATGAAATAGTATTTGTCCGCAGCTCCGCCCGCGTTGATTCAATCTCTGCCCCGTTTTCGGCTTGGGCGTTATTTTATCAATTATGTTATTGTATATTGAAGAGGATCACTATGGTCCAAATCCGTTAAGTGGCTCACGAGTTAAAAGGGAACAGCGAGACAAAACTCTTAAATTTCCAGTTTTGAAACGGAATATAGGTACATTTACTATCTATATATATAAGGTCCTACAAATCAATTTTTTTTTTATATTGATGATTGAGTGTCCCTATTATAATAAAGTTGGGGACTAATTGTGGCGTTAAAATCCACAATTGAGGGCTGGTTTAATATATGGTAAAGTACAGAATATATGAAATTATGTGTCGTAACATTTCATCTAAAACTCAGACTAAATACCAAAACTAGCTCTAAAAGACAATTTAGGACGAAGATCCGATTAAAATTACTAATTTTGTCAAAAAAAAATTGAAAATTTGTCAAATGGAAGATATTATAACTAAAAAGAGTTTCTATAATTATTTTTGAAGAATTTTAGTTAGTATAATTGTAATATTTAATTTAGGTAAATTTGAGCGCGTTCGCAGCTTGATGCCCTCTCGAAAGACAGAGAGATCAGCAGTATAGGACGTGAGAAAGCAAGACGCACGCACTAAGGTCACCAGGTGTAGTGGTCGTCTTAAGGAGACTTCGCGGTCTCATTTCAAAACGCACAACAATCAATCATAAGTTTGTCTTTTTCAACGACACCGTGAGCAACCGTCTTAAAAGAAGCTCCCAAAAGTCATTATATTTTTACATCACGTTTTTTTTAAATATTTCGTTTGTCATAACAGCCACGGCTCAGAGCGCGCTATTTTAAATAATAATGAAACGATGTAGCAGTCAGTTCTAGTTGATGCAAAATCAGGTGCTCATTGCCAGGTGCTATATACCCATTGATTTAAAGGTAAGGATTTGGCTGAACGAACAAGTGCTGCGAATATTTTTCATACAAGAAAAGACGAGCGCTATCTATTGGAACTTCTTATATCTAAGTCAATGACGGCTCACGTTAGGTACTATCAGCAACCAATGTGACCACATACGGTAGATTTCTACTATTTTGGGAGATTTTTTTGTATGGGTATTTTAGTGGCGGTTGCTGGCCCAAGGAACACTTGTTGCACATTACCGGTTTATTGTTGGTTAAGTATTTTAATTATGTTTAAACTCTTGCGTTTCGTACACATAATAATTTATGATATTTAAAAGGGTCGACTGCGATCCAATTTTTATGTTTTATGTCATTTTCAAAAAAAAGCTAGCTAGCTTTTAGCTTATAAAGAAAAACTATCAGAGGCACGAAAAATATTTTGTTTTTGTCATATCTCCGGAACGGTTGGTCTTGGTACCCTAAATCTTGGACCTCAGGGGTCCAAAAAATTGTCATTGTTTTTCAAGTGTCAAATCTTTTTTGGCCCATATCTCCGTAACGGATGGAATTTGAACCCTCAAATTTGGACCCCAGGGATCAAAAAAATTTTTTTTTCTGCTTATTCGGATAGATCTCGTAAAGCCCTTTTTAAAAAATAGCAAGAACAGGGGTCTAGCTTCAACCGCTTAGGAGATATGTGCTGAAAAAGATTGGACACTTGAAAACAAAAGACAATTATTTTTGGACCCCTTGGGTGCAAATTTAAGGGGTTCCAAGACCAACCGTTCCGGAGATATGGGCCAAAAAAGATTTGATACTTGAAAAAGAAAGACAATTTTTTCGGACCCCTTGGTTCAAAACTTGGGGATTCCAAGACCAACCGTTCCGGAGATATGGCCAAAAGAAATTTTTCTTTTCAAACATTTAAATATTTTTTTTTTGGGAACCTCGGTGTCCATATATGGGGCTTCCGAAAATTTTGGGGTCCAAAAATCTTATACTTGACCGACTATGCAGGAGGAATTTTTTCCCGTTCAAATCTTCGGTCTCGCTCGCCAGCTCAGTAAAACACCAGTAGGAATTTTTTCCCATTCAAATATCTCAACGGGAACAGGATTTAGCGAAAATGTCAAAACTGTCAAAAGTTTTTTCCATGGATACTGGCTCGACCTTCGGTTTCGCCAGCTCAGTTAGACAGGAGAATTTTTTTCCGATACCAAAATCCGATGTGTACATCGCGGCGTGAATTAAAGAAAGTTATATGTGCTGACTGGAGCGCGGGGCGCAATGGCAAGCAGCGCAGCGGCGGCGGATCAAAGTACTCTTCACGATGCATGCAGTCGTATTTATTATAACTTGTATGAAATTAATGAATTAATGATAAAATAAAATAAGAATTACTGCTGTTTGATTTTACAAAAACCTCATCGATCTGATCACTTTCGAAACTTAGTATTTTCCATGAGTTTAATAGCTAGATTTTACCCGCCTACCAGTGACAGCAGGATAGTATGAATGAACAAATTCAATGCGTGCAAAAGAGAACGTGTCCGGTTCGCCGGGCGTCGTCGACATTCAAACTAAACGGAGCCCTGGTAGATTTTGGTAAATTTGGGAACGGTAACACTGTGATGTTCACTATGGCGAACAAAATGACGTTTGTGAAAAACAAATCCATTCTTTGATTAATATTAAGTGAAAATAGTGCAATTGACAATATTTCTAACTTCCCGGTGATAAGAAATGTCATTTTTTTGTTTCTTTATCTTCCTACTGTGGCTTGAACAACTTTTCGCCACAAAACACGGCATTCTCGTACAGAGTTTGTGCACAACGAGAACACGTCCGCAACCGACAATGTAACCAGCGCGACTGAATGAATTTCGGTGTCCGCATCAGTTTTGGACATCGTTTATTTGGCGACATGTTAGCGCGCTCATAAGCCCATCCCTACCTTTAAATCAATGTAAATACCCTTAATTTTAGCTGAAAACAAAAATAAAGCAATGTCTGAACTAATAATGTACTTTAAATATATAAGGTGACTTTAATTTATATGGCCGCATTCATACTGGAGGCTTGGTAAGTGATCAGTATCACTGATCGATAACACTTTTTGTTAACTTCGCAAAATAAAATCTTGACGTCCTTGACATCCCATAGTCATTGACTCGGGGCTCGTCTTGCGTTTGTAAGGAGCACAAAAAACGAATTTCACAAAAAGGGTCATCGAACCTTAATACTGAGTACTTACCGACTCTACGGTATGAATTTGGCTGCGTAAATTAAAGTCACCTTATATAGTAGTGGACAGATAACTAGAAACACTTCATATAAATTACTAGCTTTTGCCCGCGGCTCCGCCCGCGTCGAAAAGATTTTCGTGGAAATAAGGAAAACAAAATAATTTGATTTTTTGAACGACTATATGCAACGGACACCATGTTTAAGCAAAGTGCTAATAAAGACCAATCGCACGCCCATAAAGCAGCTAAGCAGCGCTTTTTCTCCCGACTTGATTCACAAATATTGAACTTTCAGACTGAAAACTTATTTTTTTTACAATAAAATATAGCTTTTGTTACTCAAAAATAGTGTAGCCTTTTACGAAAGAAAACATTTTTGGAATCGGGTAACTTTTCCAAGCTTAATATTAGCAAGAGGTGTGTCAGGACCGTTGTATTAAATTTAAATATAGCCGATTTTACTCAAAAATAGTGAAGCTTTTTACAAAAGAAAGAATTTTTAGAATCGGTTCAGTAGTTCCAAAGATTACCTCAAACATACAAAAGCAAGAGGTGTGTCAGGATCGTTGTATTGAAATTAAATATAGCCAATGTTACTCATCAATAGTGTAGCCTTTTACAAAAGAAAACATTTTTGGAATCGGGTAACTTTTCTAAGCTTATTATTAGCAAGAGGTGTGTCAGGATCGTTGTATTAAATTTAAATATAGCCGATTATACTCAAAAATAGTGAAGCCTTTTACAAAAGAAAGAATTTTTAGAATCGGTTCTGTAGTTCCAAAGATTACCTCAAACATACAAAAGCAAGAGGTGTGTCAGGATCGTTGTATTAAAATTAAATATGGCCTATGTTACTCATCAATAGTGTAGCCTTTTACAAAAGAAAACATTTTTGGAATCGGGTAACTTTTCCAAGCTTAATATTAGCAAGAGGTGTGTCAGGATCGTTGTATTAAATTTAAATATAGCCGATTATACTCAAAAATAGTGAAGCTTTTTACAAAAGAAAGAATTTTTAGAATCGGTTCAGTAGTTCCAAAGATTACCTCAAACATACAAAAGCAAGAGGTGTGTCAGGATCGTTGTATTGAAATTAAATATAGCCAATGGTACTCATCAATAGTGTAGCCTTTTACAAAAGAAAACATTTTTGGAATCGGGTAACTTTTCCAAGCTTATTATTAGCAAGAGGTGTGTCAGGATCGTTGTATTAAATTTAAATATAGCCGATTATACTCAAAAATAGTGAAGCTTTTTACAAAAGAAAGAATTTTTAGAATCGGTTCTGTAGTTCCAAAGATTACCTCAAACATACAAAAGCAAGAGGTGTGTCAGGATCGTTGTATTAAAATTAAATATGGCCTATGTTACTCATCAATAGTGTAGCCTTTTACAAAAGAAAACATTTTTGGAATCGGGTAACTTTTCCAAGCTTAATATCAGCAAGAGGTGTGTCAGGATCGTTGTATTAAATTTAAATATAGCCGATTATACTCAAAAATAGTGAAGCTTTTTACAAAAGAAAGAATTTTTAGAATCGGTTCAGTAGTTCCAAAGATTACCTCAAACATACAAAAGCAAGAGGTGTGTCAGGATCGTTGTATTGAAATTAAATATAGCCAATGTTACTCATCAATAGTGTAGCCTTTTACAAAAGAAAATATTTTTGGAATCAGGTAACTTTTCCAAGCTTAATATTAGCAAGAGGTGTGTCAGGATCGTTGTATTAAAATTAAATATGGCCTATGTTACTCAACAAATAGTATAGCTTTATACAAAAGAAAGAATTTTTTGAATCGGTTCAGTAGTTCCAAAGATTACCTCAAACATACAAACAAACAAACAAATTTTTCTTTATAAATATAAGAAAAAATATTTATATAGATGAAAGTATAAAAGCAACTGGCAATATTCATGAAAAATGAGGGGCATGCCAAAAGAAGTTAGATAGTCTTTACTCATTGGTTTGTCACTGGCACGTTAGAACTTTACGTATAGGCCGGTTATCAGCAAATAATTTTGAATATAGAACAGTCGTTAATTCAAATTATTTTTTATTTACTTTGTTACTCCGAGAGAATTTGGCGGGAATTCGTTCGTAGCAATGGAGCTCACTCGAAGAGATTTTCGGACAATGATTTATTATGACTAAAAAAAGGTTTAAAGCCTCAAGAATGTTTTGAACTTTTGGTTACCACTTTTGATGAATCTGTTTGTTCACGCGCAACAGTTTATAATTGGTTTGCTGAATTTAGAAGAGGACGCGAAAGCTTTGAAGATGAGGCGAAGACTGGTCGGCCGGGCCGCCAACAGCGGTCACTCAAGAAAATTTTCGAGCAATCGAAAAACTTATTCGTGAAAATCGGTGAATTACATATGTAGAGCTCGAACTAGAAGTGGGCATTGGATTCCTAAACGACCATCTTTCTCTCCGTAAGCGTTGTTTGAGATGGCTGCCGCACAAACTCACCAATTAGCAGAAAGAGCGTTGCGTGGATTGGTGTAAATTTATGATAGACTAGCTTTTGCCCGCGGCTCCGCCCGCGTTATATTCGGTTTAATGACATGCTTTTTCCGGGATTAAAAGTAACCTATGTGTTAAGTTGGGGTATAAGCTATATCCATTCTAAATTTCATCCAAATCCGTCCAGCTGTTTCAGCGTGAAAGTGTAACAAACATACACACACACAAACTTTCGCATTTATGATTAGTGTGAAGTGTGATGAGATAACATAGCCTTGTCTTTATAATAGTCTCCATCTATTGTGAATATAGACACAGAAAAATTAATGACACACATAAATAGTAAATTCGCAAGTATGCGTCAAGAGCTTCAGCAAGACATCACCAAGTCTCTGCACTCGGTTCAAGAGGACATGAAAAAGCTCCTACAACAAAGTGAAGCATGGGAATCTCGTCTCAAAACTCTGGAAACTAGAATGACCGAGCTAGAATCAACCAGCACCGAAACTATTCAGGCTGAAAATATGGAACTTCGTAAAGATCTTGAATCGATCACAAAAAAGTTTGATGACATGGACCAGGCCTGCCGTAGCTGTAATCTCGAGATCCAAAACATACCTGAGAAGAGAAGCGAGAACCTGGTTAAATTAGCTATAGATATTGGCTCTCTAGTTGGCGTACCGATTTCGGCCGAGAGCATACGCGCTGTGCACCGTGTTGCGCATAACTCTCCCAATTCTCGCCCCAAAAACATCGTTCTTCAGCTGACAACCCGCCGCCTGCGTGATGACGTGCTGAGTGCGGCTCGTGCTCGTCGCAGGCTGACCACTGAGCAACTTAAACTGCCAGGATCTGGACCACCCACTCCTTTCTACGTAAATGAACATCTGTCACTGAAAAATAAACTTATTTACGCTAAAGCCCGGGTTCTACGCAAAGAAAAGAACTACAAATACGTTTGGCTTAAAAACGCAACTACTTTCATGCGAAAAACCGATGATAGCAACATTTTTCAGATAAGACAAGAAAGCGATCTTTCCAAAATTGTATGACTATTCTGTACACTAGTTTTTTTGATAAGATTATTTTTAAGTTTTATTGAAAAGTTTAAATATTTTATCGCATGTTTAGATTTAGATTTAGATTCGCTTTATTTGTATAGTATATTTACATTTAATGAAATTGAACGCTTTCTTAAAAAAACACTATTTATTTATTCCATAACGTTGTTAACATTGTTTGCAGGCTCTTACAAAGCAATGCAACATTATTTATTGAATTTCATAAATGCCTCGGCCGCGATAAACTTCACAGTATATCTTAAACACAAAAATCGACAAAAAAGTATTTACAATAATTCATTGTCTGGTCAGCGACATATTGTCGTCAGTGAAACACTCTTTTACAATTTTCATGAAAGGTAGCCATGACCTCAATATTTATTACCAAAATTGTCGCGGAATTCGAAGTAAGCTCAAAACACTACGTTTGAATATTATGAATAGTGATTATGATGTTCTGGTCCTTACGGAGACATGGTTATTGGAGGGAATCTTTGACGTTGAGGTTATTGGGGATGGGTACACTGTATTCCGTAATGATAGGACACCACTTACCTCTACAAAAACCGATGGAGGAGGTGTATTAATTGCAGTTAAGAGTAAATTTAACGTTATACGCCGTCGTGACTGGGAATCACCGTTTGTTGAAGAGATAGCGCTATTATTTCCATTCGGTACTGAAGGTCTATTTCTCAATGCCTGTTACATACCCCCCGATTCAAAGAAAACTATTTATGACAGTCATTTTAGTAAAATTTATGACATTAGTGTCGAAGTCCCTGACTATAACGTCGTTCTTATAGGCGATTATAATCTGCCTGATATCGAATGGAGCTTTTCAACTGATAATAATAATAATTCACAAGGAACTTTAAGCAATCCTTCCACTGGAGTTGACCGATTACTCGAAACATTGATGTCATACCTAAATCTAATACAGTACAATAACATATTCAACGATTTCGGCCGCTTACTCGACTTTGTTCTCTCCAACACAACATGTACCGTTTCACTTTGCGATTCACCGCTGTCTAAAGTGGATGTCTATCATCCTCCTCTTACACTGACTTTACCTTTTCCTATAATTCCTAATTCCCTACCTAATGTAGAAATCCCGAAGTATAATTTTTACAAAGCTAATTACAGTTCTATTAACTCTAAAATTTCCAATATAGACTGGACGACTGAACTTAGTATGTTAACTATTGAAAATGCAGTTGATCGCTTTTATGTCATGTTATATGGAATACTGAATGCTGAAGTCCCATTAGTTAGAGTAAAGCCTGCAAAGTATCCTATTTGGTTTTCGCGTGAATTAATTACAGAGTTGAGACTAAAGGAAAAGGCTTGGATTCGCTGGAAGACCTACGGTTGTTTGTCTGACTATAATCGTTTCTCTGGAATTCGGACTCGTGTAAAAGAGCTGCTTCACAGTTGTCACGCATCATATATAAAAAATATCGAGTTGTCAACTAGAACCAATATTAAATCATTTTGGAAATATACATCTTCCTTGAAAAAAACCAATACTGGATATCCTTCTACAATGAAATTTCAGGATCAATCATCCCATAGTCCTTCAGATATTTGTAGCATGTTTTCGAATTATTTTTCTTCCGTTTTTGAACCAGCAGATCATGATGCCTATGACACCGATTTTACAGATTTACATGATGACACTACTTTGAGTGCTCCCTTATCACAAATAAAATTTTCTAAATCTGAAGTCGAGAAAGCCCTTCTTGATCTTGATTGCAATAAAGGTCCTGGACCGGATAAAATAAGCTCTATTTTTCTGAAACAAACAGCTTCGACAATCTGTGTACCGCTGTCACTGCTTTTTAATTTGAGTCTGCATGAGGGGATCATTCCTTCAAGGTGGAAAAGTGCTCACATCACGCCTATTCATAAAGGTGGTGCTAAAAATTATGTTGAACATTATCGTCCCATTTCAATATTAAGTATAATACCCAAAGTTTTTGAGAGATTAATACATAATAAAGTATATCCCTATTTCGAACCAACTCTAGATGAACGACAGCATGGCTTTGTGAAGTCGAAATCAACTGTTTCAAACCTTTTAATTTACACAAACTTTATTTTTAAATCATTGGATAATGGATTGGCTGTAGACTCCATTTATACTGACTTTCGCAAGGCCTTTGACAAAGTAGACCATAAACTTATGTTGCGAAAACTTTACTTAAATGGAATAAAAGGCAATTTGCTGCGATGGTTCTCATCTTATTTATGCATGAGACACCAAGCAGTTGCACTTAATGGTCATATTTCACCGTATACTACTGTTACGTCTGGTGTCCCACAAGGCTCAATTTTGGGCCCCTTACTTTTTATTATATTTATTAACGACATTATAGTTTGTTTTCATCACTCTCAGTTTTTAATGTATGCAGATGATTTAAAAATATATAAACGTATTGATACCAATGTCGATTCTCGGCAATTACAGGAGGACTTAGACAGATTATACGCTTACTGTATCAATAATAAGTTAGTACTTGCCGAGAATAAATGCAAGGTAATGGCTTTTTCTAAGAAGAGAACAAAACACATTTTTAACTACAAACTTGGGAATAACACCTTAGAAAATGTCACGCAAATTCGGGACCTGGGCGTACTATTCGACACAAAATTAACATTTAATTTCCATATCGAAAACATGGTTAAAAAAGCATATCAAATGTTGGGTTTTATTCTAAGAGTAGCAAAATGTTTTAAAAATCCCTTTACTTACATCATTTTATATAAATCTTTAGTTAGGTCACAATTGGAATATGCCTCTTCGATATGGAATCCAGTCTATGACTATTATGTCCAAAAAGTTGAGATGATCCAAAAGAGATTTGTGCGCGCCTTAAACTATCGTCTCAGGCATAGCCGTCTTTCTTACAATGATCTTTTAGTCAAGTTTGGGCTAATGTCTCTCACCGACAGAAGAAGTCTGGCCGACTCCGTTGTCCTTCGTAGTATATGCGTTGGAGAATACAAATGCCCAGATCTTTTATCTCAAATTGATTTTCGTCTTCCAAGTCTCCGTCAACGTAGCACTATATCCAAGTATTTATTTTATCTCAGGAGGACTAGAACACAAAATGGCAAAAGAGCCCCAATATATCGTATGTGCAAGAGTGTAAATGTTTTGAACATTGATTTCTTTAATTGTTCACGAAATAGTTTTAAAAATAAAGTTAAGAAAGCGTTAAACAACAAAATCAAACAGTAATTCAAATTTCATGTAGATTCCATGTTATTTTTATTTATTCTTTTTATTTTTTAGATTGCATGCGCATGCTTACTTTTAAGTTATAATTAAGTTATGATTAAGTTTAAAAAAAGTCTAGTTATTACTTTCTCAATCTACATAATTTTACTCGTCTGATCCTATCTGTGAGAATGTCAAGGAAATAGATACATCTAAACTAGTTTAAATATCATAGTTATTAAGTCTAAGTTGTATTTGTTTCTGTTTTTTCTCCTTGAATAAATAAATAAATAAATAAATATCCACAAACGATTAAAGACCGCGCTAATTAGACACCTGATTTTTCAATGATATTGATCTATCTTACAAGAACCATGCATTTTTCCGGGATAAAAAGTAGCCTATAGGTTAAGTTAGGTTAAAACCTATACTTATTCTAAATTTCATCCAAATCCGTTTAGCCGTTTCAGCGTGAAAGAGTAACAAACATACACACACACACACACACGCACAAACTTTCGCATTTATAATATTAGTAGGATAAATTCAACGGCGGCGAGAAAATAGTATATTATGCAATTAGTGAATAAAGGACGGAGTAAAAGCGAGGGCCATAGATGAATCACGAGCGTAGCGAGTGAATTAAGTGTTAGAATCCTGAGCGACGCAAGTTGTTCATAGCCCTCAATATAAATCCGTACTTTATTCAAGAGTTGCATACTATTAATTTATACCATGACTACGAGAAAAAGAAATAAGTGAAGCAAAAATAGACATTTAATGAAGAAAAAAAGTAAGGTTAACTTAATTAAAATGCACATTAAAATGGCGACAAGTACTAAAATTAAGAGTAATTTTCCTATTACTATTATTGGGATGGTCAACTTTGTGTTCGTACAACTTACAGTATTCAAAATGGTGCCAATTTATTATATTTATATTTTTTTTTTCTGTAATGGCAGCAAAGAAAACAAAACAGTTTTTATTTTAATGCTAAACTCCTTGTCGCAAATATCGACCAATCAAATCTCGAGGAGTTATTTGCACAAAGAGTTTTTATGTCGAGTATTCTTTGCGCAAGGAGTTTGTATCGAGTATTTTTTGCCCAAGGAGGTTGTATATTGTTGTTATTATATATGATTTTGGAGGTTGAATATATTGGTGGGTTAGAAATTCAAACACCAAAAT
Source organism: Ypsolopha scabrella (assembly GCA_910592155.1). Classification (NCBI taxonomy): domain Eukaryota; kingdom Metazoa; phylum Arthropoda; class Insecta; order Lepidoptera; family Ypsolophidae; genus Ypsolopha; species Ypsolopha scabrella. The sequence continues at coordinate 15,490,842 of OU342960.1, forward strand.
AGTGATTTAAAGGCCTTTTTATTCACTATTTTCAGTGAATAAAATAATCTTTTTAGGGTGGGAATGGTATAAAATACGTTTATGATATACTGACTGGTGATGAAACATGGCTTTATAACTACGATCTTGAAACAAAGCGCCAGTCGACGGTATGGTGCTTTGATGATGAGCCAACTCCCACGAAATGTTGCCGTGCACGAAGCATGCAGAAACAAATGGTTTCTGCAAGACAGGTCATATTGCTACTGTGGTGTTAGTTACAGGATCGAAAAACCGTTAACTCTAAATGGTACGTGACAGTTTGGGCCCCAAAGGTACTGTCAGCTTGGAGTGACAAGCGGCCGAAGTCAGGAAACCGGCAGCTTCTCTGGCATCATGACAATGCCTCGGCGCACACGTCTGCCAGTATACTCGACTTTTTCAATACGAAAAATGTGCCTATCCTACCTCACCCACCATATTCCCCTGACCTAGCACCTTGCGAGTTTTACCTGTTTCCAGAAATAAAAGAATAATTAAAAGGCAAGAGGTTTGAAAACAAAGAAGATGCACTCACTGCATATAATTTAGAGATTTCAGAGGTGTCTAAGAAGAGTGAGAAGAGGTATTTTCTAAATGGTTTAGACGTATGGAAAAGTGTATACGTGCTCAGGGGGAATACCTTAAGAAGTCTGATATCTACAATAAGGAATAAATAATATAACATCAATCCATCCAAGAACCATCAATCGAATCCATCCAATATATAAATAATATAGTTTTTGAATATCTAGTTTTATTTGGCATGAACCTCGTATGTGGTTTAATAACTAATAAGCATGCAAAAATTATAACCAATCAAATGAAATACTCATAAAAAAAAAACACAAAATGAGTTTAAACCTTATATAGGTCTATTTTTTGTTACTGGCCGTTTGGTCGCCTAATTAGAAACACTTTAGAAAAGTATCCATGGTCCGTTCCATTTTTGAAATTGAAAAAAGAAAATAATCTTTCTGCGCTTTTTATACCGTTTGGCGGCAATTGAACTTCAATTCGGAATTTTGTGGTTAATAAGTTTTGTTGAAAATTCGCAAAAATAAAAGTTATGACGGATCAACTAGGCAAATAATTGTTATTATGTATTTCGATCAAAAGTGGAAGTATAGGAAAATGGCTGACCATTTGAAATGTTCTGTAAAGAAAAATGTTAATGCTATTACCCATTATAAAAGACACGGAACTATAAAAAATGCTCTCAGAAAGGCTCGACAGAGAAAAAAATCCCCGAGAGAAGATATGCTAATCGTACGTGTTGCTAAACAAGATCCTTTAAAGGTTCCAACCAGACAATAAATTAAGTTTTTCCGCCTGATGACCCTAGAAACGTTTGCTGGTACGCCGAAGATTAGTGGAAGCTAAATTGTGTGGGAGGGTTTCTCGAAATGTACCACCGCTTCTTACCAAGAAACACCGAGGGAAGCGCTTATTATTCGCGAAATAACCTGTTAACTGGATGGTACTACAATAAAAAAAGTTTTATTCTCAGATGAAACAAAAATAAACATGGTAAACTCTGACAGAAAGCGCTATGTTAGACGTCCAGTAAACTATGCTTCGATTATAAATACACAAGGAGCATAGTCAAGCACGGTGGTGGAAATATTAAAGTATGGGGATGTTTTTCCGGAGGTGGAGTTGGACCTGTTCGAAAGATTGAAGGTACAGTGGATCAACTTTAGTACAAAAACATCTTAGAGGAGACAATGATTCCCCACTCTGACGACCATTTGCCTGTAACCTGGATCTTTCAGCATGACAATGACCCTAAACACACGGCCAACAGTGTCAAATGTTTTCTTAGGGAACAGCGTATTTCCGCCTTAGACTGGCCTGCAAATAGTTCGGATTTAAACCCTATAGAAAATCTGTGGTATTTCGTTAAAAAAAAGTTTCAAATAATCGCAACTCCAATCAAAACGAACTTTACGAAAAATATCTGAATTTGCTTGAATCAATGCCACGTCGTTGAAGAGCTGTCATTAACAACAAAGGCTTCGCAATTAAATATTAATTATAACTAAATTTTGTAGCCTAGGAACAGTATCACTAAAATATAATACTGATTACATGTACTAATAAATTATATACATTTTCAGTGTATTTTTCTGTTGTTTCTAATTAGTTGTGCAGTAGGTGTTCAGTTTTTGGTTCGAATTTTAATATTATAAATGGCGGTTGTTTAGTCGGATCTCTGTTTTCGTTCTAATAAATTATAAGTAATTCAACATATTTGATGCTATTTGTTGTTTCATTTCCAAATAAAAGTGTTACAGCAAAGTATCTTATTTGATGTCAAGATCCATTGAAAGTGTTTCTAATAATTATATGTCCACCACTGTATAAGGTGACTTTGGTTGATATAGCCATATTCATACTGAAGATTTGGTAAGTGGTCAGGTCCAAGATAAAATTTACTTAAAAACCTTTTAAAAAACTATGCGATCAATCCATTGCGCTTCAAATCCCTTTAAGAAATCTCCAAGGTACAGTGAAAACCGCATTAGAATCCACTGAATGGTTTTCTGCCCCCTGATTCTGTATCGTAAAATCAGTTGCCAAACCAAGTGCCTATCGTCGAAAACATACATATCCGCTTATTTAAGGATACTTTCACGCTTCAAATGACGTAACAATTCGTAAATAGTTCAATACCCATCGAAGGTTATTTTAGAAGTTCATTTTTATCTGTTTTTTGTGGATAGCAACCATAATGGCAACCAACACTGAGTTACATAATAGGTCCGGTGGTTATAATATTCAGCAAGCATCACGGCTATGCCACATGGAGGGAAATTACCTTAAATACTGTAGATGGAACATTTTACTGAAAAAAGACATAATTTTTATTTAAAAAACAATTTAAACTGCATTCATAGATTTTTAATCGAACCCGCTACACGAGAAAAATAATTACTTTGTAGCTTTATCATACTGATCAAAAGGCTTTATCTTAAGGATTATTTTTTTCTAAATAACATAGTATCAGAATAAAAGGAAGAACGCAAATTTTAACATTTGATGTGAAATTTTGTTAAGAAAAATGAAAAGCTGACAATTGCCGTAAGGACATACAACTAACATTATCATCAGTACCTATTACTAATAAATGTACCCACTTGAGAAGTATGCGTCATTTACCTATTTAAGTGCATGATAAAATGATAAAGAGATACGACAAATCGAGCCGTATCCTGAGCCGAAAGACGCGTAAATTATTATGTCCATTGCAATGAGGCTGGCTGATTATAAAGAAATAATTCAAAAATGAGTTCCATTTTCAAACTTTTATTCTTTTGTTTCTGTGATTTTCATTGTAGGATTTTTGCATTGTGTTGTGCATTTTTTACATAACCATGGCTGTTACGTAGTAAACATTAGGTATATTCTCTTTGACCATGACGAATCAAAAGAATTTTGATTTAATGGAAGCATACCATGGGTGGCCAAATTATAAGGGACAATATAAATTTACTGAAATGTTCATGTTGGAGTGAATTTAATGAGGGAATAAATAGTATCTTAATAGTAACTTAATGTTTATTCGTAAGAGGGATTTTTATTTAGAAAATAAAAACAGCATTAAGTAATAAATTATACTTATTAGGTGTAATGAAATAAAAAGTGATGACTGCACAATCTAAGATACTTTTACTGAATATTTGGTAATTCTACCTTTTACTGCGATTACGGCTTCCAGGCGTCGGGGCATGCTGTTTATGCAGACTTTTTCCTAATGCCGGAGATACACGTCATGATGCCAAATTCTGATAAGGGTTTCAACCATTCGCTGTTTGGTGGTGATGACTTCTTTGGCAATCTCCTGTTTCGTGAGCTCCCATTGGTTTTCTATGGGGTTCATATCTGGCAAATTTCCTGGGCAAGGCAAAACACACGCGTTTTTATCAGCTAGGAATGTAGTAACATTCCTGCCCGGATGGCAAGGTGCCGAGTCGTGCCTAAACAAATACTCTTCATTATCAGGGAACCATTCTTGAAGTATAGGCAGAAGCTGCCTTTTAAGTACTAGCTTATACTGGTCTTGCCTCATAGTTCTTTCCACAATATAGAGGGGTCCCATACCCTTGGCTGAGATAACAGACCAAACCATTATGCTAACAGGGTGTATAACCCTCTCGACAAGGCAGTCCGAGTGGAGCTGCTTTCCTGGGCGAAGTCGGACAAAGGAGCTTTTGTCCACAGAAATTTGAAAAGTCGACTCGTCGGAAAAGCAGACCTGTAAAATATTAACATTTTATAAAAAACATAACTCAATTTTAAAATTGTTATATTTTCTTGACTCCAGTCCTCAACAGTCATGTTTAGATGTTCCCTGGCCCATTGCAGTTGCTTTTTATCATGACCTCAGTCAGCCATGTTTTTTCGACTGGGCGACGACCCATCAGGTTCTCTTCAGCTAATCGTTTCCGGACTGTCCTTTTAGAGAGGGCGATTCCTTGCTTGTTCATGATTGTAGTCAGTCGTGCAACGCTCTCTTTACGATTTTGAAGACAAATTTCCCTGATTTTACGGTCATCACGGGTGCTAGAGATTCTTTTTCTGACACATTTTCCAACGCGGTTTACTGTCAAATGCAGTTTATTATCAATTTTTACTTTAAACCTGCTGACCCTTGACTTCGAAACACCTGTGTGTGCTGCTATTCTCCTCTGGAAATATGAGGAGTGAAGTAATAGGTTATCTATCTCCCTAGATTTTCTTGAGGATATGTCTGAAGATTTCCCCATACTGAAAAAACAAAAATAAGTAGTATCACGGTTACGTGTCAGCCGAATCGAAATCAATGCATTAAAATTAGCAAAACTACTTAATTAATTATTACATAAGACTTACGTTGGATAGTCTTGGATCAAAAAAACTTGCAAATTAATTGTTCCCGAAACTAATAACCGATCTCAATAATTTTCACCATTTAGCAGTCGAATGATAAATTACCGCTTTTTTTAAAAAACAATATAGGCTCAAGGTGTTGGTACATAAAAAAATATATAAGACCAGAAACAAAAACACAACAGAAAAAACATTTAGAGTATAGTTGTTTACTCACAAAATACATTTAAACTGAAAATTACAAAAAATAAGGACTGTCCCTATTAATTTGGCTTTTTGAACCAGAAAAATATAACATTAGCCTTACAGTGGCACTGCAAAAGATATCCTGATAGAAATACACCATCTCGATTTATTATGAAACGGTTGGTGGATAATCTGCTAAATTTGGGACGTTTCGATCATCGCTTACCACAACCGCGGCACCAAATGATGAACACTGACGATGAATTCGACATTTTGACATACTTTGAGGCAAATCCTAAAAGTTCAGTGTGGGAAGGTGAAGAAGTAATCGGAATTTGGAAAAGCAAAATACACCGTGTACTGAAAAAATACAAATACAAAAGTTACGTTGAAGGGTGATTAGTACAAAAATTACTGCCGGGTGATGCTGAAAGACGACTTATTTTCTGCCATGAAATCGAAAGGCCTAGAGGATCAGTATTTTCTAAATAATATTATCTGGTCAGACGAGACAAACTTCAGCAATAATGGTATGTACAACCGACTAATCGCATTTGGTCCAGGGAGAATCCCTTACGTATCCGCGAGATTATAATCAAGTGCGTTTTTCGTTCAACTTATGGTGTGGGGTGGGGGATTGTAAAAAACGGGGTCCTCTTAGTACATTTTTACAAAGGGCATTTGAATACGGAAAGGTATTTAGAAATACTTGAGATTTTAAGAAATGAGATAAATAATCTTCCGGTTGCAGAACGACAAAACCTTATTTTTCAGCAAGATGGGGCTCCGGCTCATAACAGTCACAGAACAAGGGACTATCTCAATGAACACTTTCTTCCCTGGATTGGGACAAATGGACAAATTAGATGACCGCCGAGATCCCCAGATCTAACCCCGTTAGATTTTTTTATGGGGTTATGTAAAAAGTTTAGTTTACAACGAACCAGTATGAAAGTGTCCACGAGCTACAAACAGAACTTAGACGTATTATTCTAAATATACACCACAACAAGATCAAAAAATCGACAGGGAGCGAAATAATCAAATGAGTGCGACTTTGTATGCAACAGGAAGGGACTCATTTTGAGCATTTGATAAATTGATTAATTTTGTATTAAAAGTGTTAAAATTCATGGTGTTCTTACTATTTCTGACACATGTTATTTAGCAAAAAGTAATCCTTATGATGAAGCCTTTTGATCGGTATGATAAAGCTACAGGTTTTCTAGTGCAGCGAGTTCGAATCCCGGTTCAACCATGTGACTATTTAAAAATCTATGAATGCAGTTTAAATTGTTTTTTAAATTAAAATAATGTCTTCTTTTAGTAGTTTCCCTCCATGTGGCATAGCAGTAGGACGCTCAGCAGACAATCATAACAATTTACGTTATGAGATTTCAATTAATTCCAAATTGAGATAGATTTTGTTAATAGTAAATCACGTAACTAAATCAATGATTCCGACGGATATGATTACGTAATACACTACGAATGATTACGTAGTCGTCAATATAGAACCCTTGTATCTGTAAACGGGCATATTACATTCATTCGTTACCAATGGCACCCGCATACATTAGTCAACATTGACCGTGTCTGAGTGACAAAGGAGTAATCAAACCTTGGTGTTACAATTTACACCCCATTTAGGTTTGCTGTTTACAAGTCATTCGTATTTTTTACTTGAAATTAGATGACGTACACGTTTCATCTTTTGCTTGTTTACAATTTATTTACATAAGCATTTTAGATTTGATAACATTTTACGGTATTATTTTCTGTTGTCTGTAACTCTTACAAAATGTATGAAGAGTTTTTACATTTTTATTTATTTTTATTTTATTGTAAACTTTAAGTGTTATTATTTGTTTAATTGCAGACTCGAATTATTGGCACGTTTTTCATCGACATAGTCAAGGTTTTATGATAGGCGAACCCTATTTTACATCTTTAATAAAATAAGTATTCAATTTTAAACGAAATTCAGCCAAAAAGATGGGCCTACAAAGTCTTACTTACGGTCAATATGAGAATGTTCTCCAACAGCATGAATCCTTTATCGTTGGAAGATACAGCCATTGAGACAACAACCAATTATATAGCAAACATTATGTTTTCTTCCAATTATTACAATTGGTAACTATTAGTTAGCTATTCAACCTGATTGTGATAATAATATGTGTATCTCTCGTACTTATGTTACGTAACTTTTAAAGCTGCTATACAAAATGAAAATTAAGTAATTTTGATGTGATTGTATGAGCCCCTTTGCACCCCAGTAGTGGTACAATTTAATACATTTCATAAGTTTGTAATTTGTATTCGAATCATTTAAGTCCTTTAACTTATTTGAATGCTACGGTACCATCAAGCGTGAGTCCTACTGTCACTTAATCGGTTTTTTGAGAATACAGGCGCACTTATTTTTATATCACTGATTTATACCGATTTTTCAATAATAAAGAAACTTACGAAAAAACCTTTCTTCGCAATTTAATGATTTATTTTACATTAAAACTCTCTAGAGTACCCAGTCCCCTGGGTGATTATTACAAACATTCTTGCAATTATGTCACATAAATTATTTAATCGGCAACATACTTACCTTCTCACCCTTACAAACACATGCACTCTTTGAATTCTTTGATCACATGGTTCATATTCATTAGACATGCAAGACTATTTTGTTGTTATTTGTTAACCTACTTAAATAAATATTAATTTTATTTTTCGTGGTTTTGTATTCATGTCATTTGTTTTGTTAAGATTACATGTAATTAACATATTTTTAAGAAAAAACTGCGTTTTTACGTTTCAGTAAGAGTAAAATTTTAAATGTTTAATTGGGAACAGTTGTTACTGGCCCTATTCACTGCTTATATTTTTATTGTTGTAATTACCGTGTTATAACCGTGTGATAAATAAATAAATCAATAGGTCTATGAGAAATTAACAAGATTTAAGACGATCACACATATAAATGAATTCATAAGTGTGGCTTGATTTCGGTGAAGGATTTTTGGTCAATCATCCGATGCCTTAGTGGGAAATTCTATTCAGAATTGTCAAAACATCAGAATGATTTTATATTATCCGACAATAAGTTCGTAGCCATCGGTTCGGTTTAAATTTTTTAAATCGATATTTGAAATCATAATCTTATTGCTAAGAAGTGATAGTCACATTTTGTGGTAACCAGTCGATACCAAGTTTATTATTGTTTTGCGCAAAGGAGGACGTCTTTAAAACACTAGACTGGAATGGACGAGGCATAAACGTAAACGGAGAGTATATTTCACATCTTTGCTTTGCCGATGACATTGTGATAATGGCGGAATCACTGCAGGAACTGGAGGAAATGATGCGCGGCCTTAGCAATTCTCCGAGACGAGTAGGCCTGCGGATGAATTTGGATAAGACTAAGGTCATGTCCAACTGTCACGTCATTCAAGGGCCACCAACCATCGAAAATGTTAGCATCAAAGTTGTTCAAAAATATGTATGTTTATCTGGGTCAAGTCATACAGCTGGATAAAAACAACTTCAACGCCGAGGCTGACACAAGAATATGCTTGGGTTGGGCAGCATTCGGAAAGTTGCGTCTCATATTTACGTCGTCAATACCGCAGTGCTTAAAGGCTAAGATGTACAACCAGTGCGTCCTTCCTGTGATGACGTATGGCGCTGAGACATGGTCTCTTACAAAGGGCCTGATCCACCGATTTAATGTCGCTCAGAGAGCTTTGGTGCGGGCTATGCTAGGGGTATCTCTGATGGATAGAATCCGAAATGAGGAGATCCATCGGAGATCGAAAGTAACCGACATAGCCTGCAGAATCAGTAAGTTGAAATGGCAGTGGGCAGGCCATATTTGCCGCTGACATGATTTCTATTGGGGCCGAAAGGCTTTAGAATGGAGATGACGTACATCAAAGCGTAGTGTAGGCCGACCTCGTGCCCGCTGGACCAACGACCTGAAGGACAAACGTCGATCGACTGGATGAAGAGGACGGAGAACTGACATGAGTGGCGAAATTTGGGAAAGGTCTATGTCCAGCAGTGGACGAACACGGGCTGATGGATGGATGGATGGATTGCATGAAAGGATTTTCACCTCACAAGCTCAGAAAAGCTCTGTTTATCATTCGAAATCTGGGAGGAAAAGCGCACTTCATCCGCTAGCGTGGAAAGTGTTTTTAAAATTCGAATATTTTTATTCAATAAAGGTTTCGTACAATAATATTTCATACATCTATACAGAACCTCATTGGTTTCGTAATAGTTTATATTCTCTGCAGCCAGTCCACTGAAATGCAAATACTTATTTCATGTCATGCGCCAGCCTCCTTTAAAGAATAATCGTACTGGCCAGCAAGAAAATTTGATTAAAAACATAAACTTTAAAATTTTCTTCTCTTTATTCAATTCACTTTCCTTCCATTATTTTGGTTTGTTTTTTGATAGAATCGAAAAAAATCCTAAAATATGAGCAAAGCTAGCAACGACGAAGATATAAATTTAACACCTGCGGAATTAGTGCAAGCGGTACATGATGCCGAGTTGACTTTTCTTCCGAAAAAGTCGCGTGAAAAATACATAAAAGCGTACGATTTGTTTAATGTGTGGAGAAATTTTAAAGGCGCGAAAACGTTTTCGGAGACATTAATGCTATCATACTTCATTGAACTATCTGAAACAAGAAAATCAAGCACACTTTGGTTGGAGTATTTACTCGATGCTTAAAACCACAATAAACAGTTTTTCTTGCACCTAACATTTTCCTCGCTTTAGTGAGATGAAAAGTTGTGTGTTTCGCTCGGTAGCAACTTACTTCACGCTCTTACCTTTGAAACCCTCGCTACGCTCAGGATTCTATATTTGATCCTAGAATCCTTCGCTTGCTCGGGTTTTAATACAAGGTACTCGCACCAAAAATAAACTTTCCAGCCTTGCAAAATAAATAACTAATGTTGCAAGGCGACATCAACGTAACGCATAGGATGAGACCAGACGTCGATAATGGTTTACAGTCACAGACTGAACAACCGTTGACAGCTTGACCGCGTAAAGGCCGAGTTCACTAAGCTGACAGCTTGAAGGGGCTGCATAATGCCACACTTCAGTTTTGTATTGGACTCAGTTTCGTCGAGGCAAACGATCCAAATTTGAAAAAAAAAATTGGTTGACCCAAGGCTAATTACAAATTTTTTTTTTATAGCGGCAACAGAAATACATCATCTATGAAAATTTCAACTGTCTAACTATCACGGTTCATGAGATACAGCCTGGTGACGACGGACTGACGGACAGACAGACAGACGGACAGCGAGTCTTAGTAATAGGGTCCCGTTGGTTACCCTTTTGGTACGGAACCCAAAAACTATAGCGTTAGAGCAGGACTGAAGTTTAGCACTGTAAGCCCCTTAAGTTACATAGCATGGATAAACAGAGCTTTTGTGGATCGACGTTATTTTAAGGTAAAGCAATAGCTGGCTAATATAAAATTACGATATAGTCTGAACTGAAAATATTAAAGAGGAACAGATTGGTTGATTCAAAATATTTATATGAGGAAATTTTATAAATAAAGAAAACCCAAGAAATATTGCACTACTTGATTTAATATCTAACTTAGTCTAACTTTTATAAAGTATGTAATTTTGTTTATATTAGTTTAATATTTTTAATGTTAGGACGGACTATTGTTATTTAAGTTATTTTTTTAAAGTAATAAAATCACACATTAGACAGGTAACAAAATAATTGTAATGTTCAGTAGCCGTGTTAAAATTAATCTATGGACATTTTCACTATGGACGCCGTTGAAATTTTGGTATTTTAATACTTTTTATTAGGAATAAAGGTTACTGTAAGAATAGCTGTAGTTCCTAGGCGTCTCTTTAAACCAATAATACTTTACTTCTCCGCGTCCCTGTTAGTGTCAAAACCAGCTTATGGTGTGATTCCAACCTTCTGCGGCGTTACATGGCTAAGGGTCTATTGCCGAATGGCGCATTAGGCTCATAATTATTGCGTCAAGACCTACAAGGCTAAATAGTTGCGGTTGGGCGAACCGCAGGCCGTCATGGTTGGCTCTCATTTGCAACATATGCCACTGAGATGCCACTTACAGAGGTATTTGAACCTAATGGCGGCTCTGAAGTTTGTCTACGTCTCGTTCTATCTCTCTCTTTCATGTATCTCTGCCGTCTATTTATCTCTCTCCGTCTCGCCGGAGCTAACTTCACTCAGGCACCTGTAAGTTTGGCACGAACTGTACTATGGTAGCTATACTCGTTTTGAAATTTCGGGGATTTATAATAGTCGGAAACACTAAAATGTTAATCTTTGAGATAAATCCAAACCACAAGCTGGACTGCGATCCATTTTTTTAGTATTGTTTTAGTGTTAAGGAGAATAATTATGAGGGTTATTAGAAAATGGCATGTGAAACGCCTAATCTTGAAGAAAGCTTCATAAATTGTGTACTGTGTTGGGTTTGAAGATTTTGCCTTCCTTCGATTTTCAGCATAATATTTTACTCCATACAATTATGCGCTCACAAACTAACTTATGCCGTAAGGTCGTATGCGGCAAAACAGTATTTTTCATGTAAAATGAGGAGTATAAGTAATTTAATAATATCTATGTGTTGTTGTAGACTAATTAAAATAAAAAACTTAAGGGCTTCATTCGCTCCCGTTTGTCAGTAAAATAGAAATCTCTGTTTTAAAAGAGGTTTTCTAAATATTTTTTCTGTGCTATGAAAATTAATCGACCAACTAAATCTTCGGGCAAAATGATTTCAATGAAATGCGTAATCTAGTATATAAATTAGTAATTGCATAGGTTGTTTTATTGCTGAGAAAAATGGAGATCCATGTCGCCAAAATTTCCAATGCGTTGCCTTAAACGCTGCCAGTAAAAATTTGGTTGCTTATATCTTTGAAATGTGTTATTTTATGTGTTATATTTTTATGTATAATAATATCAACTATCTTTTATTATAACAATAACCCAAGGCCGTCACTTTTGAAAATAAATGGTGGTAGGTAGGTAGGCCAGGCCCCATACCAAAATCTTCAAACCCCTTTGCAAAAACAAATTTTAATAATATATATTAAGCAATTTTTTTTCATCTTAGTGTTACAGTATCTATCTGTAGAAAAATAGGTTGTATAGTCAATTTTTTTGTGAGGTAAAGTTATTTCTATTAATCTTCTTTAATAATTAATATTTGATTCGCCCGATGACGACCCCACTGAGAGGTCAAAATATAGCGCAATTCACTGTAATTTTCTTTGCATTAAAAAAAAACACAATCTTCTTTAAATTAAAAGCCAGTATCTGGTTTATCTAAAGCATATTTTATTAACTTAATAATAGAAAAGGAATAAATAGTTTGATAAAAGTGGAAAAACAAAAAAGATGTTACAAGGTTAAAAAAGTAAGTTCAACTAAATTAAAACCTTTTTAAAAGTATTCTTAATTTGAAATAGTTCGCGCAGGCAAATGGAGAATTTAATTTAAAAATATATGCTAGTAATAAACGCCTGAAATGAGCTACCGACCATAATTAAGCACTTGCTTTAAACCTCATCATAAATTAGAGTAAACCTTGTCGTATTTTAGTTAAAAAGCCTATCACTTAATTTTATACCCATTTCGAGCCAAGTATTTAACATTTGTAAAACATGATTAATAATAATAATCCTTTTATCCTTATTTATTTTAGATGGACAAACAAAAACCATATTTTGTTTCTATGTTGTATCACATCTGTATTATTATGTATACTAAACACTACGCAGCCATAAATAACGATATTTTTTTGCACACGCTCTGTATAACACGTTTATCACTGCACGTCTGCGCATATGTAAACATATTTGCGTGATAATTCTCAATTACCATCCCCTATGGTTCTATTTCGGTCGGGAAAGAATAATTTGGCACGACATGTAGGTGCTTCAATCTGATGAGAATAGTCTACTGTTGGAAGCAGTAAGAAGCAAACGTGGTCGTTTCCTCGGCGCTGACATACGTCCTACATTTATTTACATGACACGGATTAATTCTACGTCATCCCGCACATATCCACTGCGAGTGAGATTGACATTCTCAATCATTACAGTGGAACAACAATGATGGTTTTCCTTAGATGCGATTATACTGACAAAAATTCGTTTTGTTGGGTGATAAGTAACGTATAATGATGTTCATGTTTTGGGTTTGATTTGAAAATAAAAATTTGGTATTTGCACCTCCAAAGAAGATCCGCTAAACTTCTTTGTTTTATTCTTATAACGATAGAATTTGCAAACTATCTTGTACGGGATTTTGTGCTTTATGGGTTCCGTACCAACTTTAAAAGTAAAAACTTTAAAATTTGAAGCCTATGTTACTTCTGGGACACTAAGCTATAAACAGTAAAAACTCAATCAAAATCCGTTCTGTAGTTTTGATATGATGGGTGTTTATCACTGACCTCTATTAGAAGATCATGATGATATGATAAATATGATATTTAGCGTCTGTAGTGTTATTACATAGCTGTTATTCCTCTGTCGTATTTGTACGAGTATGTTACTCTTTTCAAAAAATATTATATGTGCGTACTCGTAACGATATCGTTACGATTTTATTATGTGTATAGATAAAATAATTTAAAAAACAAAATCTCACAGACCTCTTATTTTATTTTATTTAGTTCGTGTGTTATCTGTCGAGAGCTAAATATTTTAGTTCTTGGTAACGTGCGACTCCTGCTTTAAGATGGTCAATGAATTAGATCCTAAGTCTGCCTCTTCCGCTTTTCCCTTCGACTACTGACTAAGCGATTAGTTTTGATATTATTGATATCTGTTGTACATTTCGAGTTTAAAGTGATGTGGCTAGCTACCCTGATATTCAAAACTGTTCACTTTTTCTATTAAAACGTAAAATAAATCCATGAGTACCATAGTATTTTTTTTTGCATTTTTTTTACTCCTAGGTTTTATTACATTTATGGGCAAGTAAATATTTTTTTCAAGTCTCGACAGTTATGAGGTCAGTCATGACAAATATACGGATAGACACAAAACGAAGTCAAACGTTAACTTGATTTAAAATGACTATATTGTCAGATGTAGCTAAATTCGCACGAATTCGTGCTTTAAATACATTGAATAACAATTTGTAAACAATGTTTTTTTGGACTGGGATTAATGGTTTTTATACAAAATTACATTTAAATCTGTATTATTATTAGAGTAGTAAAAAAACATGTCTGTAAAGAGAATATTTTTGTGAAATTTTAAATGAAATGAGTTTAAGACTCAGAGCAACATCATTGGTTATAGACTTATTAATATTAGTAGTAGATACTAATGCCAAAACCACAATTTTTAGAACTTCCATCTGTCTTTTTTTACAGTTTTATCTCGAGAACCACTCAACGGAATTAAATGTTGTTTTTAGGGTTCCGTACCTCAAAAGGAAAAAACGAAACCCTTAAAAGATCACTTTGTTGTCCGTCTGTCTATCAAAACCCGTTATCTCAGAAACGTGTGAAGGTATCGAGTTGAAATTAAAACCATATACTCAAATCTACAGTGCCATGAAGCTGTGAAAAAATCAAAATCAATCAAAAGTTAACGGAAAATAAAGACGTGTATTTCGACACTCTCAAGGGTATCGAAATTCGTAGGGTAATTCCCGTTGACCTAGAACTATGAAATTTGGCAAGTAATACCGTCTAATACTACAAATATAGTAAAAAATCTTAAAACTATACATTTGTAATTAAATCATAAGAAATCACCAAGGTTAAGCAACGGTTTGTGGGGTCATGATTGTACGGGTGACCAAATCTTATTGTAGATTTTTTTTACTTTTAATAATTTGTGCGGAACCCTCGGTGGGCGAGTCCGACTCGCACTTGTCCGGTTTTTTATTATCATCATTGTAGTGACCCTGGTCAACATATAGAAAACATAAAGTGGTGTTCATAAATGCCTTAGCTGAAAAAAGGACAGAGCCTGAATAAACGCGGGAGAAAGGCCAGTATTACTTGTAATCGATGTCCTGTAAGTTCATTAAGAATCGTAATCATTAATCAATGAGTTGGTCGTTAAAGTGCCAAAACTGGGGTCTCATGTCGAGAAAATCTTGTGTTCAGATTTATGGACCCATCAATCAAAAGTTTGGCCATTGTTTGTTGAAAACTTATTGCACGCTAGGTTACGCTGTTCCAATGGTGCGAAAGGTTAAGGAGGGTGCAATTTTCTTTATCGAAATCGATTAGAAATTATAGTAGCGAAAGAGATCTATCAGAATCAGATGAAGAAGCAGACGGAAGACAGGCGTGATCATACGAGTATGTGTGTGAAATTTATTTAGGCTTATTCAACACGTCTAAAAGAATAAAACCGGACAAGCGCGAGTCGCCCACCGAGGGTTCCGTTAAAGACTATACTCTTTATGATTTAATAATAGTTTCTAGATTTTTCCTTAAACTTGTAGCATAAGACGGTATTACTTGCCAAATTTCATAGTTATAAGTCGACGGAGAATACCCTATAAATTTTGATTCCCTTGAAAGTGTCGAAATATACGTTGTCAATGCAAGTGCTCGTAAAGTTCTGTTTTATATGCATCTAATCTGTTGTCAAAGTCAACTTTACCGCACGGGTGTTTAATTTTTTCTTTTTTTTTAGTTATGTTCCTCGACATATTGGGAAGGCAAATAGAACTTAGCTCATACAGCCATGTCTGTGGTATGTTTAATTTTTTTAATTTATCGAAAACAGTTGCCAGTCTTATCTTGTGTACCATAGATAGACTTGACAGAAATGAGCTGGTTTCAGTTTGATGCATTCGTAGGCTGTGTTCAATTTGACGAAATGAAATGAAAACTGTTAAGACCATAGACCAGGCAGGCTACTCTATGGTTTAGATGACATTTTCAGTAGTAACTGTAAAAGTTGAATATTCTGATGAAACTTTATTAATCAACCAATTCGCTCCTAATTTTTACTTTTCAATTTCTTTTGAGAATTCGTCGGTAATAAGAAGGATACTGGAATCTGGTTAAAATGAACTTCTTGGTAGGTAACCTCATTAAGTCGTTATATGAATAAGAACTTTTTGATTATAATGCCACAAAACAAAAAGTTTTAATGTACGAGTTCGCAAAACGATACTGGCCACTTGCATTCTCTGTACATTATTTAAAAAATACAATGTTATCGATCGGTCTTCCTTGTTAACAACATTCTTTGTATCTAAAGAATAGACAATTTCAGGCAGCCATTGTTGTTTACATCATTGGAATAACCTGGTGGAGTCGAATTTATGTTATGTAAAGCAGCTTATTTCCGCCAAGTTGGCAACTTGCATGCAAAGAAAAAGAATACCCACCTAAAGTTCATTTGGAGTATTTATTGTTTGTTTGTTTCTTTTATTACGTTTCATTTATTTACTCACACTATGCATTGAAAAACGTAGTACGATACACGTGCGTAAAAGAAATAACTTACTCGTAACGTTTAAAATAGTCGCTTATCGCTCGTATTTCAGTATTTATTTCAGTATATTTCGTATTTCGTTATTATTTGTGCGGCCTAAACAGCCGTATCCTTTTTTAAGTTAACTTGGAAGTTTGTTTTTTTCATATCTTCAAGGGACTGTTCACTTGAGTATATGGTTTTAATTTTAACTCGATATCTTTACGCGTTACCGAGATAAAGGGTCTTGACAGAAAGATGGACGGACGGTCGGACAGACAGACAGACATACGGACAACAAAGTGATCTTATAAGGGCTCCGTTTTTTCCTCTTAAGGTACGGAACCCTAGAAACAAATGTTATTCAGCCAATAGATAATATTTTGTCATCGAATCATGTCTTTACTTACCAAACGGACAGTATTTAGTATGCGTGGATAAGGTGCTGTTCTGGTATTTACTGATGTCTAGCAAAAACGTGCTCCGGAAAATAAAGTGGTACACAGTAGCGGTTCGACACTCGGCCATGACAAATTATGTGTCGTTCTCTAATCTAAGGTAGCCCGAATATTATTGTACTACTATATAGGCGGTATCCGGCCTGACGTGGTGCGGTAGGGGGTGAAGGGGGGAGATGGGAGGAGAGGGGAGCGCTTCATGTAACGAAAAGCTCGAGATCGCATATTTGTGGCTGGGTATGCTACATAACCTGTTGATCGCTTATTTGAAACAATTATTTAAATATTAACATTTTATGCGTCAAAACTTTGGCAATTGTATTTGACAGACAATTAAGTGTGAAAAATTTGCCCTTATTTTATGTTAAATGTGACAAGAATGACAAAGGACATCAGTGAGCGATATGTTATATTCAAAAGTGACATGTCTTAAATGTCACATAGTTTGCCTACCCTGTCTCAGCTAATTCAGCAAGGAAATAAGTGTCAAAAGTATTAGCAATGTTGTAGGTGAGAGAAATGTCAAAACTCAATGATATGTCATTATCGAAAGTGACAGATACGTCTCAAAATGTGACTTTGTTGTCAGCGCTGGAAGTTGAAACATTTTAACTGTCTTTTCTGATTATATGGCGAAGAAATGTGTCTAAAAAGTGACAAATATGTCAAATTTTACAGGTGTTAGAAGTAACAGATGTCAAAAGTGGAAGAGGTTAAAACTGACAAATCATAAAATGACAGATGCTAAAAATTACAGATATGTTAAAATTGCGGCATTTTGGGCCCAACCCTTTTTCTCTTGTACATAGGTAACACTAAAAGTTTCCGGAACTGGCCACTTACATAAACAATATTTAAAAATTGATTGCAACATTTGAAAATAGAACTCTTTGGCTGTAGAATGCAGTTTGTTTCATCTGACTGTCTTTTGTTTTTACCTTGTGGCGCCATTTAAAAAATTGTGTGTCTGCATCAACATGGATTTAACTCGGGAAAATTTTCGTAGTATGATTTTCTACGATTTTAAGTGTAATTTGACAGCTCAACAGAGCATCGCTCGGCTTGAAACAGCTTTTGGCAATGAAGCACCATGCAAGACGACTGTTTATAGCTGGTTTGCAGAATTCAAGCGTGGTCGTATCAATCTCAGTGACGAATCTCGCGATGGTCGGCCGTCCACCGCTGTGACCAACAAAAATATCGATGCTGTGCGCCGTATGATTGAAACAGACAGGCATGTGACCTACCATGAAATTCGCGCATCCTTAGAAATAGGCATGAGTCAAATACAATCAATCCTACACAAACATTTGGGTGTGAGAAAGCTGTGCTCGCGGTGGATCCCACACAACTTGACCGAGGCTCAAAAAACGGACCGCGTCACTTGGTGCAGTGCCATGCTTACCAGATTCAACGAAGGTGCGTCAAATTTGGTGTGGGACATTGTAACAGGTGACGAAACATGGATTTATTGCTACGATCCCAAAACAAAGCAGCAATCGAGCGTATGGGTCTTTCAAGATGAGCCGAAACCAACCAAAGTGGCGCACGTGAAAAGATGATTGCTTATTTTTTTAATAAAACTGGACACGTGGCTACTGTTGCTTTAAAGAATCGTCGTACCGTGAATAGTGACTGGTACACGACCATTTGTTTGCCGGAAGTTATTGACGAACTCCGTAAAAATAACCGTAAACGCCGTATCATCCTGCACCACGACAATGCTAGTTCTCACACGGCCAGACAGACAAACGACTTTTTGAAGACGAAAAATGTAGAACTCATGAGTCATCCTGCATACAGTCCCGACCTGGCACCTTGTGACTTTTTTCTGTTCCCAAAAATTAAGAACCAATTACGCGGTCAACGATTTTCATCACCAGAAGAGGCTGTCGAGGAGTATGAAAAACACGTTTCAGAGGTCACCACAGGGGAGTGGCACAAAAGTTTTCAAAACTGGTTTGATCGAATGAAAAAGTGCATAGACGCCAAGGGAGATTATTTTGAAAAACAATAAATTAATTTTGTACCTTTAATAGTATTTTTTCATATTCATTCCGGAAACTTATAGTGCGTCCCACGTATGTGAACCATTTACCCTACTTAATTCAAAGCAAGGTTATTATGCTTGCAGATGATGTGTCTGTTTTCTTAACATTTTTGCGTTCTGATGATAACAGTAGTCTGTCAAACGTAATAACTTCATATATAGCACAATTGTAGAGTGGTTAACCCAGATGTTATATTGCCATAATTATAATACTAAAAATCTAGAGCATAGCGTGAATATAAATAATAACATAATAGAATCAATTTCATTTGCAAGGTTTTCGGGAATCAACACAGACAAAAATCTCATTTGGAAGAAGCACATTGATGTTTTTGCAAACAAGCTAAGTAGTTTTTGTTATAATTTTAGGTCCTTGGCAAAGATAAGCACACAGAAGGCTGTTCTGCAAGCATATTTTGCATATTATCAGTCACGAGTTTTATATGGTCTTCCAATATGGGGAGGTTGCGCTGATATTGAAAGGATATTTAAACTGCAAAAGAGGTGCATCCGTATTATATGCGGACTAAAATCCAGCATGGATTCGTGTAAGCCTCATTTCATTGAACTAACAGCTCTGTATGTTATAGAACTGTTTAAGCTTGTAAAGCGCTATCCCAACTAATTTCCCCCCCTGCCTCCAGGCCCGAGTGTGAGACTCCAGGAGCGCTTTGAGTATAACCTCGAGGTGCCCACTTGTAAAACGTCTACATATTCTAAAACTACAAAACTCGCTGCTTTTAAGGTTTTCAATAGTTTAACTGTCGCCATTAAAAGCCTTTCTAGGAATATTTTTTTTATTGCTCCCAAAAGATACCTCGCTACACGGTGCCCTTATAATTTGAAAATAAATGTATAAATTTAATGAAGACTGCAATGATAAATTACTGTCAGAATTATACTAATTTTTTTAATTACTAATTTTTGTTGACATTTCTAGTGCCTTATTTTTATCTCTTGACGAAAACTAAAACTGACATTTAAATAAATATACCTACTTGACATTTTTAGTTTCTATAATTTCTCTGTAAATATGAAGATGTGAATTTTTTTTTCTACTTTATTTTTGTTGTATTTTACTTAAATAAAATTGCTACATCTTATTATGGGTAAAGTCACATTGTTTCTACATGACATTTATTGTAAATATTTTAAGACCTACTATGACATGTGATTTATTGCAATAAACTGCATTGAAGAGTGACAGATATGTCAAAAGTGGCGGATGTCAAAAATTACATATTTAAAGATAGTGATAGATTTGTCAAAATTCCAAACTAACAGATGTGACAAAAGTTCCAGATATGCAAAAAGTGACAGATTTGTCAAAAGTGACAGACGTGTCAAAAGTGATAGATATTATAAAGTTGTGATGTCAAAGAAAATTACGCATTACTTACATTTTATCATTATACTTGTGGCCTTTTATTCCACAATTTGCTAAACGACATCTTTTACATAAACTGGAATCCTAGTTCAGTAGATGTCTACAAATGGTGGTCAGTCTAGGTCAAACTTTTTATATCGCTTTCTATCCGCATGTTGATATATCTTCCCGTTAAGTATAACTATTATCAGTTTTAAAGTAACATAAAACCTTAGAGTAAATATAGAAATGTAAAGTTTGATATGTAATTTCAATCTGAACTAAGCTACAAAAGAAAAAATTCTAAAAACTAAACCTAATATCTAAAACCAAACAATTAGATTAAGTAAAAACTTTGTGAATTAAATTACTATAATTTCAATGTCGTTAACAGTAGTTTTTATAAATGCAGAGGTTAGAATGAGACCCAGCGATAATAAACAAAGTGACCCAACGCATTACTGCCATCTGTCGACGGGACTGTGAAAAATAAGGAAACTTTTCGCTTTCCCAAACCATTCGCGTCACTATAAAAAGTAAGACCCGCACATTTTCCTTGTCAGATCCTTTTACAGTTTCAAATAAAAGTCAAAACAAGTATTCGTTGACTTTCTGAATTAAACGAAGCTGCAAGTTGTTTCAGTTTTCCTATAGAAATACAGGTAATCCTTGTGTGTGCTTATTTATTTCTCATCCCTGGATACTACGAATTCCTAAGATTATAAGATTTAAAATATCTACAAAAAGTAATAGTTAGGGAGCTGGTGAGCAAAATTTCGATATAATCAGCACACATGGCAGACATTATTAATAGCGATGATTATACCCTAAGAAACATCAAGGACCTTGTCTGACAATTTACAGCACAAAAGGTGTGCCTTATTATGCACACATGTCTACCTCTGGGGCTGATGATCACAGTCATCCTGTAAACACAAAAATCGAAGAGACAGACATCCAGGGCTCTGACTGCTGTAGTATTTAATTTTCAAGTTACTTTTATGATTTAAAAAACTGTATATGAAGTGCACACTTGGCAGACTAAAATTGTTCGATTAAAAACAATGAGAAAGACCACGGAAAAATGGTCTGCCAGCATGTTGCCTTTGCATTGTCTATTAACAAATGTAAAAAAAAGGTGTGTTATATAATACACACATGGTTTGTTGTTTGAATTTCTTATAAACCAAGAAAATTGATATTCCAAAGGCAGACGATTTGAATTTTTTTTTTCAACCCGATACTTGTTCCAAGCTACAAGTTCAAAATTATACGTCTACTGAATATTATTGAAAATAATTAATAATTAATATGATATAATTAAATTTTGCTCTCCAGCTCTCTAACTAAAAAATCTACTTCTTCTGAATATTATTGAAAATAATTAACATAATCTACAGGAACGATTTTCAAAACGCGTCAGAAATATTTGGGTTCTGCCTGTTAACTGCGATAATCCAGAACTGTGAGTTCAGAGAAAAATATTAAACAAAATAATAATAATAAAACTTTAAAGAATCACAATAATCCCATGCAATACCCGCTTTAACTTGATTCCGTGAATTTCAAACAGTTTTACAGCTAAAAATCAGTGAGCAAAGTGACTGCCAATTGTTTTTTTACTACCATTATGAAAAAGTTCCATTTAATACTCTAAATTAGTTTCGAAAATCGAACTTTCCGGTCCCCGTAGCGTAATGAATTTCATTTATTGCAAAATTAGGTTCTTTTTGACGTTTATCTTCATTTCATTCTAAATTAGGTACTTTTTGACGTCCTAAGCTTGTCTTTACAATCGAAATTCCCTGCGTTTCGATTTACGACATAATCGATTACATCGCGTCTGATGCTTTTTTTTCTCAAAATGTTACTGGTCTCAAATAAAAACCACTAGCCGAAGCCTGAAAAAAAGGCAAAAACCACGCCGCGCTTTGCAAAATCATAAAAAACATTAATAATTTGAAAGGAAAAATTCATAATTTATCAAAAAATAATTCTGATGATGAAATTATATTGACTCAACTTGAAATAGTCAATAAAGCGGCAATAGCAACGCAAAATTTGCTGCTGAAAAAGTCATCCAAGCTCTATGAAAAACATAATAGAGACTTTATGGAGTGGAGAAAACACAAAAACATTACGCCTTTTTTCGAGAACGTACTATTGGTATACTTTGAAGAATTGTCCAAAAAATTGAAATCATCAATATTGTGGAGTCGATATTCAGTTTTAAAATCTACTATCTACGAAGTAAACATTTCAATTTAGGGAAAATTGAAAGCTTTGTTTAAACTAAAATCGGAGGGATATCGGAAGAAAAAATCGAAAACATTTATTACAAATGAAATAAAAACATTCATTGTTGAAGCTCCTGATGATCATTATCTTTTGATAAAGGTAAAAAATACTAATTTCCAGTGCCTTAGTACATATGTAGTAATATCTATAAAGTAGACACTTACCTATAAAAGTAAAATAGGTCTTACTTATGAATCATTTTATTACATGTGGTACTTATTTTTGGAGTTATGGGAGCATGTCGGAAACACAAACTACATGAAATACAGTTTTATAATGTGGAGGATCAGGCATCAACCTTAATAGTGATTGTCCCTAACACAAGAACTAAACTTGTGCGAACTTCGACGGTAACCGGAAAGTATTATGAAATATGCAAAAAATACATAAACTTACTTCCGATAACATGTAAAACTTCATCCTTTTTTATTAATTACATTAAAGGACATTGTTTCTCTCAAAATGTCGGAAAGAATAAGTTTGGAATGATGGGCAAACAAATTGCTACTTATCTCAGTATTCCAAATACAGAAGCCTATACTGGTCACTATTTTCGAAGAACGTCGGCGGCTGTTCTAGTTGACGCGGGGGGCGATATTACTACATTAAAACGACATGGCGGCTGGAAGTCGACCACAGTTGCCGGAGGATACATCGTTGATTGGATACCCCCATAAAGAACAAGAACAACGTCGCTAGTAAAATTTGAATTCCATTGAAAATGATAACACAACCGTAAAATCACATAATTCACAATCAACATTAATGCAACATGTTGACTTGTTTTGTTATTTAAATACATAAATCAGGTAGTAGAAAAATTATCGTTTGCAACGAGTAAAAATGGGTTTTCTTACCCGAGGAATGAAGCTAGTTTCGGCGTGAGCCACTATTTTAAACTCGTCACAAAATATACTATTTCGTTTCCACGGTGTCATAATGAATCGAATGAGCACAATGGGAACGGTGTGCAAATGACTAAGTAGATTTTTTTTTACATTTTTGCAACTCCGTCCCTTGATAATACAGAGCCCTGAATGTCTGCCTCTTCGATTTTATTTGTTTCTAAGATGATCATGACCATGAACCCCAGAGGCATACATGTGCAAACGATTTTTCTCACCACCTGCTCGATAATGTCCAATTACATACCATGCAACCTCAACGTAAAGTAAAGCATTATTGGGGAAAAACTCTTTTCGCAAATAGTATGTATGAACTTATAATAAAATCTCTTTGGCTATACCATTTCTGTCTGGCTGGTTTTGGTATTAAAAAAGATAATTGCAAATTCAAATTAGGTAAAATGTGTGATTTTTTTGTTTTTCTTACTGTTAAGATGAGTGAATCTCATGAAGAAATTCGATACATTTTAAAATTTTACTACAAAAAAGGAAAAATGCAACGCAAGCCGCGAAAAAAATTTGTGATGTTTATGGACCTAGTGCAGTATCTGTGAGAGTAGCACAAATTTGTTTTAAGCATTTTCTATCCGGAAATTTTGATGTCAAAGATGCACCTTGCTCTAGGCGCCCTGTTACGGATAAAATGGATGCCATTTTTGAAAAAGTGGAGCAAGATCGGCATATGAGTAGTTATAATGTAGCTGAAGAACTGGGGATTGGCCACAAAACAGTTTTGGCGCATTAGAAAAATGCTGGGTACACAAAAAAGCTCGATATTTGGGTGCCTCATGAGCTCACTGAAAGAAACTTGGTTCATTAAGTTTACGAACTGTTGTACTCATTTATGAATCTTTATTACGACGTAATGAAACCGAACCATTTTTGAAACACCTGATAACTGGTGATGAAAAGTCTATCACGTACGACAAGAACGTGCGAAAAAGGTCGTAGTCAAAGGCTAGTCAGGCATCACAGACTCTGGCGAAACCTGGGTTATCTCGCAACAAGGTATTGGTACAACAAACAGCATTGTGTATGGTTGGATTGGAAGGGCATTATTCATTACGAGCTGTTACCGCCAGGCAGGACCATCGATTCTGAACTCTACTGCGTACAACTGATGAGATTAAAGCAAGAAGTTGAGAGAAAGCGGCCGGAATTAGTCAACAGAAGGGGCGTGGTTTTTCTTCATGATAATTGATAACTAGACCTCCCACATCTTTAGCCACTCAACAAAAATTAAGAGTTTAAAGTGATTTGAATTTGGAACGTCGAGAATAAAAGAGAGATTAAAGTGATTTGAATTTGGAACGTCGAATTCGTGTGGAAGCTCGTGGAAAACTCAAGTAAAAAAAATGCTATGGCATTGTAAAGAGGTTTGTTCGAAAATCAAACTGGCCACCATAAGCAGAATAAATAAAAAGAAAAAGGTGCGTTTACAAAGAATTTCTTGTGTGCATTTCTCTTTATAAATGCATAGGGCTAACTGATGAAGATACTTTTTAGCCAAGGCATTTAGAGCCTCTATAAGTGCTATACCATAAAACTGTGCCAGCTTATCCTTACGTTTATCCTTCAAAATCCTCAGTTTTAGCCAGGCGAAGGTTTCTTCAGTGTAGCAGTTTTTGGAGAACTAATTTTTCATGTACGTTAAAGTACTTTTAGCGACTACAGTCAGTTGCTTTGTAAAAGTCACAGAACTTGTATATCTCTCGGTTCCTTGGGCATGAAAAATTTCAAGCCAGTCGGCCACTGCTTTATAGGGTAGAGCTACTGTTGAAGTTATTTAAAATTAACTTCTCCAAATTTCATTAGCTCATTGGGGAGCAAATATTTATAAATTAAGAACTTATTAAAAAATTATGTAACTAAAATTATGCTTAGTTTCTTATTTTTCTAGTTCTTGTTGTGAACGGTCGTTGCCAACCCTTCAGAGCAGTATGTTTTCTCAAATGTATAGTACTTTATTAGATTTTCTTGTGTGCATTTATCTTCATAAATGCATAGGGCTAACTGATGAAAATGCTTTTTAGCCAAGGCATGACGAGCCTCTTTTAGTCATATATCATAAAACTGTGCCAGCTTATCCTTACGTTCATCCTTCAAAATCCTCAGTTTTAGCCCGGCGAAGGTTTCTCCAGTGTAGCAGTTTTCAGGGAACCAATTTTTCATGTACGTTAACGTACTTATAATGACTACAGTCAGTCGCTTTGTAAAAGTCACAGAACTTGTATATCTTTCGGTTCCTTGGGCATGAAAAATTTCAACCCAGTGGGCTACTGCTTTACACGGTAGGACTACTTTTGAATTAATTTAAAATTAACTTAACTAAATTTCATTAGGTCTTTGGGGTGCAAATGTTTATAACTTAAAAAAATATGTTACAAAAGTTATGCTTCATTTCTTATTTTTCCCGTTTTTGTTGTGAATGGTCGTTGTCACCCCTTTAGAGCAGTATGTGTACCCAAATATATAGTACTCTTTTAGATTCTCTTGTTTGCATTCATCTTCATAAACGCATAGGGATAACTGATGAAGATTCTTTTCAGCCAAGGCATGAAGAGCCTCTATAAGTTCTATACCCTTTAACTGTGCCAGCTCATCCTTACATTGATCCTTCGAAATCCTCAGTTTTAGCCCGGCAAAGGTTTCTACAGTGTAGCAGTTTTTGAGGAACCAACTTTTCATATACTTTAACGTACTTATAGCGACTACAGTCAGTATGTATGTAAAAGTCACAGATTTTGTATATCTTTCGGTTCCTTGGGCATGAAAAACTTCACGCTAGTCGGCCACTGCTTTACAGAAGAACTACTGTTGTATCCCGAGGATGCCTCGTTCAGAGGCGAAACACGTGTCGATAAGTTTTCTTGCTTGTTATTTAAGATTGCTTTGCTTGTATTGCTTGCTTTTTGCATGTTTTTATGCGGGCGGGCGGGCGGTGCACGAGTCTGCATTTTGAATAGCACGACAAGAATTGTTTAGCGGAATATTGCAAATTATATTCATATATCCTTTACTTACTGTTGTATTCATTAAAAATTAACTTTACTTTATTCATTAGCTCATTGGGGTACAAATGTTTATAACTAAAGAACTTTAAAAAAAATACGTTACAAAAATGATGCTTTATTTCTTATTTTTCCAGTTCTTGTTGTGTATGATCGTTGCCACCCCTTCAAAGCAGTATATATACCCAATTGTATAGTACTCTATTAGATTCTCTTGTTTGCATTCGTCTTCATATATGCATAGGGCTAACTGATGAAGACACTTTTTATCCAAGGCATCAAAAGCCTATATAAGTGCTGTACCAAGAAACTGTGCCAACTCATCCTTACATTTATTCTTCAAAATCCTTAGGTTTAGCCCAGCAAAGTTTTCTATAAATACTGTTGAAGTCATTTTACATTAACTTTACCAAATTGATTTAGCTCATTACTATTCAAACCTGTATAACTTGAGAACTTATAAAAAAAAATATGTTACAAAAATGATGCTTACAAAGTTAACCGCCGGCTAATTAGCGGAAAGAGAATAAAAGGAAGGTCGGTTCGATAGTAAGAGGTAAAGAGAAGGATGGAAAGATCAGGTTTATAAAAGTATCGTTGATAGTTGAAGTTAGAGCAGGAAAGGACAGGAAGGCAGGCGGCTCGAAGTTATTAAGAAAAGGCTGGAACAAGGACAGCAAATGATGAACTGTCCAAGACGCATCTGGCTCCTTTAGTAATCGAAGACCAGTTCAGTCTTAATGAGCCAGACATGACTTGAACAGAGCTTTACATTAAAATGTTATATTTACATACCTGCAGTTAGGCAGCCTTTGTATTTCAGCAGAAACGAAGATTTGATCAATGAGTATTTAGTTATCTCAAGCAATGAAAAATTAAGATATTCGAAATTTTAATCCGCAGGTATGTTGCCTTTGGAAAATTTGCCAAGAAAGTGATTCTTTTGTTTGTTCAAATTATTCAATGACTTTTTTATTGACATAGTAGAAATTAATGCAGATAATAATATTTATAGTGATACTTCAATGATTAGATCTGTAGAAAAATCTATATTTCTCAGTGCAGTAAATGAAAATGATGTGAAGAAAGTGATAAACCAGTTAAATAACACAGCCGCAGTAGGCTATGATAACATTAATACAAAAATTATTAAATTATGTTCAAATGAGTTGGCAGCTCCATTAAATTATATAATAAATCTATCACTAGAGGAGGGCATTTTCCCTAACAAACTTAAGCTATCCGTTGTAAAGCCTTTACACAAAAAAGGAGATGAGACTGACCTTAATAAATACAGGCCGGTAACACTCGTACCGATACTGTCAAAAATTTTTGAAAAAATTATGTACCATAAAATGTATTCTTTTTTAACGCAGCATGATATTTTAACACCCCAACAATTTGGTTTTTGCAAAAACAATTCGACATCATTGGCATGTTTTTCGCTACTTAAAGAGATCACTGAGAGCTTGAATGATAAAATACCGGTAGTTGGATTGTTTCTGGACATGAGCAAAGCTTTTGACTTCGTTTGTCATAGAATTTTGTTGCGCAAGCTCTTTAAATATGGTTTTAGGGGACCTGCATATAAATGGCTTGAAAGTTACCTTGAAAAGAGACAGCAATGTACAGAAATAAGCAGAACAGAAAATCAACTTAAAAAAACATATAGATCACAGTACAGAACAAACTATTATGGGGTCCCACAAGGAAGTATCCTTGGGCCCCTGTTATTCTTAATTTATATGAATGATTTGCCACGAAATTGTGTTGATCATTGCGTTCTTTTTGCTGATGATACAACTTTGGCAATACAATGTAAGAATAAAACCACATTTGAAACTGAAATTAATAGATCTCTTGAAGATATTATATGTTGGCTCGAACAAAATAATTTAAGGGTCAACATTGATAAAACAAAATTAATACAATTTGGAACATATCAGGCCAAACCACTGCAACTCCAAGTCCAACATTACAATAACGCATTAGAAGAGGTTTACTCTACGGTGTTTCTTGGTATAACCATTGATAAAAATTGCAATTGGAAAGATCATATAGCTACGGTATGTAAAAAAACTAACAAATTTATGTACGCATTAAGAAGAATACGACAAGTTGTATCAAAGGAAGCTGCAATTAATGCATACCATGGATACATTGGATCAATTTTGAGATATGGGATCATAATATGGGGTAATTCTGTAGATCTGGACAAAGCCTTTAAGAAACAAAAGAAATGTATCAGAATTATATGCAAAGCTAGAAGTAGGAAATCTTGTGAATCTCTTTTTAAGAATCTTAAGATATTGCCGTTACCATGTTTGTACATACAAGAAATTTGCATATTTGTCAAAAAACATCCTGAATTTTTCAAGACTAGAGGTGATGTTGCGAGTTATAGATGTGTTCGACATTTTCATAAATTATACCAACCAAAAGCTAGTCTAACACTTTTCAGCAGAAATGTATTTTCAATGTGTATTAAAGTTTATAATAAATTACCTCATGACATTAAACTTCTTCCTTTGACTTTATTTAAGAGAAAAATTAAGGAATATTTATTAAATAATTGTTTTTATAGCGTAGCCAGTTTTTTGGACCAATGATTCTATTTTGTAAAATTTTATAGACATGGACATTTTTAATGCTGTTATTTTAGGTATTTTGACTACTTTAGTTATTTAAGGATTTAATTTTGGAAATATTAAGCTTAAGACATTTTAATAGATATAATTTCCTTTATGAACTTGTGTTTGTAAAAAAAATGATTTTTATTTTAATATTTGTACGCCAATTTCTGGTTGAATTTGATGGGATTTATCTTTTATATTATCTTTTATGTACCCAAATTCTGTGACAAATAAATGATTTACTTACTTGTTTTAGCTTTACGGAAAAGAAATTTTGAATTTAGATTTTAAAAGTTACATTTTGGATTCGAATGCCAGCAAAACGAAAAAAAGTAATCATAAAATAGATTGAATCAGTATTGCAAATATTGCAGTTTTAGGTATTCATTTTGATAAAACGAGCATGTAATACCTATAGTATTCACTCTTGTGAGTGTCGGTATTTGGTACAATTGATTGATAAAACGTTATTGTGGATTGAAAAGTAAGTTTTTTTCAACATGGTAAAATAACGTACTTTAATATTCTCCTTTATTCGTTGCAAGTACTAAAATTAAAAATATATTTAAACATAAAAGGTATATGATGAAGATGTTGAAGATCTGCACGACGGAAAACACGAGGGGGATAATTTCAGTGGCCACAAGATTCCTAAATTTTCAACTCAAAATGTATGCGATTAGTTTGACAGATAAAATGGGAAATCTCGGTAATAAGATTAAAACGGCTGTCTGGAATATTATTCATACTTGAGATTGGAATTCAAATTCAAATTGTTTACTTTGTAAAATAGATACATAAAGTATGCATTTTACAGGTCATATCTAATCTTTATAAAAACATATATTGATGAAAACAAATATAATACGGGAAATATAAAAAAATAGATATTTATTTAAATTGGGCGGGTAAAATTATACACCTGCATAAAATAAAGATATATAGGAATAATTAAAGTATAGGTACATATACATACAAGGGGGGAGCAAAAAGTAGTGAGAACGACATATATACTCCTTGGAAAGAAAAATAAATAAATACGGGCAGGCAGAGCTCAGATGTTTGTAATATTAATAAAGAAAAAAAATATTCGATTCTCCTTTGTTTTTTTTTTCTGAATGTAGTCATTTGTTTGCTTCGTGTCGCAACGTGGGTTCAGATTGAGGTTAGATTGAGCACCTCATTTTGCATCAATCAGAACTGAACTCTATGACGTTTCTTTTTAGTTTAAAATCGCGCGCTCTCAGCCGTGGCTGTTACGCCCACCAAGAAGCACGCGCCCATAAAAATCTGCGTTTTTAGGGTTCCCTACCCAAAGGGACCCTATTACTAAGACTCCGCTCTCCGTCCGTCGGTCCGTCCATCCGTCCGTCTGTCACCAGGCTGTATCTTATGAACCGTGATTATTAGACAGTTGAAATTTTCACAGATGATGTATTTCTGTTGCCACTATAACAACAAATACTAAAACACAGAATAAAATAAATACAAAGGGGGCTCCCATACAACAAACGTGATTTTTTTGCTCGTGATTTAGTTATATATTCACTTTAAAAATAAGTATTTTAATTAATTTTTTGTTATTTTAGTATATATAACGGTGGAATAAAATATATTATAAACAATAAAATATGCTCAAGATATATTTCGGGCCCTAGCTGGGCCCGGCATCAATTTAATTAATATAAAACGAATATTTAAGGGGGGCTTCCATACAACAAACGTGATTGCCGTTTCTATTGATAATGGTACGGAACCCTTTGAGCGCTTTTTTTAATTTAGTATTCTCTGACGAGTTTTTTGCAAGTATTGCGCTGACCCATCTAGATAACAATAGTTAAGACTTATGAAAGAATATTGTTCATATGTTACAAGAAAATTAACATAGTAAATAATTGAAATTATTATTTGGACTCTTAAATCTATTTAATGTAGATATGAGTATATTTTAATGACATCATTTACTTGAACTTGAATTTGAATTTTATGGACTGTAAGGTTGCCATAATATACCTACCCTAGGTATTATTTTAATATTGTATTTTTATGACTTGTAAATTTTAATTTATAAATAAATAATTGTATTGTACTGTTAGAACTTAATCGTTGGCGAAAGGAGGGTGTACGAGTGTTCACTGTTCCAGTGACAGTCCATACTGGAAGGTTTTAGTTATTATATTCACGATCTAGATGCTAAGATATCTTGTTGTACAGTTATTATTCTGCTTCAAGAGTGTTTAGAGTCATTAAGAATATTTTGTTAGTAGTGATATTGGTTTTGTGGGTAGTCAGGAATAAAGTCACTTTCATTTAATAGTACCTCCCGAGTGCTAATAAAACTGAGATGTTTTATTTTGTTTCAGGTGTAGTCTTCGCTCAGAATACGGATGAGATCCAGAATGCCTTTAAGTTCGCGATGATGCAGTACAGTATACATGCAAACAGCAGTCGCCGTCTCGAGTTTCAGGCCTATGTGGACATCATCAATACTGCCGATTCCTTCAAGCTTTCCAGACTCAGTGAGTATGCCTAAGCTTTGAGAAAATTGTCGCTGATCCATTTTTCTATTACATTTAAGCAATTCTTCAATATAAAATTTTAGCATCTACAGAAACACTGAATGAAAAACTCAAACTAACATGCAATTACTACATATTATACAAATTAAAAGAAAAAAATATGAGACTAACATGCACAGATAATTATAAAAATAATGATGCTAATAATTTAGACTTAAAGATTTAAGACTATCTTGAAAAATATCTAGTTCATAAGGTTGCCATAATTTATTGTAAGTATAAAGTACAGAAGTTCAATGCATTGAATTACTCGATTTCTGAAGTTCCGTTCTTTTTTAGTGTTCCGTACCCAAAGGGTAACCAACGGGACATAATTACTAAGACTTTGCTGTCCGTCTGCCTGTCACCAGGCTGTATCTCATGAACCGTGATATTTAGACAGTTGAAATTTTCACAGATGATGTATTTCTGTTGCCGCTATAAAACAAATAATAAAACATAGAATATTATATAATAAATATTAAAGGGGGCTCCCATAAAACAAACGAGATATTTTTGCTCGTTTTTGCTTGATATTGATAACGGCAACAGGTCGACGCTTGAAATATTCACAGAATATTTATTTATACATTCAATTTAAAAATAAATAATTAAATTAAAATAAATTTAATATTTAAAGGGGGCTCCCATACAACAGACATGATTTTTTTTGCCGTTTTTATAGATATTGGTACGAAACCCTTCATGCGCGAGCCCGACTCGCAATCGGCCGGCTTTTTATTGACCTTTCAAATCGGCAAGTTTCCGTGCCGCAACCTAGTTGCGTTCACGTTAGATTTTGTATGGAATCTGATAACCGCCCCAAGCTTCTTTGATAAGCTTATATAATTTTCACTTCCTCTCTACATCGAATAAACCTGCGCAATAACAAATTACTTCGGACCGCCAGCGTTCTGCGTTACCTGACAATAACCTGGTTATCAGTGAGGTCTTCCGTTACAACATGTTCTATATTTAAAAGTGTCGTCCCACTTCAACGCCGCTGTCCCGTTTATTACACTCGTTGTCAGAATTATTTACTGCCATAAATAACTTTTTGACTTTGTAATTTTGTCTATTGCTAATTACACATTGTTTACAATCTCATTATTTAGATTCATTCAACTTGACACGACACGGATAACGCGTACGCCAGTCCCGGCATGGCAGGGTTGCCATGTAAGGATGAGGGATTTGAGACAATCAAACAAACGGATAGGTCGATGACAACTGCCCTTTTATTTTATTAAACAGTATTTATATATTAGGTTTATAATGAATCATGCAACGATCTTACTTACTCTACAGAACGAGCAAGCAAAGCGAGCGAGTTCTCCGAGTCTACTGGAACAATCCGGCGTTTGTATGTATGTATGAATGTTTGTTCGACGATAACTCGAGTATCGTTGATCGGAATGTCATAAATAAGGCAAAAAGAATTTTTAAGTTCGAACATGAGCTAAATTGGTCAAGCGCGAATCAGGCGAGCGCGAGTTCACAGTTCGTAGGGTTCCGTACCCAAAGGGTAACCAACCCTACAACTTTTTGACTTTGTAATTTTGTCTATTGCTAATTGCACCTTGCTTACACTTTAATGATGCCATTTTGATATTCGTCAAAATTTGCCTCGAGACTCAATTTTACGATATTCCCTATAGCTTCGAATTCGGCCACGTCCACTTGAAAAACTAAGTCTGTATAACAATATGAAACACTCAGGTCACAGTCCGTTCCGTACCCAAAGAGCAAAATGGAGCCTTATTAATGTAATTCTGTCGTCTGTCCGTCAGTCCGTCTGTCTGTTTATCTATCTGTCCGTATGTCACGGGTCTCTAACTTGTAGATGGAATGAATTACTGATCTGAAAGGATGTGTAATGTAGAATGTTCACACAAAACGGAATTTTGAATAAAAAAATAAATTATATAATTTTTTCTTACCCTGGCCTGTGGGGTGACATTTGCTTAGAACTCATTAGGTAGGGAATATGTTTTTTTCTTTATCTTTGTATATTAAAGAAGAAGAAGTGAGGACCGTCAAAGTTGTCAGTCTTAGACCATTGTTACGAGGGGTATATCTCAAAAACATACGTAATTAACAATTTGGATTTTGTGAATAGGGGTGCCGGGCTCTACTGTGGAAGTAATACCATTTGCAAAACCCTCTGAAGTTATTTGGGGGAGAGTAAGAAGATAGCTTTTGAAAAAGCACAACCAAGTGGCCCACCATGCCTGGGACCGTCTGATGGCCATATCCGTCCCCAATTGCCAGCCCTTATATAAAGCAGAAGGGCAGCGGCGCGGCGTCACAAGTGCGAGGGATTAGGCACCGCGCTCACCAACCTACCTGCCCAGAGTGTGTGAGCGAGTATGGCGAAATCTTGGAAAGGCCTATGTCAAGCAGTGCACGAACATAGGCTGATGAATGGAATGGAAAAATTTATATTATTTACTATATACTCTAAATACTGAAAATTTGGACAAATACTGTAGTTTTAGGGTACCGATTAGCTTATTATTCTACCACTTTAATTTTGCAGTTTAACTTAATACATTTTGAATGATAAAATTGTAATTTTTATTCAAATCATTTATATTAGATTGTTATACTAGGGGGGTCTTACACCCGTGTGTAACACTCTACTTTTTATTACTAATGCGAGGAAATGAAAATAACTTACAAAATTATAACATGATGATTAACTGCACACTGCACCTGTATTCATTTGTTTCACAGTATTATTGTTAAACCTACAAACAGCACTTAATACCTTGTCTATTGTATAATTATGTCTCTTTGACATTATTAAAATAGACTTTTCATCTAACTAGTTTTGCACAACTTTTGGTTTTTAAATTTATAGCTCATTTACCTGCGCTAATCTCAACAATTATACTATTTATCTAAACCGGTTTCGGTTTTACGCCATGGGCGTAGCCAAGGGGGGGGGGGGGTTGGGGGTTCAAACAACAAAGTCCTATAAATCCTATAAAGGCTCCGTTTTTTCCTTTTGAGGTACGGAACCCTAAGAAAGAAGAATCATTCTCTAATGCTTTTGCAGCAGTTTTTTTTCGATATTAATATAATTTTATGTACCTTTTGTCGTTTTATTTTCTAAAACCCCCCCGATACTAAAACCTGGCTACGCCCATGTTTTACACCATTATCAAGGGTCTATCTATAATAAAATAACTGATAACACCTTTTGCAGGATATAAAATTAATTCGACGTGCAATTCATGAAATATGTCGTTAATCAATTATGAAATTATGTTTGCAACAATGTTTTCAAGAAGATAAGTTTTGATAATATTAAGATAATTTTACTGCCGGTATTTTATTTTCATGAGACCTTTTTTTGTGCAATCGTGTCTTACTGGCCAGCGTGTTTTTTTAAATAAAATTAATTTAGTTGTTGTGTTATCTATTAAACGTCTTTTTAACATTTTATTAAGAACATTTACCTATATACACAAATAACATTTTTCCATAATTATATATAAATAAAATACAAAATAACAAAATAAGAAGGAAATCGGCAGAAAAGATATTTTCCATTGTCATTTAGCGAGACGAGTGACTGACTAGTTAGTGACTGTAAGGGACATTCGTTCGATTTTCAAATTTACCTACTTTCTTAGGTTTGTAAATCGAATTCACCTGCCGCATTTTGAGTTAAATTCGACTTATTTTGAGAATATTAGTGATGAAAAATTTATTAACTTATTCGACTGGTACGGAATCCTCAGGCCACGAGTCCTACTCGCGCTTGACCGGTTTTCTAAATCATTTTGAAACTACATCAATCATCATTATCACGGTTTACATAACGTTGAGCGTGACGAAATTGTCCCGCGTAATTTTTGCATTTAGAAATGTTTTGTACTTAGACAATAAATGGGAGAGCAAGCGAATGATAAAAACATTTTCAGCAACAAAGTTACTTAAAGAGCATCTAAGCAACGACCCAGAGATGGGGATGAGGTCGATATAAGTATAAGCATCCGTTAGACAGCCCATAAAATCTGCATAATATTTTGTAATTTTACGACTGTGTATCTGGCAAAACGCCAGATTCAATTTAATCTTTGTACAAAGCCGTTTCGCTGTGGTCACTTCTAGTCCGTTTCCTGACTTTAGAGATCGGGCTTGTACAGGAAAACGACTACGTACACTGGAGTAAAAATACCTTAACCCATGTTTAGCCTGTATTAGGGTGGTAATAAAACAGAAAAGGGGAGCAGAAGGCCTTCCATAAGTTTGGGTCTCGGCTACGACTGCGTAACATATTTTTACTAGCCTTTAACCGCGGTTTCACCCGCATTTATTCAATCTCTGCCACGTTTTCGGCTTGGGCGTTATTTCTTGAATATCCCTTATAATCTACGTGTTTACAAGGTCACTACAATGGTAATAAAAAAACCGCATTCAAATCCGTGTAATGGATTTCGAGTTAAAAGCGCTTATACAGTTTTTAGCTCGAGTGTTATTTTACGAACACCCCTTATAGCTTTCGTGTTGACCAGGGTCAATACAATGATAAAAAAAAACCGCATTAAAATCCGTTTTATGGTTTCCGGGATAAAAGCCATTATGAAATCCCTCGGTTTTGATTTGGGCGTTATTTTATGAACACCTTTTTTAGCCTATAGCTGCGTTTACACCATCCGGCTTATCAGCATCCTGAATAGGAATGGACTTAATACAGTGTTATCGCATCAAGAACGACCTATTTTTTCGCGTGTCCTAATTATGTCCTAGTTAGGATCCTGATTAATTGGATGGTGTAATCGCGGCTTATGTGTTGATTAGGGTCACTACGATGATAATAAAAAACTGCACCCAAATCCGTTGAGTGATTCTCGAGTTAAAACGGAACATACATACACGACAGACAGACAACATTTCTAAGTATTGTGGTTTTAGCCTCAGTACAACAGGAGCAGTCCATTTCATTTAAAATTTCCCAAAAATATTCACTGTACAGACACAACATTTTTAGGGTTCCATAGTCCGACAAGGAACCCTTATAGTTTCAACATGTCCGTCTGTCCATCCGCCTGTCCGCGGCTTAGCTCAGAGACTACAGGTCACGCCAAACTTTAAATCCCCTCTAAACACGACAATGTATGGGCTGTTTTTCCAAATGTATGAGAGTAGAAGTTTGGCGCGATCTGTATCAGTAGACCAACTTATAAAATGTACCGGGCAACTACGGAACCCTACACTGCGCGTGGCCCGACACGCACTTGGCCGGTTTTACTACTTGATTAAGGGGCGCTGTATAATCACACTAATATTATAAATGCGAAAGTTTGTATGTGTGTGTGTTATGTTTGTTACTCTTTTACGCTAAAACGGCTGAACAGATTTGGATGAAATTTAGAATAGAAATAGCATATACCCTAACTTGATACAAAGGCTAATTTTTATCCCCAAAAAAAAACATGTCGTTAAGCCGAATAACATGCGGGCGGAACCGAAAAGCTATTTCTTATATATGTAAACTTTTTACGCAGGCGTTAGCGAATATTGAGGCCTAAAGTCATGGTAGGCCTAAAGTTGCCATTTCTTTGATTAAAATTAATAATTTAGTTTGCTTATGTAGGTTCTATATAAAAGAAAAGCATTATATAAAATGTTATTCCTACAGCTACACTGAGGCCGACAAACAAGTAAGCTGGCATAAAGCCATGAAAGATATTTATTTTTACCCGATTTTTTACTTATTTAAGTATTTGAAGAATTAACGCCTTCCCAACAGTAACTCAAACTTAAACGTTTATTACAGTGATAACAACAGCTATTTGGAAATATGATTTTTATTGAATATGTAAGACAAGAGACAAACCAAACCACCTTCTTATTACCTGCATCACTCACTTCAACAAATACCATCTAATTACCCGTTTCTCTCACAGAACCTCTCACATACACATTACATCTCTCACCTTCTCCCTATCTTACCTACATCAACATCTCTGATAATTTCCATCCGTCAGCTCGTGTTCGCCCACGGCTGGATATAGGCCTTTCCCAAAGGCTTGGTGCCGAAATACATTGCGAGTTTTTAATTTTGTTTTATTCATATGTAATAATAATAAAACAATAAATAGAAAATTTTGTTTCCACATTACAGAAGAATCATAAAACCTCTTCTTTTATTTATTGTGTCTAACCTCATATCGTAAAATCCTCATTATGAACGCAAAAGTACTTGCATAACGAAAAAAAATTTCATGAACGTCTCTAAAACAGAAAAGATAATTAAATTATGTTTTGGAACAACCTAATGCTATAAAATCACTTTTTCTGCAATAACAGTACATGTCACACACACTTACTAGGAAGGCAAAAGGAACTTAGCCTATACAGCCATGTCTGATGAGGTTTTTATATAATATTCTCCAATACGTACAAAACTATACTGTGACCACAGACATATAATTATTATACGTCTGTGATTGCGACCGAATAAAGCAGGTAGGTAACAGTTCAACTTTATTTTTGGTCAGGTATTGTTTATAGCTGGCGGCGCCCACCATGCACCATGGCGCATGCGCGTTGGATTCAGTCTGTTAATGTTGGAAACTTCGAACGAGGAAAATTAGTTATAATTTGAAGTATTATTTTGCCCTAAAATTACTGACAGCAGTGATGATGATGATAATTTGACTCCACCTGACTGTCTGTGAATAACGACTGAATTTACGCATACTTTTAGAACAAGCTTTTGCAAGAATAATCAAAAATAGCTGAGGACAAATTTACAAAAATTATGAAAACAGGTTTGCAGGCATGAGTTTAGGTAAATTAGTGTAAAGCATACGGCCGGTTTTTTCAACTTAAACTCGTGTTTTTAATAACCTTATGTACCAGTTTCATAAACTTCTATATTTAAATTTTCGTGTTTTTCAAAATAAACCGTCACAATTAATGCACCATATTAC
Organism: Ypsolopha scabrella; assembly: GCA_910592155.1. NCBI lineage: Eukaryota > Metazoa > Arthropoda > Insecta > Lepidoptera > Ypsolophidae > Ypsolopha > Ypsolopha scabrella. The sequence continues at coordinate 15,529,636 of OU342960.1, forward strand.
ATAATATAAAAACCATCTAACTTGAACGCCCCTGCGCCACTGTGGCCGAGTGGTAGAGCACTCGCCTATTAACCCAGAGGTCGCGGGTTCAATTCCCGTGATGCACTTTAATTTGTGTACGGTCTGCGTGCTTCTAAAGGCAAGTTAAGCTGTTGATGCATTTGTGTACGAAGTTCAGTGATATTGCTTGGGACGTAATAATCGTTGGTGAAAAGCGGAAAAGTGTAGATTACACTTGGAAATACCTCTAACACCTCTCGGTGATTAATGTCTTAACAATATGTGTTTAATTTCACAAGACGCACCACGCTTCATTCCTATTGTTCTTCAACTGTTATCAAAAACCGATGACAGAATAAAATCAGTGAACTTATTTGAATGTTATGTTATGATATAAAGATGTAAGAATAAATGTGGCAATGAGATAAGATCTTGAACGCTGTAGAGTAGATTATATCGATCTTAACCCTTGGATGGAATTCTTGCCATAGTTTATCGTCCTTGTAACATTATTGGTCACAACATACTACAACAGCTATGTACAAACAAAGACGTACGTGCTAACCATGGAATTTCGGATACTCTTCCTAATAGGGATTTTAGGAATTATATTAGCGTGTAAGCAAAAGTGGTTTCAATATAGTAGTTTGTAGAGTTGGTTTACTCTCTGCCGGTTATTGTGATTAATGGCTTACTGCTATTTGTCACCCATTTACTCGTAATAAAATTTACCCTCCCAACTTGCACTTTGTTCTATTTAAGGCAGGGGTATTCAGAGAAATCTGTCCTGCCCTGCTCCAACGCTTTCATTTTCCACTTGACTATCCTTCTCAGTGAAAGCGGGCGGCTCAAAAAACTCACGATTTAGAGGTGTTTTTATTGATTTTCAATGTTTATTTTAACTTTTTACAAATATTGTTTCCATAAAAAACTAAACAATACAGTCCTTCAACTCGGTATATTTTTCATTGCGAAACAAAATTTTAATAATAAATGAAACTGTATTTAGCTGAAAATTATCTTATTGTTTCAAAATTATTTCCATGCCCTAAGGTAAATAAATAACTTAAAATTTCCCATAATAATTTAAATAAACACATGAATAAGCACATAATCATATTATTTTGAAATGTCTTTTTCATTTTTTTTTTTTGAAACGGAGATTGATTCAAAAGCAAGCATTTTTAGATAAAACACGAATTCCTTCGCCCTAACATCCCCATGAGACCTACGTGTTATCTAATCAACGCTAAAGCAGCCAAGAATCAAGAAACAATCAGCGCAACACATTGCAAATCACTCGTTAATTTGACAACTTCAAAGTATCGTTTACTCAGAGTGTCGTGTCACGAAACTACGGAACAGATGTTACACCTAGCTGTCGGTAAATAAATCTAAACCTACCTAAAGTCTTGAGTGAGTCCCTCGTTAAGGCACCCCCGCAAATACTCCGATAGAAACTTAGTTAAGGCGCCACTAACTTCTACTATTAGTTGCCAATAACAAAGGCACAATAAGCATGAGCACGCTTGCCGTAGTTTGCTTCTTCTTACACAGGCAGGATGTTATAAACGTTTCCTGCGCGTATTAATGTTTAACTGTGTGTGTGTGCCACGTAATAAAGTTTAGCTGGCAAGCCTTGCCGACTTGCGGGTCACGCTTCTACATAATATGTACCACTCTGCTGGATAATATGCAGATATTTCTTAGCACTTAAATTAACGTACTAAATTAAATAACAATTTGCTTACATATCATTGGACCATTTATTACAACGAGTCCATGTTTCTTTTTATTTTCATAAGCCACGGCAGGATGAAGAACAACAACTCATAAAATCACCGCTTTGCTACACAGTTTGGGCGTTTTAACTTTTTATGGCAGCTTTGAGAGTGAAAATTCAAGGGATATCCACGAACAAATAGTAGTCCCCCAAGAACGGAAACTGCCATAAAAATTCGCGTCGTCGTCATTAGTCTCAGACGTGTTTTGATCAGGGCGCCGCTCGGCGGCTGACAAAACCTACCTCCCTTTATCTTCGAGTCGCAATTTTAAATGAGGCCCCGTGAAAAAACCCGCCTCAGAGAGGCCTCGATTTTATATCCCAAAAAGAAACGACCGTTAGATTTACTTGACGGCTTTTTTCGCGTGTTGCCTAAAAAACTACTTTGTTATGATAGGCTTCGCGTAGGATACAAATTGTATGTTTCTTTTATATTTTTTGCAATAAGCCAGCAAGGCTTTAATAAATCAATAGTTTCATTGAAGTCGAGTAAAATTAGCACATTCAACTTTGTAAATAGGGTTTGTTTTTATATTTGTTGCCCAAACTGAAACAAACGTCTTTGGTCTAAAAACACTAGGACAGTAAAGCTGTTTTATTACAATATCGAGCGGTCGGAGGCGAAGCAGAGAAGGGAATTGTTCTGAAACAGGCGATTGCTCTCGCAGCATCCTCGACTTGGAGAATTCACCTCACGCTCTGCGTCTACGGTACTGTTCGTCATTATACTTAACCGCCCCGAGCGTTTGTCGTCCACGACAGCTCACGATCGCGCCTCGAATTTTTAATATCAACAATCCTGTAGACCTATTTTATTGCTATATTTCTTCCAGTAAAGCCTTTCCGCAAACATATTGATGCGTTGTAACAAGCTATATAGGACAATATTTTAAAATTCAAATAATACGGATAAATTAAGATCGTCTACATAATTTTTATTGGCTATTTTAAAAGAGCATAAAAGCTAATTTTGTAGTATGTTTAGACATAGTATGCAGGGACTAGGAGGTTGTATGCAAGGTATAGTCAATAGGTAACATGAAATGTCTAGTAACCATATTGTATGCGCAAGAATGTACGAGTATATCAGAAAGACTTAAAAATAATATGAACCTATAGTAAATTCTTACATAATCGATATGCGAGGTCACAAAAAAGATGGCGGATGGGTTAGAAAATCAGAATTGTTGTTTATTGTGTCTGTTATTAATATTGGACTCTGCGTAATCGGATTATGAATTATGATAAAAAAACTCGTCAAATTGGACCGAGTTTGGGCTTTTGTTTTGTATGGTGAGTATTGTTCTTTTGATGTGATTCACGCGGATTAATTTTTACGTGAAATCGAGTATAAAACACTGAATCTTTAAAAAACAGGGTTCGCTAGCCTAAATAGAATTAATATAAAATATAAAATTTTTTTTTGTACTTCGGTCATGCACTCTGAATATGGAAAAGCACAGTTATTACTTTTCTTGCATCACAGTTCCCTACAATTGAACTAGTTGTAATTATTAAAACATCTGATCATATCAAGAATATCTATCTACATTTAAGTAAATAAATGCAATTCATAGATTTTTTGTCTTTTAAATTATAATTTATACGTAAGTTTATCTAATAAAACACATAAAAATAAAAACAAATTATTGCGGGATATATTTTGGGCTTTTTGAGCCCTGCATCAGTCACAGTGAAGTATTGAAATAAAACCATAAGTAAAAAATTAAAAGAATTTACATCTAACCTATATATACATTCGGATGATAGAAAACTATACAGGTATTTTCTACCAACATTACAATAATTGTAGTACTCTTGTCGTAATTTCTACTTAGTGTGGATTCTGCAATTTGTAACAATGGCACATGCACATTCTAGCTCAGTTAAATTGTTTCAGAAAACAGAAAACACTAACCTGTAGTATTTTTCTTGGCTGGGTGCAAGCAAGGTCGTGGCCATCAGCAGAGTCACGCCATTATTTTTCCGCTGCGGGTGATGTTGATATTAATTGCCTGGGCTTGGGCTGATAGTGAGGGTACCTGAGGAATAGCAGCCTCTGGGAGTCTCAGGTATGAAGGAAGGCTCCGTCTAGACAAAAGCGTGGATATTTGGCCGGGGGCAACTGCATCACCAGAGTCTTCAGAGATTTCGGAGTCGGTGTAGGTGACTGAGGCTAGGACAGCAGCTCGGCTCGGGTGACCACACTTTTTGGGCATTGCACTGGTACTAAGGTACTGGTACTGGTACTGGTTTATGTTGGTACAGCTGATGCCGGGCTCGACTGTGGAGGTACCACCATCTTACTCACAAATCCTCCCGAAGTCATTCGGGGGAGAGTAAGAGAACAGCTCTTAGGCAAAAGCAGGCGGCCCACCATTGCCTGGGACATAAAAAAGACTGGTGACGGGCAGCGGCGTCACTGGTGCAAGGGTTTCGGCACCGCGCTCACCAACCCGCCTGCCCGGCGTGTGTGAGTATGGGCATTTCTTCCAAGAGCATCGCAAAGAGGGGAGAAATCCTGGAAAGTCCTATGTCCAGCAGTGGACTAGGCAGGCTGATGGATGGATGGATGGATGGACTGGTACTCAGTGCTGAAGTAGATGCAGGTGCGGCAAAAGTTGTGGTGGCCTCTAGTTGGCGAGGACATCCACGCTTCTTAGGAAGATAATAAGCTGCCGGAACTGTAGTATCAGAGGGTTAGCCGATGCTAAGAACGTATTTTTGTTTACTACATCTTTTGTAATATTTAAAAATTACTTTTAACATAGCCTTAATAAAAAATCGTAATCTGGATGTACGAATAATAATACAAAATACTTTGTATAATAAGAATAATCACGTGAACCTGAGGCATATATATTATGTTATGTATGTACATACGTTATCAGTATATCTGCGTTAATCGATGAATGAATGTAATAATAATGCGTATGGGCGCCAAACAAACGCTTGGAGAAATAATAAACTCTTTCCCGCTCGATAAGACTCAGTGATTAATAAAAATAAAACACTGCAAATTTGCGAAGGATTTTTTTAAACTGTATTATTAAAACTGCTAAAAACGGTGCTTTTACGGTGCGAGGCAAGCTGAAATTAAATTAATTAAGCCAGTACCTTCACACACATTTGTGAATTTACCAGTACGAACGCTCACATTCTGGAAAATCCGTCCCTGTTTAAAATTTTATCTAACGAAAATCGGGAAAACCAGCAATGATCAAACTTTGCAATACGTATAAGTAGACCTCTACTAAGTAACAATACACTGGATCTGTGAGTATCTTGATAATTAAAACAATACGGAGCTTGCTTGTTATACGGTTTAATTGGCTCTGATTACTTAGGAGAGAGGTAAGGGTGTAACGGGTAGACATAGTTTTACTAAGACGTAGGGTTAGCAAGGAGTGGAGAAAATACGTTTGGGTTGGCGACTGTACTGAATTGTGTAGTATTTAGTTTATAATATATCAAAATAAAATAAAAACATAACGTTTGGGAATTAGCACTGCCCCTTTTAACGATTATTTAAAATCTCTGCTATCACATTATTTATTTTGTTTTGCATAGAAAATGACACCCATAGCTTCCAAGTTTTAATTAGAAACAACGAATCATATTAATTATAAATATTTGCATAATTATCTCCAGAAATAGTATATTGATCATGGAAAATACATAAAATTACAAGGAAAAACTAATCAAACCTCTTACAATAAAAAGGTCACACGGTAATAGCCTTAGTTATTTATTTTTCAAAATTCAAAATAGGTTTTGGCCGGTAACACATACTATACTTTGTTAGATACGTAGTTTAATGTTTTTACATTTTATAGGTTCACACTATTCAATTTATTATTAACTTATAAGTACGGATGCCAACATGTCAGGATACCTATTGGAAGTTCTTATTTTGGCGTCATAGCCCTTAAATCGCTTACAATTAGAGCGCTTGAACTGTGGGTGTTCTACATGAACATCAAAATGCACACATTGTAAGTATAACAATAGGTAGTATATATTTGTTTCAATATAATTAAACTAGGGTCAACAAGAGATAGCACCTATGATATGACGTTTAAATGTCTACCAAGTTTCGCAATTATTTATGAGTAAGAAAGTTGATTAATTGAAATAGGCGTTACCTTGCGGAAGTCCATCACTAAGTAAAGGATATATGAATATAATTTGCAATATTCTGCTAAACAATTCTTGTCGTGCTATTCAAAATGTAGACTCGTGCACCGCCCGCCCGCCCGCATAAAAACATGCAACAAGCAAGCGATACAAGCAAAGCAATCTTAAATAACAAGTAAGAAAACTTATCGACACGTGTTTCGCCTCTGAACGAGGCATCCTCGGGATGTGTTGCTAGTAAGAAAGTGTCAATCAAACAATGTAATACTTCATTGTTGTTGGCGATGAAAAGTAATTACCTAGTACTTTATACTTGTACTTGTTTCGGTCATTATTTTTCGAATTTCATGTTGCGGTTGTTTTGCAACAGAATTGTTTTATGTATAAAAACTTTATGGCAAAAGTTTCTTATTTTTACCAAACTCAAAGAGGCAACAATTTAAGACAATTAAATAGAGAGTGAATAGTTATAAATAAATAAAGGTTTCTACTCTCCTAAATCGCACGGCTTCTTTTCTTTGCAAACTATATATTTAAAATGGTTAAATTTTATCTAGCTAAAGTTTTTTAAACGAGTAACTTTCTAGAATTTACGGCTGCTTTGTAAGCATATTTGGCACATTTGACTTTTATATTATTGTATAGCAAATTGTATGACGTGTCTAATGAACCGATATTATATTAACTCAACTCACACTTGTTTTCATTTTTACCAAAATTTGAAATGTACTTATCACTAAACCGATCTATCATCTCTCGGTGTCCCTTGTTTAATACCGTTTTCATGAATTTTCCTTATAATTCTACGGAAAAGAAACTCACTTCACCAATTAATTATTAGTTAAGAAAAAGGTTGTAATAATGTCGTCGCCACCATATTCATTACTGTTCGTATAATATATGTAGTGATGTAGGTATGCCATCCCGAGCTAGTAAATACGTAGTTGAAATTCCAGTAAAGAATATTGTCCCCTCAAACCCCCCCGTAATCTGGGGTTAAATAGTTCGGCCAATCCTTTAGTTAGGGTGACTGAAGAGGGTACAAATTAATCAATAAGTTTATTTGATATTGACTGTGTTATCAAAGAGCAGAGTTTTCGCAACCAGCCAAATTATTAGTATTTACACAAACCAATTTGAGAGGCTTTTGACAGCATAATGATTTGGCTTGAAATATTAAATGAGCTCGCCAATTTTTGAATGGAAAAGGTTGAGCAAAAGGATTCCAAACTCTACAATGCCAGTTACACTTGATAAAAACCGGCAAAGTGCGAGTCGGGCCTCGCTCTGTTAGGGCTCCGTAGATTTGACCAATACACTTTATTTTTGTATGTTTTTTTGTTTTGGTCACTGCTTATAAACTAAATTATAAATCACCGTTTTCAGTATTTGTAGTTTAAACACAATGCACATGATAAACAGAAGTTTCAAATTGCCGACCAATTTAGTTTTACATGGTAACAAAAATGGTTCCAAACAGAATAAATTTATTTGTCTGATTTTTGGAGCAAAATAAAGTTCTTACAGTGAAATTGTATATACAATTTAGGGCTTAGCAAAAATCTGCGTGCAAATATTAATCCCTGCTAATAATATTATAAATGCGAAAATGTGTTTGCTTGTCTGTCTGTATGTTCCGTTTTCACATCAAAACGGCTGAGCCGATTTTGATGAAATTTGGAATGGAAATAGTTTGAGATTTTAGAAAGGACATAGGCTATAAAAGTGTACATAAAATAACGCCTAGGCCGAAAACGAGGTAAATTTAATTAACGATTTTAACACAGAAACCATTTAACGGCCGAACCGAGTTTGATGAAATTTGCAATGTAGATAGTCTGAGACGTAAAAAGGCTATACAGAGTGTTCATGAAATAAAGCCCAAGCCAAAAACTGGGCAAAGATAGAATAAACACTTTTAATTCGAGAACCACTCAATGGATTTGGATGCGTATTTTTTATAATCATCATAGTGACGCTGCTGCCGCATTTAAGTCGTACCGGAATCAGCTAATGGAACAGACAGAACACCGAAAATCTATTTATTAGATAGGAGGTATGACATATCTTTAGAAAACAATACAACCTATAACCAAAACTCAGTAACTTTTTATACAGACGGATCAAAAAACAAAGATGGTAGTGGCTGCAGTTACATCTCTCCGGAGTTAGGACTCTATAAATCAATGCCTCTTAACATCATCTGAGGCATGGTGTAATAAATAATAATTAAGTTGATGCTTGTGATTGTTGGCACTTGGTGGAACTTTTTATACATTTTTGATTGAAAAACACTTGTATTTGTCCACTTATTTATATTATTTCCCTTACCGGTTTCGCTGTTATAGCATTTTCAAAGGTTTTTTTGGTTGTTTACGTACAATGTATGAATCGCTTGGCATGCGGGTAGGACAAACAAAGGTTCAAGGTCAAATTATATTACATTTTGAAATGTGTTAAATCTATTCCTTTACAGAATAAAAACAATTAACTAGTTAAAAGCCATGTAGTTTCTAGTTATCTAGTTTACGTCTTAACATTGGATCTGTTTCCTTATATCATCAGCGGGGACATTGCAATTTTAATTGATATATATTACGCATTTTTTGAGCGAGTGTTAAATTACATTTGGGTTAAGTTTGACTATTTTTTGTCGTGGCTCTTAGTTCTTTTTTACAACTGTTACCTATTCTGGAAAAAAAAAAACCTATAGAAGAGCCAACGAGAGATGGCCTCTATGACAGCTGCGTTTAGTGATGGAGTGCATTTTAATTTCGGCATAAATAAAAATCAAGTGCGACTAGCGACTTGAGTAAATAAATTATCGATTTATTTGACACGTCGTACAACATGCATCATAATAATACAAATGGCAAATGTGCAATGCTTACATTAACAAAGCAGCCATAAAATCTAGAAAACTGGTTTACAATTTTTTTATCATAAAAAGATATAGTTTGTAAACAGACGGAGCCATACGATTAAGGAGAATAGAACCCGTTATTTATTGATTACAATTCAGCCACTAACATTCCTCATGATCCCTTGTGTTTTGAAAAAATTAGAAACTTGTCTTTATAAGATCGAAAAATTATGATCGAAACGAGTAGTACATCACTTTTTGCTGCCAGCAACAATGAAGTATTAGATTATTTTAATGACACTTACCCATAAACAATTATGAAACTTAGTAGGCATTTAAACGTCATAGGTGCCTTCTCTCGTTGGCTCTAGTTTAGGTGTAGCCCTACAAAACTAACAATTTGTTTTTGTGAAGATTTTTAATTTTTTTAAATATTGACTTGATTTTGTCCGGTCACGTTTTGAAATTTGAAGGCTTTATCAACTGCTAACTTTGGCAGTTCGATATTAATTTATTTTTGAAGATAAATTTTAATATCGATCATCACTCAGTGAGCTCCAGCCATTGAAGCCCAAGATACCACGTTCAATCTCATGAAAAACAATTATCAAGAATTTATTACAATCGTTTTTGGGTCAACAACTCAAAATAGCCTAATTCTATCAGTTCAATAACTCATTTCGCTCACAAGCTAGAGACCCGTGACATACGGACGGACAGACAGGAGAGTATAGTTCCTTATTGCTCTTTTGGGAACGGAACCCTAAAAAGTCAAAAAAATATAATACTCATCGTATTAGGTTGCTTGTAATCATACAAAGCCGAGCGAAGCAGAACGGAGCGAGACAAAACCCGTATATTTAATCACAACTAGCGACACGAGTAAAGATAAGTAAAGGACGCGTTTTACCATTTTTAATATATAACCACAAAAGAAGAATAATTGCAAGTTTTAATGCCTTTGAAATGTAAGTTTGGGTCATGAAATTAAGTTTCTTCTTTGTGGCAGGCTCCTCGTCAGTTGGCGCTTGCATTTCAATGAGGACCGAGTTTCTTTTTATTTGCCTTGTCACGGCAGGCTGATCAAAATACTTTTAAGACGAAACGAAGGTTTTCCCAAATGTTTGTGCACTTGATAATACTACTAATTTTGGAATCGTCAGTTTATAAAGATCACTGTTGAAAGGTATTCTTAGGGCTTACGGCGATATTTATATCGAAAGCTGCATTTTTGGCAGAAAGCAAGCCGCTTTGCCCAGTAAAACGAGGGACCAATATGAATGTTTTCACCCGAGGAAATGAAAATTTAATCCACTGGAATTCAAGATGGCGGGCCTTTTCCAAAATGGCGGCTGGATAATTTATAGAGTCAATCTTTAATATCATAAAAAATATACCGCTTACTTAAGAAATTAAAGATGGCAGCTGAATATTAAGAAAATTGTGAAATTTACTAAACATTTGTTTCATTCTTATGGAAATAACAACTAAATTTCCTATGATAATGGTCACATGTTTATATAATATTATTCATTCAGATAATATTATCTACAAAACAAAACAAAAATGTAATAAATCCGTTGAGTGGTTTCTAAACTATATGCATTTCAAAAGAAGCGTGTGGCTTTGAAAGCCGTCACTCCACGTTATGTGATGCATCATTTAATCAAAACGAGTGCACCGATTTCAGTAATTTACATATCAGACTATTTGTGTTTATACCTTGTAATTTACGGCATCTTTCGAAAACCGGCCAAGTGCGAGTTGGATTCGCGCACAAAGAGTTTCGTACCAAGTACACAACTGCTTAATTTTTTTGGTCCCAACTTACTAATTTCATTATGAATCGTCGTTTTTAATATTTAATTTTGATTTAATACAGAAGGTATGGTTCATAATAATAATCACATGCAGACATTTCAAATTCCCAACTAGTTTCCATGACTTTTTGAGATAGACCCCATAACTGAAAAGAAATTAAAACTGAAAAATGGCCCTTCCATTTTTTTATTTTTGAAGGTAAAAATAAGTCGTTAATACTAGGTAACTTATATATGTATAAGATGACTTTCGTTTATATAGCCAAATCCATACTGAAGACTCGGTACGTGATCAGGACCTAGGTTCAATGATCCTGTTTGCGAAATACAAATAATACTTTTAATGCATCTATACTTGTTCAATTTGTATAGGAAATCTTAATTTAATTTTTGAGCATTTCTCAGAAAGTGTCAGTGAACCTTGTTCCTGACCACTTACCGAGTCTCTAGTATAAATTTGGCTACATAAACGAAAATCATCCTATATTAATCCTCTCTATCTGAAGCTGCATTCGATGTGGTTGAACTGAAAGAAGAGAAAATTCGTATGAAATCAGACCAGAAAGTACATATATCATCTATTATGACTAATTAAAAAATAAAGAGACACCTTTCGTTTTGCAGCTGCCTTTACCTGTGCTGCAGGGTAGACCCACTCGCTGATATGAGCAGTGAATTGTTTCGCAGCCTTTTTTACAATTTCAATGGTCCAACTGTCCGAGTAGGATAACTCTCTCATATCTCCCTGGCTTCAGACCATTGTGGTACCCAACTATCATTAGATGACTTCCAACTCCAGGAGAATATAGTTAGAGATGGCACAGAGGCGTCGTCAAAATAACGGCACTACCATATGTGGCCCGCCGGATAGGTGGCACGTAGCGCGTGTTTTTGTAGTGCTCCCAATGTTGATACGGGTAGCATATTATACTTGTTACCAATTTATTCTAGCTGGCACATAGTTCCTTGCGTACCAAGTTGACCGACGAATGTGCTGTATGTGAACACGTTATTGCTTCTTTACCGCACTAGTAACGTAAACTACTATTGTGTATTAACTTGATTAAATTAATAATTTTCATTTTATTAATTTAAGAAAAAAGCACTTGAGAACCATACATTTTCTATAGTTTTTAGAAGTGTCTTATAGCTTAAGCGGTTACATAAGCTTGTATTTATTTTGGTTATTGGCTTTTTGATACGTGTTGTACCTATATAGATAGGAAAAATTGTATGAATATGAGGCTATGAGCTAGTTTCTGGATTCATTAAATCTCGTTAATCAATCACAGCGCAGCATTCCATAGTTAAGCACCGCTTAGCATCGCAAATGTGAAATGGTAGTAATGAAATGACCTACTCAATATTCAGATTGATACTTCCAGACGAACAAACCGACCATGGTTTCTTTAGATCTTCGACTACAGAACCCAAAAAATGGAACGTATAACTGATAACAGTATGGCGGCGTGATTGAGTTAGCAATACCCAAACTTTTACGTTATGTTAGCAGGATTAAACCCACCGAGCAAGGTGAACAAGGAGAGTTATTTTAGTAGATACAGGTACGAGTACTATGAAAACGAAACTTATGCTGAGAAAAGGGCACTATTCACGCAGTGATAGAAGGAACCATTTTAATCGATTTCACAGGAAGTAGCGAAACTTTCATCATCTAGAGAAGAAATTGCACCACTTATATTTTTGTTTAAATTGGATCAAACAGCCGCAACAATTTTGAATGATTGAAGTGTTAAAACATTTTATTGCAATTTTCGGTAAAGTAGTTTTTGAGATAAGTCGATGTAATTCAAATAAAAATACAAATTATTCGTTTAATCATCAATTCTTTGAAAATAACGTAGTATTTTAAATTAAAGGTAGACCTTGGTGGATGGAAGTCATTATTCAATTTCAAATTTTGTTCAATAGAATAAAGGAAGACTTTTCAATATGTACAATAATACATATTTCTTACACCTTTCTGAATTCTTTCATTTAACAATAAAAATATATACAAGCTGACATTTAAATTATTCTGGAAACTAAAATTGGTGATAGTACTCGTCCGTATTAACAACATTTACTATGAAGCCAACCCTGAAATCATGAAAAAAAACTGCTGTTTCATACATTTTGGTCGACTAGGTATTTAACTTCTCTATGGAACAGCTGATATTTTTCTCGCGATTTCAAGGTTCACAGAAAATAAAACCTCATTGTTCACAGGTATCTTAGCCATTCCCATACCGTATAAGTTTAAAATAGTCCAAAATAATAGGATCAATAATAAAAATAACTTCGCGCGATCTAATTATCCTGTCTCTTCGGGTGACCGTGATTTCTTTGGATTTTATGAAATTTTTAAATGCCTCCAACTTTAAAAAACAAGTAAGAATATGATTTTGAATGGTTTTAATAAAACCAAATTGTATAAATACTAATATCGGGGTTAGGTTAAGAGTCAGCCTATAGATATACAATTAAAATGGTAAATTGATAAGTAAATACTAGTACATTTATGCATTTTTTTGTTTTAATGTAACAGTTTTGATTTCCGCAAATATGTATAAAAATTCGTTACAGTCTTCTCCACGATGGTATATTCTTCCACTTTAGGCGATATTGTATTAAATGACTGTTACCAAAGGTAGGATATGCAAAAATACGTTAAAACTTTTTCAGTACTGCGAAATTATACGAGTAATGTGGAGAAAATGTAACATTGAACCAAAATTTTATTTCGTGGAATTATAATAAATATATTCTTAAAAAGTGTCAGCTCGTCATTCGTTTTGATGATCAATCACGTTGGTTCATCAACTTCAAATAGTGTCAGATTTGTCAACTAAAATTTCAAGGTTAAAATAGATTCAGCAAACAGTTCAGACAACTAAATCAGCGATCATTTCATATTTTGGAGAAGTAATATTATTGATCAATAAACTTTTATAAACATCGGTAAGTATATAAAACGCAATTTTTTATTATTATTTTACATGATGTTCTTAAATACCTTAGTAATCAATTCATTTGTACTTTTATGCAAATGGTACTTTTGAATCCCAATCCAATCGTGGAACAATAATATAATTGGCAAAGCTAGAAGCGAAAATGAACAAAACGGAAGCAACACTGACACAGTGACCATTTGATAACTAGGCGATCATTTTTTGCTCTTTTGTTGCGTGTATAGATGTGGATAAGTTGGTTGCAGTTTGCAGTAACGAAGATATATTACAGACATGGACCAGCGTAGAAAATGGATAGAAGTCAGTAAATCAAATTGGAAATAACGTAGTACGTATTGTATGCATGTACTCGTACCTAGGAATAAAGGTGGTACTGGCCCATTGACAAATCTTATTGTCAAAAGCCTACTCCATTCAGCCGGCTCTTTGGTGTTACAATATCGTTGGTATTTATTTATTTAAGTTTAATTTGTGCATTCATTATTTAGTAATTTCTATATTGTAATTCTATATAGTAATTTGTACATTGAATATCAAAATTGTAAATGGAATGTGTTATAAGTATTGTACTGAAGCCAAAACTACCATTTTTAGAATTTTTGTCTGTCTGTCTGTTTGTTTGTCTGTATGTTCCGTTTTAACTTGAGAACCACTCAAAAGATTTGAATGCAGTTTGTTTTTATCAACACACAGGCTATACGGGCTGTTAATAAAATAACGCCCAAGCTGGAAACGGGACGGAGATTGCAAAACAGCGGGTGGAGCCGCGGGCAAAGGCTATTACTTATAATAAGGAATAAATAAACGGTCGATTGTAAATCCACACCTACAGTCTACATTTTTGCACTAAGGAGGAAACTGACCGTTCGTGATAGTGGGAAATGCGCTTTTTAATGCGTGCAAAAAATATAAAAATTATGAAAAATCTATACATAATAATAATAATAGCAGTGAGAAGTCGTGTCTACATTGAATTATTTTGCGAAACTTTGAATGAAATGGGTTATTAGTATTATTAGTTATTAGTAACTGCCGATAATTATTTTTATCTTACACGCAACTAAAATAAACATTGATTGAAATACATTTTCACGTGAGCGAAACCGCAGGCAAAAGCTAGGAACTAATTAATATACATACTATAAATGAATATACTTTCTTGTGCACATAATCTGCATGTGTATGTGTAGTAGCTAATACCTCTATAAAAAAACGGCCAAGTGCGAGTCAGACTCGCATACCTAGGGTTCCGTAATTCGACAGTTTTGGGAACAGTCAGGAAGAAGGTATTTAAAATCTTGCCCATAACTGTTTACGATAGCTAAAAAAGAATTGATTGTCCCACAAAAGAGAGAATCAAATATTTTTATACGGTACTCGAAATGAAACTCGTGGATGAAAAATTTAATTTTGTCATTTTGGTATCGTGAATTTCTCACCCGCCATATTTTTCCTGTAATTTTTACCCAAATTACCTTGACATTTTCATACTTTGCGGTCTATTAGTTACGGATTTGTTACCCATATTGTATTTTTAAGATATTTAAAAATTTTTTTTTTTTTTGTATTGGAAATATTTTCAAATTTCATTTTTTTTGTACCGTATTATGTAGGCATGTGAATGCTATTTTGTGTCAAATTTCAAGTCTCTATCTTTAACGTTGCTAAATTATGAGGCTCTGACATATGGGCGGACGGACGGACGTACAACGGAGTCTCATAAAAGTTCCTTTTACCGTTCAGGTACTACGGAACCTTACAATCACCTAGAAACTAATACGGGAAGTTAAAAAGAAATAATTTTTTCCATCTTAGGATTATTCTTTTATCTCTGAAGCTAATTGTTAGGTACGCTAAGGTTGGAAATTATGTAAGGTGCAATTTTAAGTACGAAGTGTGGGGGGGGGGGGTTATTATGAACATAAGCTTGCTTTCATAACTCTTATTAACTTACGTTGTGTTAAAGAAAAATATACCTATAAGCCTCGGTAATCGATATGAAGCCTTTCATGAGAAAACGGCCTTGATACTACAGGCGGACAGACAGGCAGACATACAAATAATTTACACAAAGGGTTCCGTACCACCCCACAATGCGGGTATAGTAAAAACATTATGGTAAATAACCATTGTACATACATGCCAGAGGCGATATCAAGGCTACAAAAAAACAAGCCGATAAAATGGTAGCACCTAGCTAAATTTGGCATCGTCTGCAAACGGAACCCTCCTTTTTACCATTTTTTAAATCTAAATTTGAAACTTGTATGTGTTACCAAACTTTTTCGAGGTAATTGTATGGGGATCCCCATTGAATTAATTATTTTGTTTATTATTTGTCGTGGTAGAGGCCATTGTAACACGTATTTTGTGAAAATTTCAACTTTCTACCTAATTACGGTTGAAGCCGGCTAAGTAATAGGGTTTTGTAGAGTGCCCGCCTACCTTGGGGTACGGAACCCTGAAGATGATCGTGTAACGGTTCCGTTTTTCCACGCTGAGGGAAACCCTAAAAGTTAATAAAAGCGAATGGATTTTCAAACAAATTTATTTCCCGTGGGAAACAAAGTGACGTTTTGTATACGCTATTTACGTAATGATTATAATAATGAAGTTGGAATATAATATTTTCAAAATGCCGGCTGATTCTTCAGACAGATGTTCAAGGACTTGAAATTACCTTACTAGACATTAACACTAGGTTTAGACTATTCCAACTAGGTGGTAGAGCTGATGCCGGGCTCGACTGTGGAGGTACCACCATCTTACTCGCAAATCCTCCCGAAGTTATTCGGGGGAGAGTAAGAGAACAGCTGTCAGGCAAAACCAGGCGGCTCACCATTGCCTGGGACCGATGGATGGCGGTATATCCATCCCCAATTGCCGGGCCTTATAAAAAACGGACTGGTGACGGGCAGCGGCGTCACTGGTGCAAGGGTTTCGGCACCGCGCTCACCAACCCACCTGCCCAGCGTGTGTGAGTATGGGCATTTCTACCAGGAGGACCGCCAAGAGTGGCGAAATCCTGGAAAGGCCTATGTCCAGCAGTGGACGAAACAGGCTGATGGATGGATGGATGGATGGACATTAACAAATGTGCCTGAGTATCCGAACTATTAACAAAAGTGTTAATTATTGTAGAGAGGATGAACTAAATTATGTAGAATGACGAAAGAAATTTATGTTGCACAAGTGGAAGATAAAACTCGACCGGGCCGCCCTAGAAGGACTTATGCTGAACAAATAGGCGACATACTGAAGAAGGGTAAAGTAAAAAGTTCCCGGAATAGAAGAGCTTGTATGACTAGATTGATGGATGTAGAAGAAGCAAAAGAAGTGTGTCAGGATCGTTTCAGATAGAAATCTGTCGTCTCTGCCTACCCCTCTAGGAGACAGGCGTGAGTATATAATGTATGTATGTAACATTTATTACCGATTATGAACAAATCTTTTGCTCGCAGTTCCACCCGCGCTGAAGAAGAAGCTCGTTTCACCATAATGGTCCCAGTTCAGTATATTTCAGTTCCCCTTCAGTGCATCCGGTCAACAAATTGACGACAGGCAACCAGTTATGAAAATTTTACATCAACGCAGGCGACGACATCAAGTGACTAAAAAGGCCATCTCTTACAGATTAAGTTCACACCGTATTAGCCACTAATAATTATTATTTTATGTCTGTGACCGTAGCTAACGTTACGTCAGCTAGTAAAGAGTTAAGGCTCAGATATATATCTATGAGTTAAGGAAAATAACGAATAGTGTAGAAAAAGAACTACGTCAAAATAAATAGGGTTGCATAGATGCAACCTGGAGTGTTTTGTAGAGTCGGCGACGAAAATGCAATTTTATTCTGATGAAAAAATTACGTCCACAAGTAACAGGTATGTTCGATAAAGTGTATATCATAAGGTGCTTAAAAATAGGGTTATCGCGTCCTATGCTGTTGCTACGCGAGTCTGCCTGATTTAAAGAAAGATCGAAGTAGGTACTTTGAAAAAATCGAAAAAGCATCGTTCAACTTGACATCCTGGTGTAGTAGAAATTTGAACACGGGGCCTGGAAATGTTTGTAGTCAGCAGAGATTAGTGCTCGAACTAGTACTAGGGGTGTTGATTTTTAATCTTATATTTATTAATCGTGTCCAAAAAATCCTACTTGCGCGATATTTTTATACATTATCTACGAGTATATCTATATTCATAAAAATAGTAAAAATGTCGTGTCCGTACATTGAATATTTTTGTGAAATTTTATTGAAGTGGGTATTGGTATTGTATTGAGGCGATAAAATATTTATTCTTTAATTTTTATCTGTCTGTCTGTTTGAATGTATGTATGTTCCGTTTTAACTCAAGAACCACTTAACGGAATCGGATGCAGTTTTTTTTGTTACCATCGTAGTAACCCTGGTCAACTTATAAGCTAAAAGGAGTGTTCATAAAATTACGCCCAAGTCGAAAACGGGATAGAAATTGAATAAATGCGGGGGAGCCGCGGGCAAAGGCTAGTAGTATGTACATATAATTAAATTCCCTTCCCCTATAAAACAACATTATTTCCTTAAGTGCTGCATACTGTAACATTCGAGTACGGTAGTACATGTGTTCTAACCAGCCAGTAGTTTTATCACTTTTTAGAGTGAATGAAACTTTTTGTAACTTTTGAGGAACAACTGGCGTCCTAGTTTGGAATTAAGTATTTATTAGTCCATGAAAAATCCTAAACATTGTTGTCATTATTTTTGTAATACGACCAAAAACGAGACAGTAGCAATTAAATTAATACACCGCTCATCTAGTTGTCACGCGGCACGAAGTGCGTGACGTCATTGTGACGCTCGATGCCAGTTAGCCCAAATATATATAATGGTACCATTATATATCTTTGAGTTAGCCATTACAATTAATCGCAATAAAGCGTTCAAGGTCTATGATTAGTCATTGATGTTTTGAAAAAAATAAGCATACGTACGATTGATATCCGGCTTTACTTTATACAATGTATGTAATATATTACACGTGCCAAAATTTGAGGCACTGAGAGCAAGAAAAGCCTAACATTTCTAGACACAATTAAAAATCCATTATGTCCGGAAATGTTAGGCTTTTCTTGCCCTCAATGTCTCATTTATAAATACGTCTATCAAAACGCCAAAGAAACTATTATAATAGTTTAATTTAACTTGCTACGTCTTTGTCTTAAGAAATGCGCTTCGTTATAAAAACAAAGAATAAATCCCACGATTCGATGTTTCACATGTCGATCTGTAATATAATAAAATAAATAATGTAAAAATATAAAGTTATAGCTGTAAATTCAAGTCATCATTATTTCAGAAGTTAAAAAATATAATTACGCACCCAAGTCCTATCTAATAAAATTATCAATATTTGCGGATAAGTTTAGTTGATATCTGGGATTGAACGAAGGATTCGATAATTTTCCTTAAAATGAATGATTAAATGCAGCAAGTTGTAATTAAGCAAGACGGCAAAAAACCAGCAGTTGACGACCAAAATAAACATATCCGTTATAGACCAGCGAGTAAGTACATATAATAAGCCGCACTAAGTAAAGCGTAAGAAGTCAATATTGGTGACTTAATATTATGTCGACGATTGGACGCTATTCTGTTTACATCGACGGTACTAATCAATTATTTTGATTGTAATTGACTTAACTTTAAGAACCGTAGTGCCACATAATGAATGCACATAAGTATTATTCTGTTTTCGAGTAATTCAAAGCTACCTAACAAGATAGAGCGTTTTGATTTTAGATGTTAGTTATGGTAAAATAGTATACTGAACATAAGCGAATATTGACGAGGTGTATTATTTCTATAGTTTTATGCAAATATTTTATGTCTCAGCCTAAGATAGTTACTGAAGTAGCAAAATAAAATTTATCTACACATTTATGGGTCCCAATTCCAAAGCTATCCATCAAAATGAACGTAAATAAACAAAAAAAAACATCGGCTTTTTCGTCTCTCCTCAAAACGTCCCCACTTAATATACCTGTTCTTTTGAAAGGTTATCTGATTGGACTTACACAAAACCAGCTTTTACTTTACTATTATAGCTGCCACAATTTGTATATGTACTTATTTACACAAATTGTCAAACATCAGTCATCGAGTCGTAAACTACGCTGTTTTGAACAGTGAGTGCGCAGAACAGTCACAGTGACGTCACGCGTATCTGTGGCACACTGGCTTTGGCGGACGGAGCGGTTTAGGTCTAATACACAGACCTGAAAACCGTGGTCTAATACTCAATATCTCTGTAACCAATGCAATGGTGCGATTTCAATACTAGTTCTAATGAATTTGCTTTAGCTTACTTTACTGATCTTCATTGCTAGTAATAAAAAAAAAACGCACAAATGTGAAAAGGACTCACGCTTGGGACACGTATAAGACACGAACTTTTTGCACGTGCAGTTAGGGGTGACAAGTTTTCCTTGACCCATTGAACTCTATATATTTATGAAAATGGCCTTGAATAATTAAAAATATTTTCTTATTGTCTTCTACTAACAAGACGTACTTGTGAACGAAACTTTAAGTTTCCAAGTAAACTGGAATTACGCTGTAAGTTTTCATGGTGAGATAGTTTGTACAAATAACTGGTCAAGTGCAAGTAGCACTATTGCCCTGAGGGTTGCGTACATATATTTTTCATCACAAACATATTTCACGAGCAGTTATAGGCAACCAAACTAACTTGATCCAGAGGATCTAATTAAGTCGGATATCAATTGCTTCTTTAATAACTAAATGCCGGTAATTTTCAGATATTTTCCTAAACGTAATAACACCTAATTGTAAACGAACTTTCAAGATTCTAAGTCAACTGAAAGTACCCCATCTATAAGTTTTCATGGTAAACCAATTTGTATGAAATCGAGTACGTAAAGCACAGTAACTTTTTCTTTGTTAAGTTAGAAGCCTGATTTCTTAACAGCACAGATTTCTGTATGAGGTATTATAGTTTCAATTGATATCTCTAATGAGGCCCAAGAAAAAGGACCTACGCACAGACAGACAGACGGACAACAAAGTAATCGTATAAGGGTCCCGTTTTTTTCGTTTTTATGTATGGAACCATAAAAAGCAATAACTTTTATAGCATTAAGTTAAAAGTTTGTTTTTATAATAGCTCAGTGGGGCCGTAGACTTCTATGATAGGATTCATTAGTTTCACATTTATATTTCTTACGGGGTCCGACAAAAAAGCTCTTGACAGACAGAAAGACAGGTAGACCGAAAATAAAGTAATCCTATATGGGTTCTTATTTTTTATTGCAACGCACGGAACCCTCAAAAACCGGACAATACTCCAGAATGTTACAAAAAAGGTATGTCTTTCACTGGGTCCCATTTTATTTACTCAGGTTTTATTTATATTATTATCATTGACATTGTCTAAGTCGATTATTATTATACCTTTTTGCGTTTAGATTTCTTCACAAATCCAAGTAAAATAAATAAATTACAAGGCCCTTTTGGCACAATGATTGGTCGTGGCCTAAATTGGAAATAAGGGAGGGTTATCCCAACTTTTTCTCTTTTCAAATTAATTTTAAACCAGTAAAAAGCGACGATTAAAATTTTAAAACAATATAATTATATCATATTTCACTCTTTGATATTTCGGCTATTCGATACACGATTGCTTTCACTTTCATCGATCCGAATAAATCGCAAAGATAGGTCTAAATACGCTCTAAATATCATTACATTTCAGCTTTATTAAGTTTTGGACAATAAAACTTATACTTAAATAAAGGCCGTGAAAAATGTGATATAAAACGGCCATTATATTAAAAATCCATCCCTCTGATTCCAAAATAATAAATAAATACCCCTCAAAACCGCGAGTTTTCTGATCGCTTCCGCTGAGCAAAATAAACTTGTGAAAAATTAAAGCGTTGGAGCAGGACAGATTTCTCTGGATAACCTTGCCTTAATGCAGCTATCCTAATAAATTGTATCCCCTGTTTCACACCCCTGTCAATGTCATCAACGCGCTCAAAAAACTTTGTCGGATTTAGGAATGTTTCTACGAGTTATATTGTGAGATGATGAACTTCTCTCAAAAAATATTTTGAGGTGGAAAAGAATAACTTTTAATAAGTTAAACATGTTTCGTGAGTGGTACGTAAGTAATAAAAGTAACGATTTATTTAATACCAGGCAAATATATCGGTTCCCTTAATCAAATATCGGGAATAAGGTGAAAATAAACATGTGGTCGTTTTCCTGTTTCTTGGTCTACGGCAAATATGCAATAATACAAGTAAATGGCTTAATTATGTTTGTACAGTATAAGGAAACTGGTCAAATGAAAGTGCACCTCACGGGTTCCGTAGCATTTATATAAATAACTCGAGTATCAAATAAATAACTCTATTACCTACAAAATGTATGAAAGAAACCACATAGTTAGACGAATATAAGTATTGCAAATTATTTACTTGCACCAAAAGACCTCAAAGAGTAGTAGGTATATAATAACCCTATAGTAAACTTTTATGATTCAGTGAGTGCGATTTTTTGAGTAACCATGCCTCTGTTGAAAAAATGGAACCCTTTCGCCTTTTGCACACCGACCGACACGCCGTGAAACGCGAAAACGTAGCGTAAGTGGTTTTGGAAACGAATTGATGACAAAACGTGAAAATAGGCAGAGCGAGATGCAACTTACGTAACTTGTTTTCATCTCTCCAAAATCCAAAACAAAACCAAGCACAGACTTCACCCAAGCGTTATTTGCAGCTATGAATTCTCGACGTTTCATTAGAACTCTGTAGTCTGAATTCAATGTTGCTCCAACGTTGTACGTAAGCAAGTTAGCTTTATAACAATTCCAAATTCAAGTTGATAATCCATCTCAGTGAAAAGTGACTGCGACAGACAGGCAGATTCACAAGGCATACAATTTCATTTAATTTAATTTCATACCATTTCATTTAAAGGGTTCCTTTTTCTCATTATTGAGTACGGGACCCTAAAGAACAAATGCGTACCTCCTCTGTTCCATTGTGGCCTTGAAACTGAAAATAGACACAGTAAAATGTAAGTGGTTTTGGAAACGAAAACTTGTGATTGTACTAGTCCAGACGAACAATGTTTCCTATGGAAACCACTCTCAATAGACAAGAAAAAATCTGCTGTTATATTGAAAAGTTAAGGCGCAATATGTCCAACGCACAATGAAAGAGATAAATATATTACATGAAATTGTGAATTAGAATGAAAATATGTGTGGCTGAGTAGCGTGGTGAATCAAGAAAAAGTTGGATATTGCAATTTTTTTGTGAATATTATTTAATATAAGTTCACAAGAGAGCGTTTTAAAAAAATGCGTCGTTATGTTTTAGATAATAGGTTTGTGTGTTTAAAACAGTCATTATTGTTTTTTCTACTTGATTATTTTGGACGGACTACTGTTTTGAACTGAAAAAGTATCCTTCAATTTACAATTTTTTCGATGCAATGAATTTTTCACATTTTATGCTTTGTTATCGTCTTGGAAAGGGCCTCATTTATAACATGCTTTTTTAAGAACCCTAATATTGAAGTATGAGAGTTGTACTGTTTTAAAATCTCACTTTGGTCGTTTTAAACGCCTACTCGACTCTACATAGTCTTTATCCTTAAGAAACATTTTTAGTATGTACGAGTACTATCACCGGTTTTTATTACCAACACCACATTAATTTCAAGGTGTATCTAGTCTAATAAGATAGGCGTTTGAGCATATTGACTTGGAGGTCGCATTTGTGTTTGGTCTACGAACTTTGCACGGCACGTTAAGCTTTGCCCGAGTACGGCAATAGGGCTCACCACACCACCCCCCACGCCCGGACGCAATGATCGTTGGCGTTTGCGATTTTGGACTGTAACTTGTCTTCTCTATTCATTCTCATAAACACTCATAAAACTCCCTCGGGGATTCATGTCGTTATGTGTTTTAATATAATTCAAATATGGTAAGGGTTTTCAGAGTAATTTTAAGCATTAATTTGATACGTATTGAGTGCAAAAGCAAGAAGTTTCTAACCAGGTTTAACCACAAATAAATCAAAGAGTTTTTGTAATCGTGTCTAACAGTTGCCAGTAGGTTTTTGTAGCACATACATAACGTCCACGCATGCAAAATAAAAACATCGTCTCCAAACACGCAAACTAAATAAAAAATCTAAATAAACACCTCTTCAAACAAACAAATACCTACTCTTTATTGTACACCTCATTAAAAATACATAAAAAACATGACAAATGTAAAAGAAGTAACAATTGCCGTTGGGATAGAATTGTTGTACGCAAAGACGGTGTATATACAGAAAATGCGAAAACAAATCTTACACACAACTACTTTAATAAAAATATGTATAAACTAATACAATGAAAAGAAATACAATAATTAAATTTATTTATGTGTTATAGCTATATCATTATATACACAAATTGCAGAATCAGAATTTAAAAAAAAATTTACAAAAAAATACACTGAAAAAAACTTTTTAGAAAGTAATTAAAGTTTGGCATACTAAATAAATTGAATAAAAAAAAATTAATTAAAAATAACATTTCATGGGTAAGATGGTGTTGGAAGATTAATCAGTGCATCATAGAGAAGAGAAATAATATGAGAACGATGACGAAGACGGATTGGGAGCCACTGAAAAAGTTGTTCTTTAATTATACTAATACTTAACTACCATCTTTGAGAAACTTTTAAATGTATGTAAACTATAAATCACGCAATACATGATTGAGTAAAAATTCAGTCAATAGATATTATTTTTCACTGGAGAGTTGTAAAGAAACCAATAATGATGGTTCAAGTTATAATGGAAATATACTTTTATGCGTTATAAATTATCCAGCACGTGCAAAATCACAGCCTTTACCTTTTAATAACAAATACCAGATAATATTTCCGAACTCCACGATGGTATAAAACTAAAACAAACAAAGAACCAGAAAATTTTAATTAGATAGTACCTACCTTAAAAATAAATAGGTAAAGAAAACCCTATGTAAGTTCTTATGAGAGTTTCGGAAAATCAAGTCGGATCTGGCCTCAGGAGTCGTCAACATTGTTATTTTGAACAATTGTTATTTTAGAATGGAATAGAAACAGTAAACGGTTGGTGAAATCCCAAACGGGTTACAGAGAAACTATCAGAAAGTCTATTCACTGTTTGGGAACAAATTCTGGGGATTTTGCATTTATAACTTTTGGAAAATTGTTAAAATCGCTAAAGATATAATATGTTCTCTCAAAATGTACTATCAAATAATAAATTCAGTAAATCATGATGATTCAGGAAATGATGAACAAAATAATAATCAATTCCCAAATATTTAAAGGAGGTTTAGTTGGATGGATTCGATTGATGATTTTTGGTGGAATATCATCTTCAATAAATGATACACAAATTCTTGTACTTTTTATTCCACAAATATTTTTTTAACTAAATCTTAGGCTACCGGTTTCGTATTACACGTCACCGCGCCAACAAATTATTAAATTTTACAACTATTTAATATATACAATATAATCTGAAGAATTCTATGTTCATATTAAAAGTAGTTGAGAGCGTAGGAAGAAAACCTAACCAAAAGAATGCCCGGAGTCAGAAAATGTAAGTAAAATAAAGTTTAATCAAAGAATAAATACCGGTTGTAAATAGAGTGCGGCTATTAAATGAAACCACATATTCTACCGACCCTACTGAACCACTTTTCCCAAGAGTCATACCCGCGGACACCCTTAGTTTAGGAAATAATTGAGTTCCAAACAAAAAGGCGTGAACCCTAATGCACTGACATACGGGTGAGTTTAGAGAGAGCGTCGTCCGTGAAACCTGCAGCTGATTGAGGTCAACCTTCTCTCTAACCTCGCCCGTATGTCGGTGCGTTAGGGTTCACGCCTTTTTGTTTGGAACTCAATTATTTCCTAAACTAAGGGTGTCCGCGGGTATGACTCTTGGGAAAAGTGGTTCAGTAGGGTCGGTAGAATATGTGGTTTCATTTAATGGTCGCAGTCTATTTGCACCCGGTATGTACATGTTACAATAAAAACTTAAATGATGTAATTACCTACAAAAAAAATATTTATTTGTATAGGTATATATTTTGTTTTATTTCATATTTTAGTAGGTTTTAGGATTACCTACAAAAATAATAATCTAAAATATTACTAAATAAATCTAAAAGCTAAAGATAAAAGCAGGATCCAGGTCGCTGCCCCTCGATAAGGTACCCGGAATGCTGGCTACATTACCTCCCTGGATGGCCAGACTAATTCTCTGATATAAAAATAAAATATAAAAAGAAAACATTTCAAGCAAGCAATTATAAAGCTTTTTAAGCTTTATTAACGTGGTTCACCTACGTACTTTCGCACAAAGCGTTAGTGTGCAAGGAGCTCAGCCTAGGACGCACGTTATGCTCATTAGTAGCATGCTAAGAGGGAGAGGGCGCTATAAAAATGGAAGAGAAGAAGTCGGTTCTTTCTTTCTTATAGGGCCCTCTCGTCTAAGAATCCTTTAATGAACATGTGTTTCTTACCGAGTTGCTGTTGTATGATTTCTGCGTTTCACGCACGCTGAAGGACCGCGGGTTACTCATATCTCGGATCACATTTGTGTGCGTATGCAATTTATTGGTTAACTACGCTGCTTTTATCTGCGATTTCGTTGGCGTTTAATTAGATATAACTATAAAATTGTATCTGTTGTGTGAGTTTTCTCTGAAATTTCAACTGAGAAACATTCGACCTGGATGAATTAGTCTGGGATAGTGATCATAGCTTTGAGCTCCAAAATGCAATAGACAACATGCTATTCATCAAACATGACTCGTCAAATCAAAATTAATGTCATAAAATATACATTACCAGTTGTATTAATATGTCCAACTAAACACAAAATATTAACAAAAAAACTAGTGTTTATATTGAAAATCTAGCATTGTGTCCGACATTAAGAAGGGGAACATAGTTTTTACGAATATTTTTAAAATTAATCAAAGAATACGCTATGCAAAATAAATATATTAGTTTTTGAATTTTTAAGTAAAGAAATTTCATACAATACATTCCTTGGGCCAAACGGGGTCAAAAATCAATATAAATAATGAAAAAATATTGCTGAAATAAAAAACCCCTGAACAATGTGTAAGTTTTATAACTATTCATATCCAGTTGCTTTATCCGTCTCGGAGAAATATGTACTTGTATGTGATAGACCAACAAACAAAAACCCCTGAACAATGTGTAAGTTTTATAACTATTCATATCCAGTTGCTTTATCCGTCTCGGAGAAATATGTACTTGTATGTGATAGACCAACAAACAGACAGACGCACGGACAAATTAGTTAAACTTTATCTTCTACCAAAGTAAAATATAAATTTTGTATTAGAACACAAAACGTTGCGGGGTTTAGTGTAATATTCAAAGATAATGTTTTCAATAGATTTGCATGTACATTTTGTGAGTGTCTACAATTCATAAGTTTTAACACCCCCTTGCCTCATATCGTTACCTCACTGCTGAGAGCTGTGGCCATTTCTTAATTTATTATTTATTTATATTTTCGTTGTTCTTTTGACAACATACCCACTCGTATTCAGATTTTTCTTTACAGCGAGATACTTTAGAAAGTTTTCCATATTTACTAATATTTACCCTAAAAAATTGTTGATACTCGTAAAAGGAACAAAATATATTCTTAATTTTCTTAACGAGTATCTTTTCTTCACAAGTAGGTATTCAATAGACAGTCTAAAATAGCTCTCTCTTTGCACAACATTAAAACACTCAAACTCCACTCCTGAAAGGCCCCGTCGCTATAAAGTTGGGCTTAATCTGTACTTAAAACGATTGAATTCAATTGTCTACTGCCACGAGCGAAATTCGCAAACTCTGCATGACGCAGACTCTAAGTGGAGCTTCCGGCCTTTTATGAGCCAACATTCGTAAAGGAAGATTTCAGATCGTTGCTTTGGCGTCACCCGCTAGCCAGCGGAGGTGGCAAGGCCTCGCCTGGTCGTGGACGTGTGAGGTAAGCACCCACATATACACACATGTAATCTGAGGCTGCACTTTTGCTGCTACCGTAATCTGAAATCGATAAAATGCTCCCTCCAACGTAGGCGAACGAAGTAACTCAGGGATCCGACAGTCAAAAGACGGTGTCCTCCGTTTGCTGACTGCCAATATATTTAACGGGAATCTAAAGGTAGATTTAAAATATTGACCTCGCAATTTTCAAACCGAAAAGAACGTCTCATCAGGTGTATGGAGCGAACAAGTGACAATGATTTACTGAAATAAGGATAACATTTCAGTGATAATGTGCTCCGAGATCTTACATATCTTGGAGCAGAGTCAACATTTACCCAACTTCTATGTCAACACTTAACGTCTGAAATGGGAAAAGTTTCAAGTGATAAAAACATGAAAATGCCAGAGGGAATAAAAAAAAGAAACTTTTCTTTACCTGGAAAATGCAGAGAAGAGTTTGATTTTGTTCCCGTTGATTTTATTCCAATTTTAATCTTGCTCATGAAATCATAATGTGTATAAGGTGAATGCGAAAGTTTGTGTTTTGATAAATTTTTGTAACTTTATTATTCCGTTTTCATACTTGCTGCAGAAATAAATTTACTCCTGATTTTACTACTGAGCATTGTATGATTAGCTTCATTCGTAACGTAAGGATAGCTAATCGAGGGTTTCCCAAATCAGGTACAGAAAATACCTATGTACATCATCTTCTTGAGGAAATATCCATTATAATAAAATTGTAGATTTTTGTCCCCATAAGGAAAAAAATATTTTGCCAAGTGCAAGTTGGACTCGCGTATATCGGATTCCGTACCCCACACAATACAGGTACTGAACCTAAAAACACTATGATAAATAATAACAATAACGATGCCATTACAACATAAGGCGACAGAAAACAAACTGCTAAAATAATATCCCCTGGCAAGCATTTCGGCACTCTGTGAGTACGGAACCCTACATTATATTATTTGATATTTTACTTCATTTACTTTAGAGTACATATTGTTAAATAAGACACTTGTACTTGTCCACAGGATTTTAATTTAACTTAATATCCCGACCGGTTTCGCTTATAAGCATTATCTAGGGCTTTATAACATAAAAATAACTTAAATAATATTTACATATTTAATGTATGTAATGTATTTATGTATTTTATCGCACGTATTAAATATGTAAATATTATTTAAGTTATTTTTATGTTATAAAGCCCTAGATAATGCTTATAAGCGAAACCGGTCGGGTGTATTAAGTTAAATTATAATCCTGTGGACAAGTACAAGTGTCTTATTTAACAAGAGGTATAATAAGTTCCACCAAGTGCCGAAAATCACAACCATCAATACTTTAGAGTATTTATAAAAATCCGAGAAAATTTGAAACTTTCCTCTATTCCCTTCTTTAAGATAGACCTGATTTATCTCGGAAAATTGCATTATTTTCAATGGTTTATGTGTGAAAATACGCATGTAGTAATTATTTTTTCAATTTTCCTTAATAGAGGCCATGTAACACGTATTCTGTGAACATTTCAACTGGCTACATAGGGACCGATTTACACGCCGCGGTACGGTGCCGCAACGGCAAGATTATTGCAAAGAAAGACGTCAAAATCTCAACGAACCTCAAAGCAAAATCTTGTGGATTGTGAATGTGAATTACGGAACCCCTGTGACAGACAGCGGAGGCTTCGTAATAGCGCAGTGTAAACGTTTGGCACTCTTCAGGTACGGAACCCTATAAATTACAGTTATATAGTATATTCCTTCAAGGATCTTTAAACCCGAAATATTATATAAAAACCGGTCAAGTGTGAGTAGGACTCGCGCCCTGATGGTTCGGTACTATATAAATAAGTTAATAGACTTTAAATGATTTGAATAAAAATTACAAACTTATCAGTACCTAGAAAATTTATAAAACGAAACTGCAATATTAAGTTAAGTAAAAATCGGTGTTTTCAGTATTTGTTGTTTTAATAGAGTATATAATGGCATATAGAAATAATTCAGAATCCCTAACTAGTTCAGTTTTCCAAGTTAGACCCCGTTACAAAAATGGTCTAAATTGACAATTTCGGTGGCCCCCATTTCTTTATTTTTGCACATACAAAATGAATTTTTGCAAGACTGAATTTATTAATATTAATTATAATTACTTTAGAATTCAAATACCAAAATTCAATTATTCTGTTAAACAGATGATAAATATAAAGATTGAATCAAATCTATCTCCTAGACAATTAAAATTAAGGAAATTGCTATTTTTAACCTAAATAAAGATTTAATAATGTGTCTCCTAGGCTAAGGTATACTTTATTATTGTAATAATTTAAATTTAAGAAATTGCTATGCCCTGTCAGTGTTCATGTTTATTACAAAAAATGTTACTTAAGACCTGTACTGTATTGTATAATTTACAACATGAGTGCAATAAAGGAATACTGAATACTGAATAAAATATGTATGTGTACTCTAGTACTTAATAAGTTCTAGACAATGAGATCCCGCATGCCGAAGAAAGAAAAAAAATACATATTTTCGGCTCCTTTTTTTTTCAAATCTCAAATCTTTATTGCTCGTGTTGTTGTATAGGTCTTACTTAATAACAGAATTTCAAACATAACCCAGTTAGGGCATTGCAAATTTAATTGAAATTAACTCAGATATAAAACAATTAAAGTAATATATTTATATAATATTTAATTTTACCCTGAGAACTTATAATTTTAAAACTTATCGTCTAAAAACTCATCCTGTAAAAACATAATAAAAAATCTTAACTAAGATGCTTTTTAATGTTTTTAAATTTCTTATGGTTATCAATACATTTTATGATTCCTGGGATTTTGTTTTATATTTGACTGACATGGCTAATGGACCTGAATATATCATCTTTAATTAAGAGAAGGGTCTGTCTGGTCTATTTTTTGGTCTTAAGTCTTTAGGCCGAGTATAGGTAAAGGTTATTTTGTACAAAATAACATACTTTCGACATACATGTATATACGAGTAAGTGTAAGGACTTTTAAGTCTTTGAAATGATGTTAACAGATTTGTGTTGTTTCAAAATTTAAAATTATTCTAATACATCTCTTTTGTAGCCGAAATAAAATTTCATGTGTAGGACACCTGAGCATTTATTTAATTAGTTTTTATTCAATATCCGGTTTTGGGTCGACATTTTACATAATAATTTAAATTTCAGATCTGTACCTCATTCTGTCTGCAATTTACAGACCCGTGACATACAGACAGACATATTTTTGCCCCTTGGGCGCGTAACCCTAAAAATTATCAGACATTTTTGTCTGTTAGTCTGTATGCTCAGGATTCACGCAAAAACTATTGAACGTTGTAAAATGAGTTTTACAAAGTTTTATAGCTAGTGCTCTTATTACTTAAATAATGTACAATTGCTGGATTTTCTGCAGGTAACTCATATTTTTATAGTCTTTAGTAATATTTCTGTTGTAAGATTCTCAAGCAATTCAATTCGTTTACAATAATTTACAGTAGTTCTATATATTATGTTTTATTTGAATAATAAATTGCTATTGCCTCAAGAATATCGTCAGCGAATTCATAAGTCTTGGAAAATCTTTATTGAATGCAGTTATTAATAGTTATTCTACCAAGCAACGAATAACAATGAAACTTGTGCAACTAGGTAAATGTGCCCACTTAGGCCATTTTATTTGTCAGTTCCCTGGGAACTACACAATAAGAACGATTCGCAGCAGCGGAAAATAAGCTAGCGTTTTATAATAGGGGAACTATAAATTTATTAGTTAAGTATTAATTTAAGGAGTCAAACGACTATAAAACTATAGAAACTGGTCCTCAGGTTTCGGGCATGAGTTTTGAATAAAGAAAAGATCAGTTAAATTTGAAACTTCGGTAAACATTAAACCGTTCGAGTCGGCAAAGTAACTGTAAGTATGTAGGGCCGAATCATGATACTAGACTACGTGATCCGCATGCCAAGATGCTCTCTACGGGTTACCGAGCAATATTTGCTGTTTTTTACTACCACATCCATATTTCAACATGAACACTCTTTAACAACACTTCGAAGTGCTGAGGGCACTAATGCGTGCGTGGAAGGAAATATTATTAGGAACTTCTGTTAGATGTTCTTAGAAAAACTATTGGCAGAAATATCAAGTGTTCGCAGGAAGAAATCTCAACTGGATTCCGTATATTGTACTAGTAGTATTTTGACCACATTTGTGGTCTAGGTTTCAAAGTTTTGACCTCTAATCCGGAGGTAGTCGATTGAAAACCCAAAGGGACACATTTGTGTTCAGTTTGCGTTCTTCGGAAAAGTTGTAAGTCCATATTTGAGCCCGACATATGGATAGGGCAGGGCTACTATCATAGAATCACTTCCTATCTCGCTGGGTAGTAATAATCGTCGGTGAAACCGGTGTGGACTGAAACTTACACACAAAGTTCATTCAGAAACACCTCTGACACCCCCGGGGATGCATGTCGTGACGATGGATAGCTTTATTACTTACTATACAGTTTAGAAACATGGACGTACAAAAAAAGGCAGTTGGAGTTTCGCTAACCAAAAACTAAAGCACCCATAGTAAGTCTACACGCGTTGGACGACAACTCTGGTATGATATGACTGACAAACGCATCAAATTGAAAGCACCTCATTTCTGTTAATTCTCTGAAAATACTGGCAACTTAATTTCATTTTCATTTGTATAAAACACTTGTATGCTAAACTTGACTTTGACAACAGTTTAGATGCATATAAAATAGGCCTTTACACGAGAATTGAAAAAAAAATTAAAGCATTGTTCTCTTTAACAAAATGATTGGTATTTTTTTTCATACAGTGTGACGCAACTTTGCCCATACATACAGCCATGTCTGAGATTTTAACATCCAATACTTACAAAACAATACATTGTAGCACAGACATATAATTATTACTAAGCATCAGACCAAACATAAGGATTAAATAGCGTGCCAAGTTTCCAAACAAAAAATAAGCTACATTTAGGCTTCATGGTACGAAGAAACGTATAAAAATGGGTTCTTTTGGCTGGCTTATGCTTGGAACATATTTGTTAATTCCTAAACTCATCTCGAGTACATATTTTGTTTGGAAACAAGCAATATTTAAATTCAAAAGAGCCCGAAGTTCACAGAGCTAAAATTGCCACGCGTCGACTCTATGCGTTTATTAATGTTAGGTCTGCTACTATATTATACTATACGTCTGTGCATTGCAGCCTGACTAAGGAGGTTTCATGGCGGTGCGCCCTAGCTCTAAAATAGGGAATGGTTCAAACGATAGTCGAACTCATGACCGAACTCTTTAACTCACATGCACAGTGCCGTGCACTACGAATGGTTCGAACCACAGATATATACCTAAATAGATGCCGCGAGTGTATGTACTTCGCGTGCCTAATCGCGCGCAAAAAGGGAGAGTAATGCTCTTCCTTCACAGATATTGACTTCTACAACTTTGACTCTTAAGTATTATGTCTTAAGTCTAACAATTCCTTCTTAGGTTCAAACCTGGGGCTGTCAACCGTTTTTGTTGTAAAATGTGACACGCTTGGTTTTTATAGAGTTCGATGCACTTGCGTCATCTAATTAGATGTATATCTGTGACTCGAGCGATAAGTCGGACTCGTGACCAAAACCTTTGTCTTACATGCGCGGTGGACTGCTAGATTTTGGCGCCATAAATGACGTTGTTTATTATTTACTTTCTTCGTTAAATGTTTAATAATTTCAAACATGTCTAATAGCAGTGAAACTAGGGACAATTCGACTCAACCTAAGTTTCTGGAAACAGCAACTAAAATAATGAACGATCTATTACTAACAAAACCAAAAAATATTACCAAGATATTATAGATTGAAAAAATTTAAAAGTATGTATTACATGAGTTTAAGTAACTACATAGGTATATTAAAACAGTCGTGTCATATTGTTAAAAACCGAGGCGTCCAGTTCAACAAATTATTATTTTTAGATTCTCTTACAAATTTCGAATATACTGTGAATTTTTTTGTGAGTATTTGCAAACAATAAACATTCTAAGGAAATTTTTCGACAATAAATTGAAATATGGATGAAATGTCAGGCATCTTAAGGTGACGGCAAAAATGTTATATTTAACAAGATTTTAAAGCTTTTTAAACGGAGTTTCAAACTTCAAACTTTATTGTTTCACCTTGTTAGTTTTGAAATTCACAATTAACCGCCGAAACCCGGAATCCTATAGTAAAAACGCTCGCAGGATGGACACTGACAAACTTTCTTTAAAAACAAGTAAAGAACTTTGTACATTATTGCAGTTATATTATAACTGAAGGGACCTCCATAAACCTCGGCATTCAATTTGATCTCAATTGTTTTCTCGGCAAAGCCGACAATCCTTCACTACCTTCGTACTGAGCTCGGCCCTTTTTTCACATTTATGTTTTTGATGGGATATTATAATGTAAAAGACACGCATATTGCATATGACAAAGTGTTGTTTTGCAGTAATTTAAAACAAATGTAACAATTGTTGTTTTAGTATGATCAGTATCATACTAATCATATATATATCCTTCTCTACCTTCGTACTGAGCTCGGCCCTTTTTTCACATTTATGTTTTTGATGGGATATTATAATGTAAAAGACACGCATATTGCATATGACAAAGTGTTGTTTTGCAGTAATTTAAAACAAATGTAACAATTGTCGTTTAGTATGATCAGTATACATAAATATTTTAATTTCGTAGACTTTACAGAAGCAACCTGTACATGTAAGTCATTCTTTGTACCTAATATTCATATATACACGAGTTTGCCTACGTATATCTAGGTTACTTTGTTTTATCCTCAAGAGTTACTTTGTATGCACCGCAGGGGAGTTACGATAAATCATCTGTTTCCTAATAACAGTTTATCTTTGACCCTGTATCAGCATACTATTCGGGCAACAATAAAGCAACATTGTATCATTTTATTACATTAGTATGCGTCGAATGACTCGAGAACAATCCCTTTACCGGAATTAATTGTTCTCACTAATAGACAGTCCCAAATTATAGAAAATATAGAGATAATAACCTCATATACATATATTCGTATCTACTTAACCTTATATTTATTTATCTGTTGTGATGTTTTTGTGAATAGAGTTTTCGTTGTAATTGCTCTGAAGGCTAAAAATGATACAGAGGCCTTATTATCGATTTGGAATATATTTGTCTAGTTATTTATAAGTAGGTCATGACATGACACGACATGTACTGTTTATATCTTCGTTTAAAATTTCCGAATTAATCTTCTAGCTGCTGCACGGTGTACTAGCTGAGGAGGGGAGAAACTCCGGTTAGCATAGCCAACATGGACGAAAATAATAGAGAAATTTTGTCTATCAATGAACCGTTTGACCAATGGAAACATAGGTGAGCTTTATCAAGTGATCACCGGCTCGACAAAACGACTCGTACTGCGTGTCCATTGGTCAAACTTTACTTGAAGAGACAAATTTTATCTATTCGTGCCATCTATGCTAGCTATGCTGAAAAGGGATATTATATCGTAACATCTCACAGGGCTGTCAAAGTCTCCAGGTTCGGGTTCTCTTCCGCAATTTTGGGAAATTATTTCAGTTTTGTGGAACTTCTGAAGAAAATTTTGATACTGGGGAAATAGGGGAATTTAGGGAATAAGGAAAATACCGTTAGTTCCACTATATTCACCAACACTACTGTCCCAGAGAAATTTTGGGAAAGAAAATTTCGAAATAAATGTGTGTTGGCATTGACGGCCCCATCAGTTTTTACTTTTTAATTTTTAATTTAAATTATTGTATGTGAAAATTTTGGTTGTGGTATTTTAGTATAATTATTGACAACGTAAGATTTTGTACATATTAATTGAATAAGGGAATAAACAATTTTAAGATATCTGGGGAAAAGTTGTTGAAATTGTATCTTTTTGGGATTTTTTTTGTCTCATTCGGGGAAATTTAAAATTTTTGGAGAATCTGAGAGCCGTATAAAACAATATGCGGGTGTAGTCTTCCCCTCTAGCAGCTACGCTGCGTGATGCAGCTGGAGTAGGTTTGTGACTACGGTCTGAAAAGGTTAACTTCTTTGTTCCAGTTTGCAATCACTTTGGGCGCGGCGTTTGGTCGATGCTGGGTGCCGTGACGCCGGACTCTTTCGACACTCTCCATTCTTACACCAACACCTTCCAGATGCCATTCGTCACTCCATGGTTCCCTGAAAAGGTATTTTTCTGTAATTCATGGCTGGTAAGCTAGCCCTTTCTTACATAGAGTTTTATTGCACACGTGGCAGTGATAAACATGACACGTGATAGCCTTTTGAGTAACATTAAAGAACTACTGGCGTAATTTTTCTTTCTGAGTGTTAAAAAGATGTCTTTGATACTATCAAAAGTTGCGTACTATTTATCGTTTATTTAATTCCAATACTTTGCTAGGTAATAATATTTAAACCACCTTAAAACATAACTCTCCGTAAAGGCACATTTTACAATACTGAAACTTACAGAGACTCTTTTTGCACGTGAACGACACTGACAGGGGAGCGCAGCTGTGAAACATGAGTTGCGTTTTATTATGGTAACGGCGTTAGTTCCGGTTTTGGCCTCGACCAATCCGCGCGCCAAAAGAGCCTTGTCACAACTCAGTACGGTTTCCGTCAATGTGTAGCATGCGTATTAAGCCATCTGCTTTCAAATACGCTCCATTCTATTCCGCACGAGAATTAAAAATGTAACGTCATCATTTGAGGCAACATGAAACAAGCCCCCGAGTAGCGTTAGCTGAGATACAACCACCAATTACTCAAACATTAAATACGCTCGGCAGTCCTTGAACAGTTAGAATAAGACCTAACTAACTGCCAAATCCTTCACTTTATGGCTGTACCTGAGTCTAGAACATGAACAAAGCCAGATCTTTGTTAGTTCTTTTGAAGAAATTAGGACTCTTCTTGTATTGAAAAAAATACATTTGATTTATCAATCTTTCATCTAGGTGATCCATGTATAAACAATGTACTAAAATTTAAACTTTTGACAAAAAAAATGTTTTCCACCCTCTTTTTTTGGTTTTCAACCATTCGTTTCCAGAACGCGGCTAACAGATCAACTTCAATTTTTTTTTTCATAAAATAGTTAATAGAAATATAAAGTTTTTCTACATGAAACCAATATTTATTTCCCTACAAAATGTTTCAGTATTAGCTAAAAACCTTCCGATCTGCTGTTTCGCGTGTAATTATTAGTTAAACGCGTCCTAAACATAGAGGTCAATTAGCTTACCAATAATCGCCTCTGTCAAAAGATAATAAAGTATTTGACATTGGCTTTTTTGTGTTGGACGGGTAATAACATTTTTTCCTAGCCTATGCCATACTCTTAACTCGCAGTAGGTTTCGGCTTCTGACCCTCATGTCAAGACTACGCCACCAAGCGACTCCTCATGTTCCAGCATGACGTCATAAGAAGTCATGCCAGGAGAGTCGCTTACGCATTTTCGTATTCTCAGTCATTCGTTCGTCACTGACTTCAGTAGATTTTGCGGACAACTCTGGGCAGAATGACTATCCCATTGCCTGCTTTCCCTCTTTCTGGGCGGGCGCGCTACATCCAAGGTCATTTTCACGCTTTCCTTTAGGCGCAATCAAGGCCAAAGAAGTCCAGAGTGTATTAAAAATGTTCCTTTTTAGGGTTTCGTAGTCCTACAAGGAATCCTTATAGTTTCACCATGTCCGTCTGTCCGTCCGTCTGTCTGCGGCTTAGTTCAGAGACTATTAATACTAGAAAGGTGTATTTGGTATTTTGGTGTTTAAATAATAGTATAATAATAATAGTATTTTTTTTTTACTTTTCAGTACAAAGTCGTTCAATCAGCTGACTAAATTTCTATGGAAAAGTGAAAAAAAAGTTCCCACAATCTTTTTTTCAGTGGAAGTTAGTCTATTGGGTATACTCTATCACCTGTTTAATTTTTTTCACTTTGATTTGTAGGACCTGATATATATTATGAATTTAAAAGAAAAACTATCACAGCTAAGTAGGATTTACAGGCTTACGAGTACAGCTCGCGCCAAACTTTTAGTCCCCGCTAAAAACGACATTGTATGGGCCATTTTTCTAAATGTATGGGACTAGAAGTTTGGCGCGATCTGAATTAGTAGACCTACGTATATACAATGTACTGGGCAACCATGAAACCCCACACAGCGCGTGGCCCTAAACGCACTGGCATATTTTCTTATTACAATTATTTTTCATGTAACCCTCAGTCGAATTTCGGCAAATAAAGCCGTTTATGCGGTATGCCCAGGTTAGGTAGAGAAACGAGACGGAACTCTAAAAACTCAGTGTTCCTATTAACTATTTCGTTTATATTCTGCTAAGCAAAACAGCGACAAAAATATTTTCTGTGCGCAGTTGAACCATAATTCAATAGATAGTCTCTTCAAGTCTGTCAGCGCCAGTGCCTTTACCTGTTCTCTTAAATATAAATGTGTGGAAAATGTAAATGTTATTATACTTAAGTTCCAGTCCGCTTTGTGCCGTTTTTTGATGCGCTCTATTTTACTCGTTTTGTGGATGCTAGCTGAGTGCTTTCAAGTGGCCATCGGATCCTACCGGAAAAAAATACCTTTAGACTATGGATTTTCAAAGTGCATAAGCGATCCATACCAACTACCTTCTTCGGATAAAACTCTACTTCTCTATAATTTTGTAGTCTAGGTGGCTATTCTGGCATTATTGCGTATTTGCAATATCAATCGTTAGATATTTGTTTAAAGTTTGATAAATGCCATGCGATGGAAATTAGAGTGACTAAACCACGTCAAGTAAAAACTATAAGATATAAGGAATGCTCATTATTGGTTTTCAATCAAAAAATCAATACATATCCATACAAAATCCACTTTAAAGTCACCTGCAACCTGCCTTCGCAATTTTTGCCTTCACGTGCGCAAAAATATCTAAGGCAGATTGCGGGTGATATTAAAAAGGATATTATAGTCACTCTAATTTCCATCGCATGGCATTTATCAACCTTAAAACAAATATCTAATGATTGATATTGCGAGTGAAAAATAATGCCGGAATAGCCGCCCAGGACGGTGATTCTCGCACATGCGATAATTTGCGAAGGCCGAAAGCGGGTGATTTTTACAAGCTCCCAATGAAAAAACGCATCAAACTTTTAAAATATAGACCTGTTGTCCGTATTCATAACATGCTTTACGTGTCTTTTAGGGAGTTATGGTTAATAGAATTATTATCACACAGCATTTATGACGCGATAAAAAGAAGCGTATGAAAAGCGAAGCGTGTGAAAATGTTTGCGAGAATTGCCGTCTTGGCCTTCAATTCTGGCACGTGCGCAAAAATTGCGAAGGCAGATTGTGGCTGACTTTAAAATGGATTTTGTACGGATATATATTGTTTTTTTTTAAATTGAAAACTTATAATGAGCATTTTTTACATCCTATAGCTTCTATTTGATGTAGTTTAGTCACTCTAATTTTCATCGCATCACATTTATCTAACTTTAAACAAATATCTAATAATTAATATTGCGAATGAGAAAAAATGCCGGAATGGCCGCCCTGGACAGCTATTCTGGCATTATTTTTCACCCGCAATATCAGTTGTTAGATATTTGTTTAAAGTTTGATAATAGCCGTGCGATGGAAGTTAGAGTGACTAAAAGACTTCAAATAAAAACCATAGGATATAAGGAATGCTCACTACAAGTTTTCAATAAAAAAAATCTATACATATCCGAACAGTATCCCTTTTAAGATCACCTGCAATCTGCCTTAGTAATTTTTGCGCACGTGCCAGTATTAAAGGCCAGGCAGGCAATTCTGGCGCGTACGCAAAAATTGCGAAAGTAGAAAAATCAATCGTTTTCCTAGAAAATCCCTTGTAAAATCATCAAAAATCTGCCGTAGCAAATTTTTTTGCGCTTGCCGGAATAGCCGTCCGCTAATATATATTATAACATATAATAAACGTATGTAACGTACAGTATGATGTACACCCCATGGACTAATTAACACATTGTAAAAGGTATCTTATATGATCTAATTAATTTAATAAGCCTTCGAACTACTGACATAGATAAATATTATTATACATATACATATTATTGACTCTAAATTTAATTTTAAAGCAGTAATTATGGTTAATAATACAATTTTGACAAATGGGTTAACATAATATGGCCGATAAATTGACATTATGTTTCAGGCCTCAGAATATAAACGTAAATTTCGAAATAGAGGTGAATTTAAATAAGCAATCAAGCTCATCCCAGTCTCGACGTATAAAAGCGCTACACTATCTCCAAAAAACCCAAATCGTAAAGAGACGGCTCTGTCCACGGTATGGCATACATTAAAAGCTCCTGAAAAAACTACATTCACCAGAAGTTTACATGCAGGACTAAAATACATGAAAAGTCGGTAAAGTTTGGTTATTTATTTAAAGTTCGTTAATACCATTTCATTCTAGTGCTTAAATGAATAAGAATTGGCTCTTTCCTTGAAATTAAAGTGTCCAGAACAAGCTAAAGTTCACAACAGTTAATTGCGATTATCTCGAAAGTTTGCGCATGTTAGTTATTGCTTGTGAGGTAAAGACGTCGGAGTGATGCAATGGAAGCGGAAAAAACTTCGTATCACACTAGTATTATAAATGCGAAAGTTTGTGTCTGTGTGTGTATGTTTGTTACTCTTTCACGCTGAAACGACTGAACGGATTTGGATGAAATTTAGAATGGATATAGCTTATACCCTAACTTAGCACATAGGCTACTTTTTATCCCGGAAAAAGCATGTCGTTAAACCGGGTAACACGCGAGTGGAGCCGCGGACAAAAGCTAGTTATGAATAAATATTATACAGAAACAGTTCCACCTAAATTAGCTAAAAAGTGGCGGCAGAACCCTGGCCTCTCAATCTCAAGACCCAGGTTCGATCCCCGGCCGGCCATGCACCAATGAGTTTTTGGTATTTATGTGCATAGTATTTCTGTTCCTACATAATACTTACCACTTGCTGAATGGTGAAGGAAACGTCACGATTCACGGTTCACACCGTGAGGAATCCTGCATGCCCTAAAAAGCGTGTAATTGTGCCCGAAGTACGGCGATAGGGCTCACCACCCATCACGTTGGGACGTAATAATCGTCAGTGAAACGCGGGTGTACCGGGTGTGGACTGTGAATGGCGTGTTCACAGTCGGGAACACCTCTGACACCCCCAAGAGGATTCGAGTCGTGACGATATGTTTTTTAGGGTTCCGTACCCAAAGGGTAACCAACGGGACACTATTACTAAGACTCCGCTGTCCGTCCGTCTGTCTGTCCGTCTGTCACCAGGCTGTATCTCGTGAGCCGTGATAGTTAGATAGTTGAAATTTTCACAGATGATGTGGCCGTTATAACAACAAATACTAAAAAACTGAATAAAATAAATATTAATGGGGGTTCCCATACAACAGATATGTTTTTTTTGCCGTTTTTATAGATAATGGTACGGAACCCTTCGTGCGCGAGTCCAACTCGCAAATGGCCGGTTTTATTGGGTAACGATATTGGGTACGATATTTTTTCATCTTACACTTTCAAGGATGTTGATTCTCGATCCGACTAAAACCTTTAGGAAAGAGCAACTTGAGGTTCAAAGAACAACAGATGCTCCTGGTTTTTATGTTGGGTTGGGATGGCGAGGTAAGGGAAAAGAAAAGTTTGGATTCTTAAAAAAAACACTCACGTGCGAGTAGGATCCGCGCTCCGAGGGTTCCATACAATTTAAATAATTTAATAAAATTAAATGATTTGCATAAATATTACTAACTTATGGGTACTTAGAAAATGCATGAAAAAACTACAAAACCAAGATGATTGAGTATTCGGGTACGTATCCCTAAACCTGTATTAAAAAAAAGCGTTTTCAGGATTTTTTGTTTAAATACAGACACATAATATACAAAAAGCTCCAAACTTGACTAGTTCAGTTTTTGAGATAGAACCCGTAACAATAAAACTGACAACTTTGAGACCCTCCATTTCTTTATTTTTGGATTTAAAAAGAATAAAAAATACATCTAAACCCTACTTATTAAGTTCTAGCTAGACAATGATAATAACCCACTGCCCGGGAAAAACATATTAAGCCTTTT
This sequence comes from Ypsolopha scabrella, assembly GCA_910592155.1. NCBI lineage: Eukaryota > Metazoa > Arthropoda > Insecta > Lepidoptera > Ypsolophidae > Ypsolopha > Ypsolopha scabrella. Next base: position 15,571,533 of record OU342960.1, read on the forward strand.
TAGCCTTTAGGACCCCCCCCCCCCCCCTAAAAATAACTCAATTACATTTTTATCTCAATCAACATTCTACATTACATTTTTCAAAAAATTCCAAAGGTACGGAACCCTAAAAAACGGAAATGGTGAAATCTCATTTACTTTACGTCTTTGATTTTTCTGTCCGTAGCATAACCAGAAAACGAAAGTCGATTATTCGGTTTTAAATACGCTTATCAATAATAAGTGAAAATAATCAAAGAGTAGAGTGTGTATGTGTATCGTAAACTGATAACATACACGAAGAAGAAAAAATCTTTTGTTCATTCATTGTTTTAACTTCCCAGAACAAAGTGGTTCAAGCAGCTGACTAAATTTTTATTGAAAAGAGAAAAAAAGTCTTTTATAGCACACCGTGCGTAAAATGACCGCTTTACGCACGCTGCGCTTGCGTAAAGTCGGCATTTTCCCCACTTGTGCTATAAAATATTTACCAATTTACGGGCTAAGCTGTGGTTTAATACCACCAGACATTGTCATACGTCAATGCCACCAGAAGAGGGAAACAGTGGATAAAAAAAATAGTAATATTTCTTAGCTCTTTGTGTTTTTATCTGATCGGGGGCGTAGTAGAAGGCCAAAACAAATTAATTAACTTTCTGTTGTTTTACATTAAAAATACGTGTTATGAAAAGCAGGTCGAAAAAGTGATAACTAGTGATAAAGTACTGTGCCCACGCATACCTCCTTTGTACAGATTGAATCAACGAATATAGTACTCTTATTGCATAATAGACTAATAAAAAAAGCATCCAGAATCATTGACCTCTCATAAACAACAAGACACACAGTCTCTAAAAAAAGTTCGTCAGAAAGTGTCCGAACGTGCGACATGCATACTAGCAAAAATCTTCAACCAAATTAAGACGTTATGTCATTAACATAAGATGCAATGTCAGTTGTACGAAGTCGTCAATCGATTCAACAAGATGCATCTATCAAGCTATATTATAGTTAATGGATTTATTATTTTATACAATAAAAAATCAATCAGAGTACATAGTTTTATTCATTAAAAAATATAAACAGATGGGTGTCGAAACTACAGCGGCTCTAGAAGTAAAGCCGTTCGCCTTACGCGAGTGAGCAGGATACCTGTTATTTGTCTCTCTTACTTGTATACATCTGTCTCTTTCGTCGTTTGACGAAGACGAGACAAACGGGCCTCGAACGGTTGTGCTTCATTCATCACTTCAACAAAACGGTATAATAAAATTTCGCGTTTTTTTTTCATTTTACCTACCATACTCGTAAATTGGGGATTGAATTTTTTTGTCGTCTATTCAATAGTGTGGGGTTTAGATAGGTCGTTCAAAAATATTGAGGGCGTGTGATAACCATTTTCCAATTAAGGGATACGTTGGCGAAATATTAAGCTTTAAAGTTGCTAATTTTTGTTAGAGTCAAATCACATTTTGGGCTATGAAAAAGGCCTTATTTATGACAGGTTTTTTTTTCAGAACCCTATCTATTGTAGTATGGGAGTTATACGATTTTAAAAACTCATTTTTAGGGTCCCGTACCTCTAGAGGAAAAAACGAAGCTCTTATTGGATCACTTTGTTATCCGTCTGTCTGTCCGTCCGTCCGTCTGTCCGTCTGTCTGTCAAGACCCTTTATCTCAGGAACCCGTAAAGGTATCGAGTTGAAATTAAAACCATTTACTTATATCTACATTTTCTTGGGGCTGTGAAAAAATCAAACTTTTAAGTTAACATTAAAAAAGATACGGCCGTTTATGCCGCATAAAACGTATATGTCGACACTTTAAAGGGAATCAAAATATATAGGGAATTTTTCGTTGACCTAGAACTTTTAAATTTGGCAAGTAATACCGTCTTATACTAGAAGTGCTTATAGGATAAAATCTGAAAAATTATACATTTTTAATTAAATCATAAAAATATAGTCTGTAACAGAACCCTCGGTTGGCGAGTCCGACTCGCAGTTGTTCGGTTTTTTTAACTATCTACCGGGTGTAAATAGACTGCTACCATTAAATGAAACTACATATTCTGCTGACTCTACTAAACCACTTTTCCCAAGAATCATACCCGTGGACACCCTTAGTTTGGAAAATAATTTAATTCCAAACAAAAATGCGTGAGCCCTAACGCACCGACACCCGGGCGAGTTTAGAGAGAGCATCGTCCGTGAGACCTGAAGGGCTCACGCATTTTTGTTTGGAACTCAATTATTTCCCAAACTAAGGGTGTCCGCGGGTATGATTCATGGGAAAAGTGGTTCAGTCGGGTCGGTAGAATATGTGGTTTCATTAAATATATCTATGTCTATTTACACCCGGTTTATCGACATATATCGCCTTAAGCCTTTAAGAAGGCGTTCTTTAGTGTCAGCTTAACCTTTGATATAGACGTGAGTATAATATTATGTATGTAAAAGTTGGTGTATTGTTCTTCAGGTACGGCCGCCATCGTCTGGTTTGATCGACCACGCTGTCAGCATCCGCCCGGCGTACCATGGGGCTGTTTTCGATATCATACGGTTCTACGGGTGGAAAAACGTCATCTATATGTACGACTCTAATGATGGTAAGTGAGACCCTGTTAGATATTCTCAATAAACGAGTATCTATATTATACTATGTAAACAAATATATGTTTCAACACACTTGCTTATAAAGTGGCCCTTATTGCATCGTTCTTAGGGTCATAATGCAGCATATTAAACACGCGTGCTTTTTACTTTACATTATCGCACTAGTACCTTTCACATTACAGTTTTTTTAATATCAGCTAATAATTTTGATGTCTTGAGAGATAGTAAAGTTTTTGCGAATTAATAAACTGTCTCAGTTAAAATATAATAAATAATCACTTAAGTTTATCAAATTATTTATTTTTGTCAACAAATTAACTCAAATATTTGTTGTAAACACAAAAATATTCAGTTTGTTAATATTTAATATTTGGCTGTTTGGCATTATTTGGTATGGTTTGGCGGATGCGTCAGTGCCTCTATTTCCATCTGCGTAAAAAAACAAAATCTCCGCCGCCATTTTTCAAATAAAATTGTCAGTTTATAGCTGTGGTTTCGATTATGTGGAAAAAAAGACGGTGAAATTTTATTATTTTTCCTCGCAAGTGTGTTGGAAAACGTCGTATGAAACTTTATTATTTTTAATTACACTCTCGGCTTAGTTCCCTCTAAACACGTCAATGTATGGGCCATTCTTCGGGAGAGCAACTTTCGAGCGGACTAGAAGTTTGGCGCGATCTGTATATACACCCAATGACACAAGTCCGTACGGCCTATAACTCCAAAGTTAAGGGTCGGGGGGAGCGGGGAGTGGTATTTTTGAACTCAGGAGACACAGTTCTATCATGCAATGGTGCTAACTCCCAAGCCGTTATGCTCGACCTATTAGAGTGCAGTATCTGTTGCACAAGTTGCAGCGTGACGTCTATATCTGCACATCGGTCCGATGCACATTACATGTGCATGTAGCCTAGCAGACCGATGGTAACCTAAGCTCGCAGCCAGGTATATACAACAGTTGGGATACCTACTGGACGCGGTGTCGCGTCAGCTTATCTACGTCAATAATACCAGGAAATATTGTACAATAACTTTTATTTTAAAAAGTATAAAAAAACAAATAAGCGTATTGTTCCCCTAAACTTCCCAGTATGTGTTGGGGTCTGGGCCCTCACGCCATCCGATGCGGGTCCCCAGCACCCCGGACTTCTTGACGACGTGCGACTCTGGTGGTCCTTCGGCACTCCGGCGGGACCTGGTGGGATCGGTCATCTGTAAATAGAAAAATTAACATTAATTTCGTTGAAGCTTACAAGACGTACTGAGAGTCGGGGCATAGGACAAACTCTTTGCTTAGTAGTTGCAACGGTAATAAGAAACTTGAATGGGTCGTTGATAGGAGTTTGTAGAAATTCGATACTCACAGCTTTTTGATGGTTGGGCAGCTCCAGCTTTGATTCAGGCCTCGCCGTGACCAGCATGCACACCGCCATCAGCACCAGCAGACTGTTTGGCAGCATTTTGATTCAGTAGCTGCGAATGAAAAGAAATAAAATATTGAATTCAGTCATAAAACAGGCGCTTTATCCCTGGAAAGAAGGCACAGGAGAAGTATAAAAATGCACAAAATAAATAATTTAAATATTCAATACTTACATAGAGCACGGAGGGTCACGAGTCACGGGTCACAGTATTCCTGTGGGCGAACTTGTTCACTCAGTGGCTGTCGGTGGGTTTATGAATATCAAGGAAGATTTGGGCCTTATATAGTAGCCTGCTGATATCAGCGGCCGCAAAATGAACGATCCAATGACGCAATGTAAGGAAAATTGATTAGGCATTCAGGCATTAATCCTGAAATAAAATTAATAAATAATTGTGGTTAAATCGCGAGCGGTTTATACTTTTGCGTCACCCATCAGAAATAATGCCGATACCATTGTAATAATAGGCAACTATTTCTGTGGTTTGGCTGAAACCCTGACGTCAACGGAAATTTCACCATATTTTTATGCCATAACTAAATAAATGTTATCATACCGTTTGTTTTTAAACTAAAGTTGGGTTTGTACCTAATGTAGCTAATACAAAGTGCATACGTTTTGACATGCTAACTTTTTCAAACTCCGTACAAGATTAACTTGCACGCCGACCAGGTGTAACTCCGTCTTGGCCGTACGTACCACCGAGCTACCGATAAGACCGCTCTGCACGTGACTATCCAAGGCTGCATGGAGATCTCGGTAACGCAACGGAACGAGGTGCAGCGACTGTGCTATCTTTGAAGAAAAAACCATGTATTTTACTCAGGCTTATCGACAGCGGCTTGGCGCCCATCAGCGAACACGTCGCAACATACAAAAGTCCTGCCGTGATTTTGTTTTCAAAGGTGCGCATATAGCAACGGGGCGCGGCGAGAATGTTTAATTAACTACACGATAGACGCAACCTTGGCTGAAATTCAGGTGAATTCCCAATGACATCATTCGGCCTTGCCACACATGGTCATGCCTAGCGACATACCTTTTAGTGATCGTTATCCTCATTACAACGGGTCGATAAGTCAAATAATTATTTGACCTATACCTATGGGTTTAATCGTTTGGCTAACAAGGAAAAATACTTCGGGAATCACGAAATGACGTAGCAACGAACCCGTGCTAGTTTTTATAAAACCGAAGATAAGGTATTTGGGATTATTTGGTTGCTACACAAAAGTAAAGTTTGACAACGCTTTTCGCTAACATAGCGAAACATCTCGCCGTCCGAGGGTCCGAGCAGAACGGTGACGGATAACACACAGCTTTCATAATGTAAATAATGTTTATGCAACATTACACCATCGATGTGTCTCGAGCGTTGCGGCGCATTGATACAGAGTGCATATATCAGACGTTCGTACTTGCGCTTGCTGCTCCGGCACCCTAACGTTATACTATCATTGCTGACATGCTGACTGCTACATGACGACGGTCGTAGTAAACGTAGTAAAGACATGTTCACGTCATACTATCTTACCTATGCAACATACGTGTACGTGTACGATAACTATATACATACACACACATATACACATACAAACGTGGTATGATCTCTACATTCGTCACGAACGTTTCAAGATTAAGGAATGTCTGTAGCAAAGGTCTACGAGCAGGTGAGCTTACGAACGACGTTACGTTACATATAATCTTAAAAGACTTCGTGTCGGAGTCGTCGCACCATCGAGCTACCGATAAAACCGCGGTGCAGGTGACTCTCCAACGCTGCATGGAGCTCCCGGTCACACAATGGAATCAGGTGCGGCGACTGTGCTATCTTTGAAGAAAAAATCATGTATTTTACTCAGGCTTATCGACAGCGGCTTGGAGCCCATCAGCGAATACATCGCAACATACGAAAGTGCAGTCGAACGTTACACAGCGGGTGCTCGCCTGCGAGGCGCCCGTAAACTCGCCTACGGGCGCCGCAGTGTCGCAGTCATAATTTCTAATTATATCATTACACGCCCACATTCCGCTGAAATTTACTGGGGTTTCCTATTAAGACACTTAGCGTAGCGACACTTCGGGCGCGCCGCACATAATTTTTGTTTATGTGATTCCACGCCCAAGGTACTTGCCGCAACCTTGGCTGAAATTCACTGGAATTCCCCGTTACGACATTGCATGTATTTGCCACATATATTCAGGCGACTTTTATCGATCGTTTCATTTGACGACGGGTCGTTTATAACGAGGAAAAGCACTTTGTGAATCGATAAATGAGGTGCTAACACACCCGTGGAGTTATTATGAAAAACCCAAGATAAAGTATTTGGGTTAATTTCGTTGCTACGGCCACAAAACAAAACTAAAGTATGAAAACGCTTTTCGCTAACATATTTGCTGCTGCTTTCGCCGTCTGAGAGTCCGGCGGGCAAGACGGTGACGGATGACACACAGCTTTATAATGTAAATAAATAAAATGTTCATAAAATGTTCGTACACTAACTAGACACACACACACACACACACACACACACACACACACATATACACATACAAAAAAAACGTGACATGATCTCTACATTCGTCACGAACGTTTCTAGATTAAGAAAGCCTAGCTAGCCTAGGATCGACGTTACGTTACTAGAAGTCTAAGTTTTGCGCCGTGGGCTTCATGGGCTATGCAACTGTGATTTTCTTACTTTTGTGCAACACCTGCAAGTCTTTTGCAGAGATTTATGTCTAGAACTTATCCAGGAGCAAGCCCGGAGGCTCGCAACCACCGTTTGTAGTGAAAAAATTCAAGTGCATTTTGAGTGAAATGCATCCTAGTGCATCGGGTTAAGATTGCAATGGCAAGATTCTTAGTCACACCTGAAACTGCATTCAGGCATTATAGACCGGACGGATCTGTGTTCCTGGCTGTAGACCAACTTAAAAAATGTACTGGGCAACCACGGAACCCTACATTGCGCGTGGCCTGACACGCACTTGGCCGGTTTATGCTATTATACTATCGGGGGACTTTCTCCAATAAGGTTGAAAATTGCGTGTGCCGAAATGCACACGAAATTAATACGAGTACGCACATATATAATAATGTAGTAAAAATACACATAATATTTTTTTCAACATTTTGAATGAAGTTTAAAATATTATTATTACAGTGAATTACAAACTAGAAAAGATTAATTTAGAAACAAATGTAAAGACAAGAATTTGAAAATTAAGAACAAGGCGTGAAATCACATAACGCCCTCGTGAGCGTCAGTATGTGCATTACAAGCTAGTTAGATCAAATAGTTACAAAAATATTCGGTGGACAAGTATGGTAGAAAATTTCAACGGTCTAGGTAAGTACCTCGGTGGCGCAATAGGTAGCGCGCTTGTCTGGGAAACAAGAGGTTGCAGGTTCGAATCCTGGCCCGAGGAATTTTTTCAAATTCTTGTCTTTATATTTGTTTCTAATTTATCTTTTCTGGTTTGTAATAATAATATTTAGAGTAATACAAAGCGATGTATTTCGCAATAAAAACTTAATCTCGAATGAAGTTGTTAAAAAAAAATTGAAAATTTTTATATTTTTTGGTTTTTCTGCCTGTATGTATGTTAAATTTTAGCCCAAAAACTACTGAATGGATTTGGATGCGGTTTTCTTTATTATCATTGTCTTGACCCTGGTCAAAGTAAAAAGATATTCATAAAAAAAGCTAATGCCGAAAACGGGGCAGTGGTTAAATCAACGCGGGCGAAGCCGCAGGTGAAAGGATAGTTAAAAAATTAAATCTATAAAGCAAAAGTTTTCCCAACAGGTAACGCTACACCCAAAAGATAAAAGTATGAAAAAACATATATAGTTTCACATTGGCTGAGTATGTGGTAGTCTCAGTATGATAATTAAAAAACTCTTGTTAAAGAAAGGCCTCCTTCTAAATTATAAAACCATATTTTCGTGTCCCTAATTTTGTTCAAGTTCAAGCTCAACCCCGAGTTAATTACAAAGGGAAAGCAAGTTTTGCAAAAAAATTCATATAAATTTGTTACAGGTTACTTACGGAGTTTTTGGTATGAATTCAGTTGAATGAATTAAATTCGTATTTTGTGTAGCTTTTTTAACATTTTATCTAAATAAACTTCACATTTAACTATTACTGTTTTTATTATGGTATAAAAATAATGGTTTTTTATCATACAAAATAAGTCTTAATATTTATGGCACTGGGTCTTGTGTTGGATAATTTTTAATCTATTATATGAAGTACATTTTTATCTTTAAGACCTACTGTCTGAAGATGTGCTAAGTCAAGAAGTGCTTAAAATAACAAATAAATATTGTAGAACTAGCACACTGACATTAAAATACTATAAATGATCAGATTTTAAAGTATCACGCTGATATATTTTGATATATTATGACATTGTAAAATTCGATAGTTTACAATTTCATTAAGTTAGGTTAAGATTTATATAAAAACCTGTACACCGTCAAATTACAATCTCACTAGGGAAATCATAAACTATGGGACTTTATAATATTTTTTTGTTCTAGTGCCATAAAATATTGAGGCTAAATATGAGACGGCAAACAATTATTTTAAGTTAATGGTAAGTTCGATGTAAGGTGTATTGTTAAGAAAGCTACACTATAAATGTATAAATGTATTAATGTTGTCCGTATTTAATAAAACCAACCCGTTACATAATAATAGCAATACAAATAAAAAAAATGCTTATGTTTTCTGATTGTAAAATAAGGTAATTACAATTAGGTAACTACAACATCAATAACTTGGCCAATTGCGAGCTTGACTCGGGTAAGGATAGTCAGATACCATACAATATTGGTACGGAACCCTAAATACCAACAGTATAGATGCCGTAAGAACATCAAGTTGACACAAAACAAGCATAAATAAATCGCCTGGCAAAACAATTCAGCTTCCGCTGAGAATGAAATCCAAATTTTAAAAATTTGTTGTTTTTTTCTAGAGTATGTAAAATAATTGGACCAAATTATTTTCGGCAGAAAGTGGTCTATTAGCGAAAAAAATAACACCTACGTATCTACGTACCCAAGAAATGGTTGTAGATTAGTCACATTTCATTAAAAAAATTAAATTAAAACACGAGTGTGGTAAATTTGAACAGTTTTTATGCATTTAAAACAGGTATTTACGAGAAACTTTACTGAAAAATATTTTAGGCAGGCGAAAGAGAACTTTGCCCAACATTTGCAACTTTTTTCATGTCTGAGGTTTTCAATATCTCATGTCATGAGGTTTTTAAATAATATTGTATAATTATAATAATGAATAAAATGCCTATCTAAATGAATATCAAAATGTGTACAAAACTCGAGAGTTTAAAGTTCTATATATTATTTTGGAGGTCAGTGTCTTAGTAAAAAATATTATTGTGAGCAAGGAGGTTACATGGCGGGGCGAGACCTCACCGCTTTGAAACCTCCTTGTGACTGAACTTTACGTGCTAAGCTTACGGGCGTATGCATTAGACTGCGAGATTTATAGCTTATTTATTATTTATTTATTTATTGTATTAAAAAAGTAATATATAATTTGGACCTGTGAGGGTTTAACCCACAGATATAGATCTAAATAGATAACGCAAGTGCATCAAACTCTATTAAAATCAAGCGTGTCACATTTTACAATGAAATTGGTTGACAGCGGTTTGAATCTTAGAAAAGATTGTAAGACTTAAGACATAATACATAAGAGTCAAAGTTGGAGGAGTCAATATCTGTGAAGGAAGAGCATTGCTCTCCCTTTTGGCGCGCAATTGGGCACGCGAAGTACATACACTCGCGGCATCTATTTGGATCTATATCTGTGGTTTATCCACACACCCCATTCCTCTTAAATACTTGAAATAAGCTACAATTCATAAACTTAAGTTAGTAGATAAACAAAAGTTTGTAGATTAACAGCTATTTTGTTATTAATTCAATATGTACTATGTCTCTAATGGCAAAAAGTTTTATTATAGGCAAAAATGTCTGACAGCAGTGATGGAGTGATACTGGACAACGAAAATGACGAACATTTTAATAACAGCAAAAGCAAGAAAAGCTGAAAACTGATTTTACCAAGATATAAAGTAATGGATTGAAAAAAAAAACTTGGTTGCTATTGCATGAGCTTAGATAAAGTAGTGTATGAAACGCACATAACTAGGTATTAAAACACTCGTGTGATACTATTAAAAAACACACCTTCGGCTCGTTTATTAGACTAACACTCTTGTTTGAATAACCAGTTTCAAAAACTACTATAACGTAATATATATCTGCGCATAGAATAGAAGACATCAGCGGAAATACTACTCGTAGATCATAACGAAACTTCTAATGATAGCTACGCCCGCGCTGCCGTCGCGCCGCCGCCGTCGTAACAAGATTAGCCCTGAATGTAGGTGTTTTGTCCGTAGCTATGTTAAACGTAGCTTGTAGTCTATTCTTAGAATGTATCACTCTGGAATGAAAGTTTGCATTATTGACGTTTTTATTATGGCTACGATTTTAAACAAAAACAACTGTAAGTTTTTAATGATTTATTAAAGACACCTACTGGCTTGCCAATGGTGTGAAGAAGAAATTAAAATATAACGTGTTTCGGTACTTACAAAACATACGTTGGCGTCGTCCCTCCGTGTCTGTCAAAAAAATCCTCTTAACCGTCCTAATTACAAAAGGAATGAATGAAAAGCAATCCGATATTATTATAAAATAATAAGGTCATTTTTCGGGTAGCCTAAAAAATATTTATTTGAGAATTCCGTTCTTTGTTAGTACTGAAATTATTAATCATCAAATTTATGACAAACCCTACTAGCTTTTTCCAGAGGCCTTAATCTTGCAAAATCAATATTTATATTTCATGTCCAGTTTCTAGCTTGGAGTTTGTTTTTCAAATAAATGTACTACAAATGTTAGGATTACCTGAGATTTCGGGTTATTCGATAGTAACAAACATAGAAACTCTATTAGTTTTGAAGAACCTGAGAAATATATTCAAAGTTCAACTGCAAATCAAATATGTGAACTGGTTATTTTGTTTTCATCAGCCTTTTTGATTACATTACAAAAGCTTTGGTTTGATGTAAGGCCTTGAAAATCTGAGAGATTATGCAAAAAACTTCGTTTTATTGAATAAACATATATCTATCGCTAAAAGTGGTCTTAAATGTATGTAATGGTAATTTGTTTCATTTGGGATTATCCTCACAATAATTTCACAATTTCAATTTGTAATCATTTGGTCGACTGGTTTTTGAGAATATAATATATTCACGTGTGTGTACAGCACAAGGGTATATGTAATCGTATAATTACGTAATACGTTGCCTGTCGTAATTCTTGATTTATTTATGTTATAATCATGCATTGCATACTGATTTATTGCCACTACAAAACGAAATAAGCCAAACATTAAACTTATCAATGTTTTTAAAATTAGATTGTACATCAAACTTTATAGCAATACAATCATTATCTAAAAAAATAAGCAATAAATAAAAACAAATATTAAAATACTCATTAAAGTCAGTGTTTGGAAGACTTGCGTTCTAAACCAGAAATAATATATTATGTCGACAAAACTGAAGATTAAAAACAAAAAAAATATAACTTTTACGTATAAACTATAAGAACGTGATATATAACTTATAAAGCAAAATATTAGCAAAGTTTTATATAAGTTACATTAGCTTAACGTATATAATTCAATAAATTATACTAAATATATCATATCATACTTATCATCGTTAACCTTACGACTTAGAGTAATATATGATTATAATGTAATATGTCATTTGTTAGATGTTATAAGTTAGATTCTACAAAACTAATTAGATTTTGTTTACAAATACTAATTTAAAAGTGCTGAGGCATTTCATATAGTAACACATTGGCTGACTATAAATATCTCTAAAATAACACTAATTTTATATCATACGTATATCACACACAGTCAGTAGAAACTAAATAAAGTTTATCACTTTTAACTAATACATTAGTTGCTTCATTCCACGAAAACAAAGATACTAGGTAAGAGTAGGTAGGTATATACGTATAATAAAATCAATGAGAAATGTTGCCTTCCTTAGTTAATTATGTTCAAATCTTGAATGCGAGTGGCTTAGCGACCGGGTTAACACATAGTCCCTACCTTATCCCTTTGTCTGGCGACTCAAATACGTTTCGAACCCCAACCAAATCAAATCTTAATCCTTAATTCAACATTGGAATTTACATAGGTTTATCAGTTTCTCAGCTCTTAAAAACCTTGCACTTCTACTATAACTTTAAATAAGTATACTTTTATCGTTTAAAACGCTACTTGTTTAATTCTTAGGGCAATAATATAAAAGAAAAAGATTTTTTTCGATATTGAGGTCTGCTATGGGACTTATATCAATTGACGTAATGATTTTATGTGCACCTCATAGCGGCCCAAAAAATTATTTTAACGGAACATTTGTTTTCGTAAACCTACGTATTGTTGTCCTAAATATTGTAAACAATGAAGGTATCAAAAACGTAAAATAAAGGTATCTACAGACAACTGTTCGCAGGAATAAATAAAGTAATTTAAATAAGATAATAATCCTTAATTCAGCGCTTATTATTCACTGCTAAGTACTTAACTCATTCAAGTTTATTCTGGATGAATAATGATCTTTGTCTTTTACTCGAGTTTTCATACTTTTGCGAGTGGCAATAATATTTCCTTCTCTTGGTAGAGAAACAGTTATGTATTCCTCACACGTAGTGCTGATTGAACCCGCACTAATGAGTTTTGAATGCCCTTGCGTAGCGCTAACCTACGATTAAATTGTGTAGTTACCGTATTTTACGATATTATATTGCAGATAAAGGTTTTTATGGGATAACAAATAACAGTATTTAGCTAGTATAAATTAATAGCAGATTGTTCACCGAGTGGAGAAAGAGGCCGATTACCAACGAGGGTGTAGTTTGAGGTCCGAGTCGCAGCCAAAGAACACCAAAGAAACAGATTGATGACTCGCGTTCGATTTGCAGTTTTTAATTTCTTTTTTTAATTATGTACATAAATAACAAATGGCCAGCATTATTTTGCAAACTAAGACATAAAAACTTTTTGTCTTTTGGCATTATTGTTCAAGCTAGGTTATGTACCAAGAAGTTTATACCCTTTCTAATGTAACATTTATGCTTATCGTACGGATGTTGTCAACAAATAAATAAAAAACAGTAAGTTAACAATGGATTTTCATATACTTTTCTGCTCGCTCAGCACGTTAACAATGGATTTTCATTTAATTTTTCTGCCCGCTCAGCACGTTAACAATGGATTTTCATACATTTTTTCCGCCCGCATATTGGTGTGACAGCAAGACGTATATTCTCCATCGTTTTCGAAAAAGTAAGAAGTAACTTTCCAAGCAGGTGTAGTATAAAAGCAATTAATTATAATTTGAATTACTTTTTATATCTGTATCTGTATTTTATACTTTGTATAAAACCATTATTAACTCCACCCATTCGCTTAGTCTTGCTAAGAGCAAAAAACCTAGCAAGAGCATTTTTATTTTCTTTCATCATATTTTTTAATGATCACAATGTTTTTGGAAAGTGCCAAATTAATAACTTAAATTAGAGAGCAAACTGAAGATACTTCTTTACATTATAGAAAATAAATTCTATCTGTTCAAGAAATGCATGTGAAAATTAATAATTTAAAAGTGGAGGTCTGAAATAATCGATATTATTTGACGACAAGCTCATTTTATTTTGATGAATAAAGAAGCCTTTCTTTATATCTATTTCTATATTACATTTCGTTAGGAGTTTTTATGAAAATCCTTAGTATATAGATTTAATATTAGCATAAAAATATATTGACTTCATAAGTTTTATTTTAATATTTATAGGTATGTAATATTTAAATATGAAAATAAAACATAAGAAGTCAATTATAAGAAAATACATAATCAAAATAAAAGGTAAGTTTAAAAAAATATATTTCGACGGCTTAATGTGGTCGCAGCAGTTACATAAATGAATATTTACAATAATAGGTATAATATAAAAAGGTAAAAATTAACGATTCGCTAATAGTTATCATAAGTGGTAATGAATAATATTTGATTTTCATAATAATGACAGCTAGACAGGACTGGTAGACAGGATAGAAAACTGAAAAAATAAGTTATTATTTTAAGGTGATGAAGAAGTTTAGGTAAGGTTAGGTTAGGTCATTGTGACGATTTCTCGTAGAGGCCAATGATGCCCAGATGTATGATCCTTCTCATGCCCGTAGTGGGATGTCGGTCATTGAAGGTGAAAATGATTTGATGATTTGTGCAGTGAAGCTGTTATTAAATGTATGATTGTAAAGTCGAGCGTGAGTGCGAATTGGCACAGTGTTGTTTGTAATGGAGTCGCCGGTATGTCGATGTTTATTGAGTTGGATATGGACAAGCAGGACAGTAGTGCTTGTATTCTACTCGTAGTATGTAAACACAGATTGCTGTTTTGCAAGGGCTGTTCGGTTGTGCATGGTAAGTGTTTGTGATGAGTGTGGCAAATCAAGAATATGTCATCAGTGAATCTTTTCCAGACCAAGGGCTGACAGGGTTCTGTGGCTCAAAAGCTATCTTTGATAGATGCCATAATAATAATAATAGAATAACTGGGAGCTACCCATTGTGGTTCCTTTTGTTTGGTGACAAAGTTGATCTTCGAATGTGAAATTATCATTTTTTATTATTTCGGCGAGTTGTGTAATGAAGTCAGAAGGTGGTTGGTGGGGTGGTGTTAAGGTGCTTAGGTAATCACGTAGTGCATTGAGGCCAGCGGTATGGGAAATGTTCGTGTATACTGATGTGATCTATTGTTACTTATATTAAGGGTGTGTTTATGGGTAGATGAAAAGTTTCGATGATACCGATGAAATTGATTGATTGGTGTCTTTGGTGTGTGATGAAAGATTTTTACCAGTGATTGGAGGTGATAGTCTAGAAAGGCGATATGATATGGGTTCGGTTGGAGAATCGTCTGAAACGACTATTGGACGGCCAAGGTGATTTAGTTTATGGATTTCAGGTAACATATAAAAGTGGAGGGTTCTCGGATGACTCGGAAGCATAGTAGCTTGAATTAAAAAATATAACGACTCGGCGAAGAATCTAAAATCTTTGAACCCCTACCAAGATAAAAATTAAATTTTAAGTAACCAACATATATTATGTTTTTATGCAAACTATCTCATAGTTGTGTCCCGAAAAAGCCTTTAGCCCAAAAACTGGTGAGCATTTGCACTTCATTTTGTTCCTTTTGAGAAAGGGTGTCCTCTTTCACCCCGTGTAAAGTATTTTCAACCATTCACCATTCATTCTCCTACCCTGTATAAATTTTCAAGAGAAGCCTTTGAATACACTACTCTTCGGACTTCTACTCTCATAGTGAATTACAGTTTAATGTCATAGGCAGGTACAATGGCCTTATAAAAATAAGTACATGACTTTAAAATCATGCAAAAATAATCCTATAATTATTCTTGCCAAATATCGTTTTTCTCTAAATGATAAAATAAATGTATGTAAACTTTACCAGCTTGTTCTTTTATTTTTGGTTTTTATTATAATTAAGTATATATGTACACAAAAGTGTAATAAAAAAATGAAAAATAAAATATTATGTCAACTGATGCCGGGCCCAGTAGGGTCCGAAATATATCTTGAAATTATTATTTTTTTCTCTAAATGGTACTGTAAAATTTGTAAATAAGATCACCACGTGTTGAAATAAGTACAAGACCCTTAAATATGCGACGTGTCCATATTACTCGGGTCTGATAACCGCAACGAAATCGTACCCTTACTCTAAAGTGTCAGTTAAGCATTACTATCTGCACCCACCATGGGTGAAAAGGACAGTCATACACATTAAGTGATAATGGGTGAAGACTTAATGATATCCTTAGAGTCGGGAGAACAACTGAGTATATATGAAAATGATTACTTTAAAATCTAAGTTTCATTTTCGTATATTCTTTGTAAATATAAACAAGTTAAAATTGTAATTCCAAACATTGGATTAGAAATACTTGACACTTGTAATGGTCAACCGTCTCCAGGCAAGAAATCCAAAAATCTTTCGTCAGAACACGCGTAAAGCATTCAGCGTAGGGGTTGTATAGCTTTCATAGAGTATCAAACCAAATCTATATATTGATATCTACCTTAATATCAAAACCGTATATTTTTTGAAAATATATAAAAGTCTGATGCATGTAAACATTATAAGTATACATTTTCAATAATTACCATTATAAATGTAAATAAATTAAAAAGTTACTTGATGGTATGTACCGGATTTTTTGCATGAAACTATAAATAGGTAAATTAAAATGATGTCATTGAATTCCTTTGCTCTTAGTTCAAGGCCAAAATTCAACGTAGGTTAAATGAAATAAGTCATAAACCTGTACACTATTCGATGGCTGAAAATTCTCATCACAATATTGCCAAAATAATTAAGAAATACTTTCGACTTAGGTGCGTCAGATTAGAAAAGTAAGGAGTAAGTTCCTTTATCCCGCGCTCCTTTCCTCACTTTGATTCGGGTGTAGGATTTCGTATCGTTTAAATAAATTGGTAAATAATTTTAACAAAAACTACAAATTCACCATTTTCTACAAAACTTTATGAAACAGACTGCAAAATTAAGCTGGTCGATTATTTGGATAAGTACCCTAAAACTGCATAATAAATTTTGTTTAAAAATATCATTATAGTAGTTTATATAATTAAGATTTTCTTTTATAAATATTTCATCGTATTTCACCCAAGAAGTTTGTAACCGGAAAGGAGCGCTGACTTCTATTTCTAAGGCCAAGAAAAAACTTATTCCTTCCAATGTTTTACCTTTTATGAGTAATAGAGATACACCCAAAGATAATTAAGACTATTTCAGCATCTTGTTGTTAACAACCACGTTGCTGACAATACAGAAATGCCAACAGTTTGTACGCAACGCTAGTAGATTTTAGAACGTTAGTACGTATGGTTGGGCGCAAGAATAAATAATCTAATAGGTAGTGTATTGTGCCCATGTTAGTTTTATCTGGACCAACTAACTAATGATACGCCAACGGATTCCTAACTGTTGGTTGCTTGTGGCCAACGGAAAATGCTACCAGGGTAACTGTGGATAATATACAAATAAACATACAAACTCACGCCTGTCTCCCAGAGGGGTAAGCAAAGACAGATTACAGACTACAGATAAACAAGCAAGGGATAAAATTTACAAAAATAAAAGGAGGCTTTTTAAAAATAGAAAAATTCATTATTTATGCAAGCAATTGAAAACAATAGTGATCCTCCGTAAGAAATTCTACAATTGCCCTTGGTTGCAGGCCCTACGTCAAAACTGTTGTCGGGCAATTGACGAGCGGCTATGACATGACCGAATGCCAACAGTAAATGCTATTAGGGAAACAGCCAAACAATCGGCTGCGAAGCATCACCATTATGAAAAGAAACAAAGCTCTAATTTTCTTTCCAGGTATAAAATGCATACTTAATGTTTTTCTAACAATTGAAGACAAGAATAAAGTTAACTGACTTGATTATAAATATGGATTAAAATATTGGAATGGGAAAAAAGAAGATAACCTGCATCAAAGTAGGTTGAAAATCGACTTCATAATCTAACGACTTCGTAAAAAGAGGAGAATATCATCAAATGAGCACGTAAGAAGTTAAAAAATAACGCACTAAAATGAATAAATAACCCTACGCCCTGTATGGTCTTCTTTTTTTCTTAAAATATAATGTACTATAGAAATTGTTGCATTTAATAAAGAGGTTATGAATACTTAAATGCCATCATAAAGCTCGAAGTCGTTATAATTTACCATCAGGGGCTCCAAACCATAATCCTAAACTTCAGTTTTGTATCGCATTCAGTTCCATATACCTTACTCAAACTCAAATTCAAAATATTTATTGCTACTAAGTGTACACAGATGTTACAATTTTATAAGAACTTAATAACTTAGCTACCCTTATCAGGTACAGCAACACTACTAATACTATATATTATTACACAATTCTTTTTCACTGCTATAATATTTCACAGTGTCTTAATATCTAATAATCTTTTACAAAATGTTTGCATAAACAGTAATACTTAACTAACTTAAACATTACTTAAAAGGTAAGAGATCAGAAAGCCATATCACATTATTTTTCATCAGACAGAAAACTTTCTACTGTGTAGAAGCACCCTTCTACTAAATATTGCTTCAATGTTTTTATAAACGCGGATTCATTTTGTGTGGTCTTTATAGTAGTTGGTAATTTATTAAATATTTTAACTGCCATATAATAGGGACTACAATTTAACATTTTTATTCGCGACGGGGGCAAATATAATTTATCTTTGTGCCGGGTATTAATTGAATGAGTATCTTTAATTTGTGGAAATAGGTTCTTGTTTTTAAAAACAAATATACTTATATCAAAAATATATATACAAGGTAATGTTAATAATTGAAATTTTTTGAAAAATGTTTTGCAGCTCTCGGTTTCTTTTATGTGAGCGAGTATACGCACACAACGTTTTTGTTTTATAAACAATTGTTTCGCATCTACACTATTACCCCACAGCATTATGCCATAACGGAGCCACGAATAGGCATAGGCATAGTATGCTGATAGTGCAGTTTGCGTGTTTGTACTATGTTCTATTTCACTCAGTGCAAAAGTAAACTTCGATAGTTTTGATTTTATTTTCTCAATATGACTCTTAAAGTTTAAGTGGGTATCAAGATTTATTCCTAATAGGTTGAAGGTGTTTACAGTCTCTATTTTATTGTTATCAAATTCTAGATTAATTTGTAACGGGGGCTTTTGATAAGGCCTGAAATGCATCATTTTGGTTTTTTTCTTTGTAGACCGTTATTAATTACACCTCATAAATACATACCTTTAATCTTCTTGAAATGATATTTAATTTAAAAAAAGGTGTAAAGTTCGCGAAGAAAGCGATTTAGCTCTTATAATTGAAAAGATTTATTAAAACGAAAATAACACAGGCATATAATTATTAAAAAAAACTATTCTACGTACACCGGTTTTTATGATGTGTCCCAGTGTGTAGCCATAATTTCTAAATAACGGATGTTTTGCGTGCGTGGCAGTTGATAAGGGCAGAATAGAAAATTAAAAAACCGGTCAAGTGCGAGTCAGACTCGCATACCTAAGGTTCCGTAATTCGACAGTTTTGGGAACAGTCAGGAAGAAGGTATTTAAAATCTTGCCCATAACTGTTTATGTTAACTAAAAAAAGAATTGATTGCACCACAAAAGAGAGATTCAAATATTTTTATACCGTCCTTAAAATAAAACTCGTGGATAATTTTTAGTTTAATCATTTTGTGATCTTGAATTTCTCAGACGCAATAATTATCCTGTAATCTTTACGTAATCCTAAATTACCATTAGTTTCGGAAATAAGGGGAGGGGGGACATGCAATTTGTGGTTTTTTGAAATCGGTGCCAGTAAAAATAGTAAACGTATATATTTTTATTATCAGCTCTATAATATCTACAATTTGATATCCATATTGCATAATTATAAAAAATAAAAAACAATTTTTGTATATTTCTCATATATAATTTTTTTTTAATCGTTACCTATTGTTTTCCTGTAATTGGCCAATTATGACCTATGTTTTGATTGACAATCATATTTCGGTCCACCGGAAATCAGGGGGGGGGTCCCATCATTTTTTGTGGATTTTCAAAGATTTCTCGAAATCGGTGCAAGTAAATATAGTAAAAGTATGATTTTTTACAATCAGCTCTTATATCTACAATTTAATTCCCTTATTGTATTTTTAAGAATTATTTTTTATTTTTCTCACTTTTGTAGTAGAAATATTTTGAAGAATTTCATTTTTTTTATCCCTTTTATTTAGGCGATTGAATGCTATTTTTGTGGATAATTTCAAGTCTTTATCTTTAACGGTGCTAAAATTATGAGGCTGCGATATACGGACGGACAACGGAGTCTCACCATGAAGGTTCCTTTTGTACCTTTTAGTAACGTGAAATTTATGTCATTTTGTGAACGAAAACTGGTGATAGTACTCGTCCATATGAACAACTTTTACTATGAAGCCAACCATGAAATCGTGAAAAAAATATCAGCTTTTTCATACATTTGGATCGAGTAGGTATTTAACTTTTCAATGGAACAGCTGATATTTTTTTCACGATCTCAGGGTTGGCTCCATAGTAAAAATTGTTCATATGGACGAGTACTATCACCAGTTTTCGTTAACAAAATGACATAAATTTCACGTTGTATATACATATAATGTGACACATCGAGTTGAAGAAAAGAGCACATTACACACGGAAAAGTCCATTTACATATAAAGCGAGATCGTAAGACAAGGTTTGTTGCTTTTAAGGTACTGCAGGTATCTAAGCGCGTTATCGCAGGCTAAGTTTTATTTATTTTATTTATTCAAGGAGAAAAAACAGAAACAAATACAACTTAGACTTAATAACTATGATATTTAAACTAGTTTAGATGTATCTATTTCCTTGACATTCTCACAGATAGGATCAGACGAGTAAAATTATGTAGATTGAGAAAGTAATAACTAGACTTTTTTAAACTTAATCATAACTTAATTATAACTTAAAAGTAAGCATGTGCATGCAATCTTAAAAATAAAAAGAATAAATAAAAATAACATGGAATCTACATGAAATTTGAATTACTGTTTGATTTTGTTGTTTAACGCTTTCTTAACTTTATTTTTAAAACTATTTCGTGAACAATTAAAGAAATCAATGTTCAAAACATTTACACTCTTGCACATACGATATATTGGGGCTCTTTTGCCATTTTGTGTTCTAGTCCTCCTGAGATAAAATAAATACTTGGATATAGTGCTACGCTGACGGAGACTTGGAAGACGAAAATCAACTTGAGATAAAAGATCTGGGCATTTGTATTCTCCAACGCATATACTACGAAGGACAACGGAGTCGGCCAGACTTCTTCTGTCGGTAAGAGACATTAGCCCAAACTTGACTAAAAGATCATTGTAAGAAAGACGGCTATGCCTGAGACGATAGTTTAAGGCGCGCACAAATCTCTTTTGGATCATCTCAACTTTTTGGACATAATAGTCATAGACTGGATTCCATATCGAAGAGGCATATTCCAATTGTGACCTAACTAAAGATTTATATAAAATGATGTAAGTAAAGGGATTTTTAAAACATTTTGCTACTCTTAGAATAAAACCCAACATTTGATATGCTTTCTTAACCATGTTTTCGATATGGAAATTAAATGTTAATTTTGTGTCGAATAGTACGCCCAGGTCCCGAATTTGCGTGACATTTTCTAAGGTGTTATTCCCAAGTTTGTAGTTAAAAATGTGTTTTGTTCTCTTCTTAGAAAAAGCCATTACCTTGCATTTATTCTCGGCAAGTACTAACTTATTATTGATACAGTAAGCGTATAATCTGTCTAAGTCCTCCTGTAATTGCCGAGAATCGACATTGGTATCAATACGTTTATATATTTTTAAATCATCTGCATACATTAAAAACTGAGAGTGATGAAAACAAACTATAATGTCGTTAATAAATATAATAAAAAGTAAGGGACCCAAAATTGAGCCTTGTGGGACACCAGACGTAACAGTAGTATACGGTGAAATATGACCATTAAGTGCAACTGCTTGGTGTCTCATGCATAAATAAGATGAGAACCATCGCAGCAAATTGCCTTTTATTCCATTTAAGTAAAGTTTTCGCAACATAAGTTTATGGTCTACTTTGTCAAAGGCCTTGCGACACATCGCAAATCAAAGAGCTGGTGAGCTGTTGTAATAAATGAAACAAATTTAGAAATACATAGATTTCAATTTATTGTGCAATATTGGTTGAAACTTAAAATATATTTTTCATTATTTGAATTTTAATTGACTGAATTTGGAACTAACTGGGAAAAAATATATTATTAATTAGTTATATAAAATTATTATGAGCTCATGATATTTTAGCGAAATTAAAATCGGTATATATGAACGCAGATAGAATGATCTTATTAGCAGTGTCAATATAATGGTCCAATCGCGTTAATTCTTTAAATTTTTGTATTTTTGCGGCGGAATAATTCTATCTTGATTTCAATAGATGTGTAATTATGTGAGTTGTGTTGGGACCTGAATAACAAACTGGTAGAGCAATCTTTCGGTTCTTAAAATTTAAAACCCGTTTTGGAGATCCCCACAACCAGATTTACTTTTTACTTATGGAGATACACTGGCTTTTGCTTCAATCGCGTGGACGTGTCTTTCAAACAATATAGGTACTTTTTAATTGCCCCAGTTTTAAGCTTAGCCCTCATAGCCTATATGTTGACCAAGAATATCACTACGATGATAAAATACCCGCATCTAAATCCGTTGAGCGTGGTTCTCGAGTTAAAACGGAACAGACAGACAAACATTCAAAAAGTTTTAGTTTTGCCTAATAATGCTAATAAACATTACAAATATCGCAAATATATTAATTGTAGAGACAGACATGACTTTTTTACTACTTTATTATTGGTATAGATAGAGTTTAGATATAGTGTAATTTTTTTTTAGCTGCGTCATTATGCGTGTGGTACGTGTATACTTTCATATTGTTTTAAATATGTTGTACGTAGACATTATGTCCCAAATGAAATGAAATGAATACTTTATTTTTGCAATGTAGGTACATAAATACACTTATCGCACGTTAGAATATATTAAATAAGTAAAATGATTAAATTTAAAAGAGGAAAATACAATATATTAAATCAGAATTTGGGTATATATACTTTATAAGTTAATACACGTATATAAACTAACTACATTAAATGTACTCAATAACATATATGCCTACGAGTACTATACGCTAATGATAGATGACCATATACTAATACATATGCCTCACTCCAACTATTCGATTAGTCTTGCTAAGAAGAAGGGCAAAAAACTTAGCAAGATCATGTCTTTTTTATCATCATTATTGTATTAAAACAAAATTGTTTTAGTAAAGAGATAGAAAGTACAGGATAAGAGAAAGTCGGATAATCAGGCCAAAGACTGAGTTACATACTAAGTTTAAAAAACATAATGAAATTATTAGATGATCCCAATGAGAGATCTGTAAATCAAATTAGAACTACCTACATACGAGTACCTACCCTTCAAACTAAAGAATTCCAAACAATCATGGTTGCCCACGACTTTAACTGTTTCCATAATAACTTATCTAATTGTAAATGTAAAACAATAAAGCAAGTTCCATGTGTTACATACCTAGGAATGTGCATCGATGAAAATATGGGCTGGACTAAACACATAGAAAGGATATTAAATAAGCTACGCATATTGTTATTTAAATTCAAACATCTTAGTTACAAAGTACCAATTTCTGTGCTAAAAACTATATATATGTCGTTGGTTGACTCAATTATATCTTATGGTGTGGACTGCTATGGATCTATATTTAAAACATACATGGATAAGATTGAAAATATACAAATAAAATTCTTAAAATTCCTAGTCAGTAAAAATGTTAGGAAAAAACACAAAAATAATATTAAAATATTGTACTCATTATGTAAAATACTACCGGCTTCATTAAAATATAAATACATAATTGCAGTAAATGGCCATGGCACCCCAGATCATAAGATACCTAAACAGCATGGGCTCAACACGAGAGCAACTGCTCAGGGTAAATATGAAACAGTAAAAGTGAATAACTACTTTGGCGGCAGATTGCTTGAACGCAAAATTCCAATGTTATATAATGAAATGCCTGTTCGTATAAGATCTGAACAAAATAAAAATAAATTTGCAAAATTATATAAAACTTACCTTCTACAAAACATGTAAACATAGATTAAAATAACAATGTTATTATTTATTGTTAATGTACCTACCTACTTATAACTTAGTAAGTGACTAATTATAGAAAAAGAAGTGCGACTCCCTCCCCACAGACAAACCAAATTCCTACTTGGTTTTGTGGGATGTATTTAGATTTAAGTTATTCTTGAAATAAATAAATATATTCATTCATTCATTCATTCATTTAAAATTAAAATAGGTACAATTATTATGTACTGAAGTACTAGGAAGATTTGTGCAAGTTCACTCTCATTCGAAGGTAAGAACAACGAATTGTTTAATTTGTACATGAAAATTCCCTAATAACTGCTAAAACATAACTTCTATGCAATATATTGTAACCAAAAACCTTTTATTCCCTTATCGTGAGGCATTATGATTGTTACAAGCGGCACTCTTAGAGTTTGCAAGTTCAACTTCTAAACGTACCTCAATAAAGACCAGTTTTATTTGGAAATAAATCAGAAGCTTAATTTTTGAACCGGGCTCGCTTTTACAGGGCCGCAAATAAACAATTGAACCGGAAAAGGTGGCACCTCCAAAACGGAATTTTTTACATGTATTGAAAGGTTACATTCACCTTACAATTAGAGTTGTCTTAATTATGTAACACATTATACCCATACTTACTATAAAAAAGTGGTAAAAAAGTCGTGTGTGTACATTTAATATTTTCGCGAAATTCTAAATGAAATGGGTTATTTGTATTCTACTGAAGCCAAAACTAACCTACTCTTGCGTTCGGAAACAAAAAGCTGTATTCATTAAAGAATTTTTTATGCGAGAAAGAAAGCCACCGAACAGTTTATTTATAAAAACGAAGACTGAACACACCATCATATAAGGTCTAAGCATTACGAAAATCACATTACAGAGACGAACTCGTGGCTTCAAAAGGGAAGAATAAAAGTAAAAAGGGAATAAAAACTTAGTGCGGATGTCGTCGCGGCACGACAGTGGCGGCGGTGAGGTTCAGAGTCGCAAAGCCGGATTCTATGCAGATGTTAAGTAGAGGTGGATATAAAATCCTGCAAATATTACTGTGAAGGAAGTACCGTACTAAAGACCAACCGAAATATTATGGAGGATCATTTCACAGGATAAAAAGCATGCAAGTTTATACCTAGAATTAATACATAACTTTATAAAAATAATAAAATGTAACATAATAAGTAATCCGACCACCGGATTCGCTTTAATAATATGTTGAGCTAACTGGTAATGGAAGTTGAAAGGCCGCGTTCTTCTTTGTAAACACAGTGGTTTGTTTTCTTTTCCGGTTAGTTTACAACTTTTTATACCTTGAATTACAAAAAATAAATCTTTGTAAAACGTTATCTATTCTACGTTAAGATAATAGCTTACAATCAGTTAAGCTGTTCAAACTTTAGAGTGAACCTAAAAACATTTGAAATTGATTTAGTGAACTGATGTAAAACCGAAGTATACTCTTACATACATATGTAGGTATGTAGGTAGGTAAGGTACCGATATAAACGAGAATATGAAATAATAAGTAATAACTTTTAAAGTGTTATCTTATTAAGGGTAAGCAGTGTGACTTAATTAATATAGGTAGGTACTTATTTTGTTTTATGGTTTTGTAAAAAGCATAATTATTGCCATGTTGTTATTCGAGGTGTTCTGACACCCCTTCGGGAATTCATGACGTGAAGATATACTATGTCTACTAACTTATTCGACTACGACAAAGTCACTTATGGGATAGGTTTGGCACCTTTATAAATATTATTATTTATTTAATTAACAAAATAAACGCACAGATTACAGGCGTTCAAGGTGATATCCATAACATTTCAAAATACTAACCTACTAATTTCATTGGCTATTTAGAAAGTAGGTAAAAAACTAAGGCTAAAAGCTAAAATTTTGTATTTTACATACTTAAATGATTTTTTAACTCGTATTAAAAAAGAAACGAAACGGCATGACCAAAGAGCTAAATATATCAAATGTCATTGACACTTGACACTGACAGCTAGTATTTATATTTATTGCTAGGCAAATTTCTAGCTATTATATTCTATAATATACAGGATGATTGGTAATTAGATTCAATCCTTTAAAGGGGTTGTAGAAGAGAACAATTGCAGTCGATTCGACTACATAATGCCTTATGCAAAAGTGAACCATTTCTGAGATATTTTTAATTTAGGCTATTTTATAAAGTGAACTTTAAAAAAATATATTAAAAAAGCCAGCCAATATTTTCGTTTTTTTTTATTTGTTTCGCTTTGATAACATCCCAGCCAATAAACAATAATTCTAAAATGCACATTATTGACGGAAACCTTGACACTGTGCTCCAAAACAATTGAAAACTCTTAAAAATCGCAAAAGATTGACACAAAAAAGCTAGGTTAAAACAAAAAGTCTCTATGCAATTTTGTATGCGTAGTAACTTGAAAACATCTGCATTTTACTAACTTTTGAATGAGGTACAAAAATCCTAAATTGACAAAGGAATGATAAAAATAGAAAAAGAATAGGAGCAGGTACAAAAAAATCATTAACGTTTAAATGAAAAAACAATGGATTATAAACTTACATTTTGTATGCATAAGATTTGTTTCAAATATTCTACCTGCTTCTACTCTATTAGCCATATTTTTAACATTCTTCTGTCAATTTAAGATTTTTTTACCTCATTCAAAAGCTAGTAAAATGTTAATATTTTCAAGTTAATACGCACAGAAAATTGCATAACGACTTTTTGTTTTAACCTTGCTTTTTGTGTACATCTTTTGCGATTTTCAAGAGTTTTCAATTGTTTTGGAGTATAGTGTCAAGGTTTACGTCAATAATTTGCATTTTAGGGTTATTGTTTATTAGCTGGGATGTTATCAAAGCGAAACAAATAAAAAAAATCTAAATTATTAGCTGGTTTTTTTAATATATTTTTAAATATACTCTAAAAAAAAGCTTAAATTCAAAATACTTCAGAAATTGAAATTTGAAATTGAAATTGAAAAATATTTATTTATCACATAAAAATACAAAAACAAAAACATGCAAAAGAAATACAATACAGCATACAAAAAATAATAATCATACTTATTAATAAAACATTTCTATTGAATTTACACGTCATAATTGTGATAAAAAGGGGCAGACTCAGCATCTGCTGTGAGCTGTAGATCAGCAACACAACGCTGGTTTTCAGACTGTCCCTTTTTTAACCCTAAATTAATTTTCAAAATGCAGGTACCTTATAAATATAACATGCAACATTTTCAGCCAGGGATAATCGTTGATTATATAGCAGTATTCTAAAATTAAATTAAATAGCTCAATTAGTTAATTTATCCTTTCATAGTGTTTCAATTTATTGTCGCAATAAAAAGAAAAACATACTTAAGTAAAAGGTAAAAGGTAACGGTCGATAAAAAAAGAGATTGTATCATTTTTACCTATGGTTTCTGTCAGATAGGTCGTTTACGCTAACTCGTAGTTTGTAATTTTAAATATATTTAAATTGTTCACTATTGGCATTATATAGTCGAATCGACCGCAATTGTTCACTTCTACAACCCCTTCAAAGGATTGCATCTAATTACCAATCAACCTGTATATTCTAGCTGGGGCTAAACCCATATCCTTAAAATTTGTTTTTTTTTTCAACATATCTCTAGAACTCAGGAATAAAATAAAATATTTAAACGCTTTTAGGAATAAGAATAAAAAGATATCTCCATAGATTTTTAATTTTTTTACCATAACAGAAATGAAAACTTGAGGTATTTATCTATTTATTCTGTACTCACGTACGCCCAGTGCCCGGGGTTTTACTAAGAAGATCGCCTACACATCTTCGAGTGCATCAGGAGCCGACCTGTTCGCCTAACCGAAAACGGTCAGACTTAATCATCATCAGATTATAATTCTAAAAATAGAACAATCTTAGTATATTTAAGTCGCAATGCTTACCTCAATTGAACGTTACACTTAAAAAGCTACTTAAAATATCACATTCTAAAAAGGTTCCTTTTTTAAAACAGGATTAGAGAATTATAACTAAAAAACAAGAAAAAACAAACTACAAAACATCACACATAATATTTTGTGTAGTTTTTTATAATCTGAAGGCCTTACTCCCCAAAATAGCGGCCATTTAAAAATATCATACTCAGTTTAATTTCTTGTAGAATCTGTCTTAAGTTCAAAATTCAGAACAGTTTCTCTGCATTGGTATTGAAACTTGGCACTGTTTTTGATTTAAGTTATCTTGGTTTCTGCTAACTAGAAGGCACGAACTTTGCATTTCTTAACGATAATATTTACTTCTTGGTGATTTAAACATTTTTGTACATTTTTGCCATAGAGTTTATTGTTTGTCTTGTCTATTTCCATTATGATATTTATTAAATCGTGCTAATAGAAGAGCTAGCCAATTTTTAGATTCGTAAACTTTAGGTTCGAATACTTTTATACCAATGTTTAGAATATTTTGGTCTACAACTAGATTGTTTAAAATAAAAATGTAGAAGGTTGCATTCTGAACGTTTAACTTCGGCCCGGAACTCGAGGGTAATCTCTTGCGGATGCAAGCAAAACTTGTGCCCCTTTTTATGTATAAATCTAACAATAGAAGCCACGACCACCGGTCGGACAATTTTTGAGCTCCTGAACCATCCTTTAACCCATGATCTCTGGATTAGAGGTCTGAGCCTAGACTTAAGGGCGGGTCTTGGTATGGTTTTGTCACAATTTAGTTTAATATTTAAAAGCACATTGTGGAATAACGCTCCCTTGTAAAAGATAGGATCGAGTAACGTGCTCTCTACGAGTAAAGTAGTATGTGAACACGATACCATCCAAACGTTTTATCGCCTACGTGCACTCATAGAACGGACGTTTAACTGAGATCGAAATAGCACGATATAGGAAATAGTAATAATTGAACCACAAACGTAAACAAGCTCTCAAATCCCTGTTGCTGTCAAAGCTATTTAAAATGGCTAAATACACATTTAGTTGTTAATTAATAACGAAACATTATTACGAAATATTATTAATTTAAAATAAATGAACTAACTAGCTGATGGCTTTATTTTATCAATTGATTTGAACAGAATTTAGTTAGTTATTTTGAGCAACAAACACTGCAAGTCGAACCATGGCAGTATTTCGTCACTTAAGTTCTAACCCCGCGTATATAAGTTTTGATAATTCTCGGCCTCCTAACTTCAAAATCCTGAATAAAATAGAAAACACAAAATATTTTGACTCAACCGGTCGTTGATTTATTAGTTGCTATATATCTTCAACACCTCGTACATCAAAATATTAAGCGTTTTAAATTTTACTCAGAATTTTGAATTGAGAGGTTAGAGAATTATCAAAACTGAGATACGCGGTATTAGAACTTAAGCGACGATTTATTGTTTTAACTAGGCATAAATGTAATAATAAAAATAATAAGTAAAACAATAAAATGGTTTTATTTCTAAGTTAATTTTATTTTTATAGCATAGATTCTTCTTTTTCTTTTACTTTTAGGATTTTTAGTTTATTATCTTTTGTTAAATTTTAAATAATAATGTATAGCTTAATATATATTGTAATATATTATATTACAATAAAATAGGTAACGTGACATATGGATGGGGATGATTGACAGACAGACAAAATAAATAATATAATAGGTTAGTTGTGAGATAGATTCTTGCTTGCGTTCTGTCTTAATGTATCTCTGTTTGTTTAAATCTGAACCGTAATGGGCAGCAAGCGACCAAACATGGCCTGAGTTGGATGTCTTTGAGTGCGGTGGTGAGAATTAAATAATTACATCTTTCTCACCACTCACATCCATCTATTTCATTTTGTTACTTATTATTCTTATTATTCCACTAACGCCGACAAATTTTGTCGATGTATATTTCGGGAATTCATGTTTTGTTTTCTTATAAATTTAAAAATATAAATATTAAAAACAAATAAGTTTAATAAAAAAATATACTTTATTTGTCAAATATGATTAATTTAGACTGAGACTTTTCGTTTTTGCTTTTATGTGGATGTGGTAACAAAGTTAAGCGCACTGATTCAGGCAGTAACTTACTGGTAGAAGGTAAAAGTCTTCGGTTTAATTTTTCATATGTGTTAGGTTGCATTACTGAAAATGATTATATTTATATAATCTAAAATTATCACAATATGGTAGCTGCTCCAAAAGACGTCTTAAATCGGCGGTGTAATTTCTAAAAGTCGTATTATGAATTTCGCACAAAAATTGTAAAACCACGGTGATATTTACACTGATAAAGAAGTAAAAATGTAGTGTCTGTATATTTTTTTTTTGCGAAATTTGAAAAGATTATATTATTATTAGTACGTTTGTCCAGACGCCAGAACTATTCTATTTTTCTTTGTTTTTGAATTTTTCTCTGTATTTTAAAAGTTTTGTTTATCTATTTGTTTTTTTTATTTAAACAAATATAACAAATTCATTCATTCTACACTCCTATTCCTACTCTCTAATTGTACGCATGATTCAAGAACTTTCTAAAAATAAGTTAGTGGTCGCATCAATTGCCTTTTCTACCATATTATTAGCCAGAACAAATTTGAACTTTCTGCGCATATTTAATAAAATAAATTTTCATGTCTCAATTTCTGTTTAATTAGTAACTTTTTTCTAATTTACTAGCCTTTGCCCGCGACTCCGCCCGCGTTTATGCAATCTCTGCCACGTTTTCGGCTTGGAAGTTATTTTATGAACTCCCCTTATAGCTTAAGTGATAACCGGGTCAGTGCAACGATAACAAAAAAACGCATCCAAATCCGTTCAGTGATTCTCTAGTTAAAACGGAACATACATACAGACAGACAAACAAAAATTCTAAAATTGTTGTTTTGGCCTCAGTACCAGTACTAAAACCCATTTCATCTAAAATTTCGCGAATTTTTTCTACTTTATTATTAGTATAGAAGAAATATCAACGCTGAAAAATTATGATACAATGCCATTAGTCTTATAAATTATAATGAGTGTTATGTTATGACGCCATATGTCCATCGTACAACACAAGGGATAAACAACATATCTGAAAAAGGGGGCGTCAGAGTTGTGCAGTGCATCAGGAAAAGGTGAATCAGAAAATATAAATTCATACGACAACGTTCTAACAAAAAACGCCATTCTTTGTTTTAGATAATAAGTTATTACAGTAATTATTGTTTTATTTACTTTATTAATATGTAGGAACTACTGTTTTGAACTAAAAAAACAGAAACAGCCTTCACTTTGCAATTTTTTTCGATGCAGCGATTTTTTATATCTCATTTTGGGCTGCAGTATCATCTTGGAAAAGGTCTACTTTATAACATGTTTTTCTTAGAAGCCTATTTATTATAGTATGGGAGTTCTACTATTTAAAAACTCATTTTGCACTATCTGGGTCGCCTTAAAGTTTTGCGATAATCACGCATTGTATGTGTTATATGCAAATATGTGATCTTTTTTAGGTAAATATTATATTTTCGTATAAAGCAAAAAGAAGTACACATGTGACATCTTTCGTTTTCAAAACTAAAACTTATAAAGTATGTCAAATATTTCCTCAACTGACGTCAAAAGAGTACAATTATAATAAAAATAATGCGTAGATATAATAAAATAAGCTAATAAAGTGGGTATAAAAATATACACGGCCAAATTCATACTGGAGGCATGGTAATCAGTATGACTGATCGATAATATTTTTTGCTTATTTGACAAAATAGTAAATTGATTCTGGCCTAGCCTTGCGTTTGTATAAGGAAAACGGAACAATTTAACATTTCATGAAATAGTTAACCAGATCATTAAATGTTCAACGTTTAAGGATTTGGTCAGGGACGTTGGACTATTTCATGATGAAATGCGATCATTTCATGAAATGGTCGACTAATTCATGAAATGTTCAACGTCGCCTTGCTCCGCTCCGCTTTGCTCGGCTCCTGAATTTATATTCACAAGCAACCTAACACGTTCCGCCTCGCTTCGCTCGTCGTCACACCTACTTTGGCCTAGGAAAAACGAGTTTGTTCTAAAATTATAAGTCCCACAAACAATAACAATGCGCCAATGCGTCTTGTGTTTAGTTGATTATATCTTCAAATGATCTCTATGCATTGATTTTGTCAATCCATATCACGAAATGGTCAACAAACAATGTAATATTTAATGAATTGCAACCATTTCATGAAATGTTCAATTCTATGATCTGGTCACGATATATAGTACATTATGTACCTATCTTAACTTAACATTATCTGTAAAAACCTACCTATACTTATACTGGTATTCTCGCTCATGCTTACCGATAAAACTTAATATTATGTGTCAAAATATTTTTGGTACTATAGGTCTATAATATAAATTAAGATAATGTTAATATAAAACTGTGACTGTTTGTATCTTTAATAAATATAAATAAAAATTAAAAATATACCAACAAGGTCCATACACCTTAAATGTAAAACCAAGCCAAGATGGCCGGTAACCATTGTCCCGCAGAACGCAATAAAGGCATCTCGGTACGAAAGTGCAAAGTCGCCTCTATACTTCGCGTAGATCTTAACATGGTGCATTATGAGCTAGTTTCAATTGACATCGGTGAAGAGTAACTTGGCTACCCTGTGAGCGTTGTTTCAATGCGTCCTTGCCTATTTATCGTTGGCTCTTTACATTTTCTCCTTCAGTAATGTCGTCATTCTCATTCCTCGCTGGAGAACTGTTTGCAAACTGTAAAAGGTACTTGATATTTCTACCTCCTTTTGTTTGTTGCGAGTATATTGTATTGCGCAGTAGCATTGAAATGCTTTGCAATAAAATTAAAAAAAACTCTTTTCAACGCAGAACTAAGCTGCTTTATTTTAAATATTTCTTATCTTACGGTTGTAAATATTATAGAAGAAAAAGAAAAGGTGGCATGTACCCGTACGTAGGTATATATTACATTATTCCTAACAGTGCTTCTGAGAAAACTTGAGTTAATTCACTAATGTTTTGGATGGGAGTACGAGTACTATAACCTCACTTATTTCGATTATACAAAGTTAAAAGATATCGATGTGCTCATACGGTGCTCAATAATTATTGAACTTGGCTATTGAAAAAAATTTGCAAAGTAAAGTAATCTTTTTTGTTTTACAGTACGAGAAGTAGATTAAAACCAGAAGAAAACGAAATATTTTATCAATAACGAGTATTATTTATAATAAAGCAATGCACGAAAAATAACCTTTCAATTAATTCGTCTACTTTTATAGGGCGCGGTTGCGCTCCGTTTTCGGTTGTTCAGGTAATTGCCAAACAAGACGGTACTCGTATAATCTATTTTTAAGAAAATCGTGAATGTACATAAAACATTATTTTGAATGGCAGCTACACTAAGTTTTTTCGTTTGTAAAAAAGAAGGATCCATTTTACTATTCAACTTAGTGGTCGGTATAAATTTTATTCAAACTGGTCGATTAATTTGGGGGTTAGGGCTACAAACAAACAGTAGATATATATTTCCTTTCCTTGTTTATGACAATACTCAGTTAATTAAACCTTAAGGCCTTACAATACTTCCTTACTGCACTATCGCCGCTCGAAAGAAAAAAGTATTCGTCCATTTTTTTCTATTATCTAGTAGATATTATTATATTCTTTAATTTGCGTGGGCTGGTTCATTTAGGAAAACTGTTTAGTATAATCAATAGCGAATGTTGTTTTATTTTTAAATTACCTAGCCATTCACATCCGGTCTAATCTCACCCAATTTCCATCATGTTTTATGGTAGAGAATATATTGGTATTGAATATATGGTAGAGAGTGTATATTTAGACAACATAGTATTATCGATCGAAAAATAAGCAAACGTGATCCAAAACATGAAGAGATTGTGCCTGGAGGCGTGTTTTTACAATGTGTTGTGTTCTCACTGTACGGAAGTCGTGAGATCGGCTTTTTGGAATAGTTTTGTATTTATGGTGCAAACATTTACAGCAAAGATAAACATTGTGAAGAAAGATTTAAAGAAAAGTATTTTTCAATTTCAATTCGCATGGTTGTACATGGTTTTTTACAAATAGTATAAAGTAATTAATTTTTATACTAATCTGGAATTCAATATGTAAAATATTCACAGGGATAAAAGGATGAATATTCCTGTAATAAAGCGAATGAGTTGCGTGCACGTCATGTTTTGTTATTGAAATTCTTAATCGTCTTACTCGATAACGGTACACAATGGTAGTGTGATCCCGGAGTATTGTACGTACAGAATAGGAAGGCTTTACTGGGACTTGGAGTGAGACAGCCTAGCTTCGAGTTGGCTGAGAAAATATCTAAGTAATCACACAACATAAGCGTTTGCGGGGCAAATGTGAGAGTGGCGTCGCGAGGCTTATTGTACGATATAAATCGTTATTATACATAAAATACGGAGCCGCGTGCTCAATTGTTTGTTAAGTTCACAATTTTGTTAACGGGTGTATGTTATTTCATGTTTTCAATTGAATAAATTCGTTTTTTTTATTTGTTCAATTGCGAGTAGTTTCGTAATCTGAGTGTTCCGTACCAATCAAATAAGTTAGTTAATAACTAAAATTTTAAAATTATGTTGTTGACCTAGTATTCGAAAACGGAATCCTAAAACTATACAATGAATACATGTATTTGGTATTTGTTGTTAAAATACAGTATATGGATATGGTACATAATATACAGAAATTCCAAATTCCTGACTAGTTCAGTTTTTAGGATAGAAATCATAAAAATAATGGTCTAAAACTGACAAATTTGACGAGGCCACACTTTTTTGTTTTGCTTCTTCTTCTTTTTCGGATCCTTTTTAGGGTTCCGTACCCAAAGGGCAACACGGAGCCCTATTAATGCGCTCTGCTGTTTGTTCGTCTGTCCGTCTGGGTATGTCACGGATGCTTGCAGACGAAATTATTTACAGACCTGCAGCTTGGATTTGTTATATTAAATTTTGACCTAAAACCGAATATTGAATCTAAAATGAAATTAAAATGAATAACCGGCCAAGTGCGTGTCGGGCCACGCACAGTGTAGTTTCGTAGTTGCCCCGGACCTTTTATAAGTTGGTTTACTTTTATAATTTGGTCTACCAATACAGATCGCGCCAAACTTCTAGTCCCATACATTTAGAAGAACGGCCCTTTACATTGTCGTGTTTAGAGGGGATTAAAATATTGGGGGCCCTTTACTCGTAAACCCGTAAAGCCTACTTAGCTGTGATAGTTTTCGTTTTAAATTCATTATAATTATACTACTTCTGTGAATTTTATCACGTATCCGTAAACAACCGTTTAGCCGGCAGTGGGGGAGGGGGGGACACTCCACTCTAACAAAAATTTGCATTTTAAAGCTTAATATTTCGCCAACGGATCCCTGAATCGAAAAATGGTTCTCACACACCCACAATGTTTTTCAATACCCTACACTATGGGATAGATGAGAAAAAAAAATCATCTCCAATTTAAGTGTGGAGGTACCCAAAAATTTTTTTTTGTCATGGTTTTATTTTACCGTTTTGTTGGCGTGATTAATGTGTATAGGTATACTCATGCCAAATTACAGCTTTCTAGTACTGATAGTTTCTGAGCTAAGCCGCGGACGGACTGATGAACAGACAGACATGGCGAAACTATAAGGGTTCCTTTTAGGACAACGGAACCCTAAAAAGTAGATGAAATTTAAAAAAAATTACCCCTGCATGTCGGGTGTCATTGCCTAGAACTGACTAAGTAGAGTACAAATATAAATATATACATTTCTTAATCTCCAATAATAAAGAAACGGGGGTGGCATCAAAGTCGTCACTTTTAGACCTTTTTTGTTACGGGATCTATCTCAAAAACTAAACTAGTAAGGAATTAAGTATTTCCTCTATATTATGTGCCATACACTGTATAAAACAACCAATACAAAAAAAACGATTTTTTAATACAGGTTTAGGATTACATACTAGAATACTCGAGTTTTGCAGTTTTGTTTCATATATTTTATAGGTTTGTAATTTTTATTCCAATCATTTAAGTCTATAAACTAACTTAAATGGTACACCACCCTCAGGGCGCAAGTTAGGACTCCCCCTGAAAAATATTCAATTTAATTTCTAATTCTATTTCGGTCTTGGGACAACACTCAACACAAAAAATTCAAATTTCAGGTCTGTCTATCAGTCTGTCTACGAGGTAGAGACTCATGACATACGGATGGACGGACAGACAGATAGATAGACAGACAGCAGAGTGACATTAGTAGGGCTCCGTTTTGCCTTTTGAATATGGAATCTTAAAAAAGATTGGTCTTACTTATCAATTAAATAGGACTTGCTGCATCATTTCAAATGTCAAAAGGATTAAGTGAACGAAGGAAGATAAATATTAAACAAATTTTGACAGTCGTCAAAAGTATTTAAACCAACCGTTTATAACTTCATCCATTTGCTGCATTTGCGTCATGTATAAGATCATCATTTTTGCTGCCGGTTTTCAGATGAAAACTTCAGCCATATTTTATTGCGCTCATACAAGTAAATAGAAAAATGCCAACAACTATTTCCCATTTTTCAACGAAAACCTTTCAATTTATACTGATACGTTTTAATGAGATCTTGATTTGTATTATATCCTCTGCATATGTTTTAGTGAGCAACCAAGTAAACATAAGTTTTGCAGGAGATCAAAATTCACCTGTTCCAAGGGTGTTTGATGAATCTCTTTCGAGAGGTGTTTTGTGTTATTTCATTTATCCTATCTTGATAACCAATATGTTTTCGGGAGCAAATAATTATAATAACTAAGTAAATATTATATTTCGTAAACTTGTGCGACAATACAAGCAAATATTTGACCTTGATAATAAGCAGTAATGTTTGCTGCGGACTACCCAACAGGCTATTTGCTAACAGTAATTACCTAGGCAATTATTTTTTCCTGTTACAAAGTCTGAATCGAAAACTGTACTTTTTAAAATTTAAATGAACTATTGCACAAAAAAGAATTGTTTAAATGATATTAAACTTTTTAATAATATCAATTTCTCAAGCGGCAAATTTCTAAAAATGAATTCCAGCTTAATTCAGAATTAAATTTCTAGATATAAAATTTTATTATTCCTGCCATATGTTAATACCAAGGGAAGTTTGATGTGAATATCTAGAATTGGTTTTATCGCTTTTGAATTTATTCAGCAAGGACCGAATAGATGAATATGTGAAGAATTCTTCCTTTATCGTGCCAGTTACAGACCATATAGGATGTAAGAAAATTGAATAAATTATACACAAATTCTTGTACTTTTATTCCACATATATTTATTTTTATTCTAACTTAGGCTACCGGTTTCGTATTACACATCATCGGGCCAACAAATTATTAATTATTTAACATGACAGAAAGAAAACAAAAGAAAACATTTTTAACAAGCAAATATAAAATTATATTTGCTTGTTAAAAATGTTTTCTTTTGTTTCCTTTCTGTCATGTTAAATAATATATAAAATTATATTTGCTTGTTAAAAATGTTTTCTTTTGTTTTCTTTCTGTCATGTTAAATAATTAATAATTTGTTGGCCCGATGATGTGTAATACGAAACCGGTAGCCTAAGTTAGAATAAAAATAAATATATGTGGAATAAAAGTACAAGAATTTGTGTATAATTTATTCAAGATGATATTCCACCAAGAACCATCAATCGAATCCATCCAATATTTGTAAGAAAATTGATTATTTCAGTATTAATTAAAATAAACATTACTCGATTACCGGTCTTCATACACCATTGTGGTTTAGGGTTCTAAGATGAAATTAAATCAACCGACCAAATTCATACTGGAGACTCGGTTAGTGATCAAGAACTAGGTTCAGTAATCCTTTTGGCCAATTTTGAAAAAAAAGTTTTTCTCCCTTCCTGTTTGGGCTAGTTTAAGTACAATTCGTTGTGCAGGCAATATGGGGCAAAAAAAATTTTTTTATTGATTTCTCCTGGGGGGTCATTAAACCTTGTTCCTGATGACTAACCAAGTCTCGAGTATGAATTTGGTCGGTTGATTTAATTTCACCTAGTGTATGAAAAAAATCAATGCTAGGTAGGGCAAATTTTTCTCTAAATATGATGTATAATGATAATAACATTTTAAAAGAAACAGCAAAAAAGAAAAATGTTGATTATTTAATTTCCAAACACTAAAAAAATTAAAAGCAAAAAGAAGATGCAGTGTAAAAAATATGACTTAAAAGATATATGAAATATACAAATTTATTAACTAATATAGAAATAAATGTATTAATTTGTTAACACTTGGTGATTTATCCATCGCCAGCTTAAACAAATTAACATTATATCATTGCGGTATAGAAACGCACAAGAAAAGGAAATCTGGATGTGAGGAGCTCTGAACCGGGATCCCAAGCTAATATTAATTATTTGTGCAACAAGAAAGCAATGGTAATTTTTGTTGCGAGTGCCGAGTTTGAATCGTTCGGATTCAAAGACACAAGAAACAAAATTACCTCGTTCTCGTGTGACACATACAACTTTTCACCTCACTAGCGAGAAAATTTAAGATGTAAAAAAATAATTACAAACATACTATACTCACGCCTGTCTCTGGGAAGAGGGGTGTTCAAAAGCTAAAGATTTCTATCTGTTACGATCCTGACACGGCCCTTTCGCTTCTTTCACATCCATCAATCTAATTATACAAGTTCTTCTATTCCGGGTACTTTGACATCGCCTATCTCCAGTATATTGCAAATTTGGTCAGCATGCGTCCTTCTAAGGAAGTCCGGTCGAGGCACTCTACTTTCATTTATTCCTTCGTCACTCTTCATTAAAATATAAAAAAAATCATTAAAAAAGCTTGATTTTTTGCGTAACTGACTTTCGATCGATAGTTGAGAGTGATGAACGTAGTAGTGGTCATGACCATAGCCAATGCAAGTCAGTTAGGCCAAAAAATAAATGATATGCTAAATTCCCATGTTGTGTTGGGACCTGGATAGCTCAGTTGAAGGAGCAATCGCCCGGTAGGCGAGAGGTTTTGATCCCATTTTCTTGTTCGTTTTTATAGCGCAATTATTTTTATTGTAAGTATTTAAATAAATAAATGTTTTGTATTTAAATAAAAATTAAGAAATTCTGTTTAACATGCAGTTACTGAATGTTACGTATTTTGAATGACAAGGTACAAATCGAGTCTAACAATATTGCTTGTAAATCTAAATTTGTAAGTACATTATGTACATTTCTAAAACAAAAATCAATATTTACTGGGCAACTTCTAAAAGTCAAATTTAAACAAAGCGATAAAAATATATTAAGGTACTTTTATTAAACATACAAATTTACACATACATAAAAATATATTTATTAGCTGATGAAGGGGCGGTATTTATTCTTTACTACGGTTTCGACCAGGAATTCTGTTTGATCATAAATAAGAAATAAAAACGAACATAAAATAATTTTCTTAACTACTCTTTTTTTCAGTAAAGTATGTTCAAATATGGATGTCAATTATGATAGGTATGATCTAAATGTTTTTTATTTTGCTCCATCCGCACTTGCGGACTAATTTCACTAAAATGTTTCATACTCAGGCCCGGACTTACGCCTAGGCCCACAAGGCACCGGCCTAGGGGCCCAGCCGTGGAGGGGGCCCCTGGCCATGGCAGAGACGGAAATTATAGAAAGAAAAAGAAAATAATTACCCCCAGTTGCCGTGCTGTCGCCCAGTCTGGCAACACCGGCTGATTTAGGCCGATGTTTTTTTGGTGATTTTGTGGCCGCCTCTCTGTAAAGTGCCTGTTCATACTTTGGAAACAGCGAAATAATAATGTTCCTTAAAGCCTTACCCCTGGTGCACGATTACCTTACTGAGTGATTTTGAAATTCAGTATAATAATAATAAAATTCTTTATTTAAGGCCACTAAGGGCATCATAAGGACCTTAAAACTAGGGAAACATAATACAATACTTATAAAATTAACATTTCCTAATACTTGAAGTGCTGCGCGCTTGTAGAGGTGGGGGGTTGTCAGAAAGTCTACATTCGTTGGCGGCACGCAAAATCAGTAAATTTTCGAGGTTTTTCTGGATTTTACGAAAAAGGATAAGATGTAGGAGTTTTTTTACCTGTAATCGGAAAAAAAACATGTTTTCTTGTTATAGCAGTAATTTCAGACATAAAATTCAAGCCGTTTAGATATAAAACGAATTAATTACTTTAAAAGGTATCAGTTTCAGAAATAAAATCTATGTAGTGAAATTGGGAAAAGTGGTTCAGTAGGTTCGGTAGAATATGTGGTTTCATTTAATGGTCGCACTCTATTTACACCCGGTACAGTTGACTCAGCATATTAAAACAAAAACCGTTGAAACACCAAAGGCAAGCTCTTAAAACCTTTCTAACTATATAAGGTGACTTTCATTTATGTAGCCAAATTCATACTGGAGAGTCGGTAAGTAATCAGGACCAAGATTCACCCTTTCTGTAAAATACGCAAAATTCAAATTTGTATTTCTTAATATACTAATTATACGAGGATGTCCTTGAGTGGGTACAGAGGCACAGAAAAAATATTTCGTATTTCGCAAACAGGGTCATTGAATCTTCGTCCTGCCCACTGACCGAGTCTCCAGTATGAATTTGGCTATATAAACGAAAATCACCTCATAGAAGAGATAGTAAAAATATATGATGAAAATCCCTTGTGTTCCTACGTTATAAAATAACAGAAGGAATCCGAATCAGAAAATAGACATGTTCACATTACGCTCAAATTTTGCGGATGCTAACTAATCAGTTAGCGTCCTACTGTGAGCCATCAGTTTGCGTTAATACTATTAAAAATAGAGCGTTTACACTACCCGTACAATTGGCTAAGGCCGAAGGTGGATATTATAAACGTCTTTATGCAGAAATGTATCAAGCTCTTAAAATAAAAGCCTTTTGCCGGCATTGATAACACGTTTACATATATTTTAAGGAACTTTACTTAGTAGAATTATCATCAAACGGCATTTATTACACGATAAACGGAGTCGTGTGAAAAGCAAACCGTGTGAAAAAAGAAGCCGGCTAAACGCTCGGTGATTCGTTCAGTCAGTGGCTAATTTGCAGTAAAATTACGCGTGCAAATTCATCAAATCTCGTCAGTTTGCTGTACGCCGCTGACTGTGAGCCTAGTGTTAACGCGCCCTTACCCTAAATCTCCCTTATACTCTAAAGACTGTACGCTATTTTCAAAATTATTTCTTTCATTCCTCCGTATATATGTATAATGTATATTTAAATTGCGATGGTTTAAGTTAATAACCCCTAAAACGAATAAATAATGTTGAAATCATGACAGCAGGAAAATCAAGAATATTTTTAATAAAGTGGACGCAGTAAGTCACTCAAGAGCGATTGTCTTTGTTTATTAGAGTATCCTTCACGGATAACCTCTTGATGTCTTGGTTGCAGTAAGGGATAAATATAAATAACTTTTATTCAAATTGCATACTCGTACAGATATTTACTAGGTCCCTATGCCTATAGTTGTAGTAGTGAGTGCACGCGCATTTTTTCTAGTCCGCGTTACCTCATGAGCGCTACAAAACGCGCCACACAACAAAACCTGCTTATCTGCACACAGACATAGCCAAGCGGATTTTGTGACATAGAATATCTGTAATAGGCGTGATGACTAAAAAATTTGTATTAGTCCGTCAGTTAGATTATCAGAAAATATTGGACACGTGTTTTTTTTTCTTTTTTCAATTAAACAAAAAATGAATAAATACGTGTCCAATATTTTTTGATAATCTAAATGACGGACTAAATAGAATAATA
This sequence comes from Ypsolopha scabrella, assembly GCA_910592155.1. Taxonomy (NCBI): domain Eukaryota; kingdom Metazoa; phylum Arthropoda; class Insecta; order Lepidoptera; family Ypsolophidae; genus Ypsolopha; species Ypsolopha scabrella. The sequence goes on from OU342960.1 coordinate 15,613,412, forward strand.
TTTTGTTTACCCTGTGTACAAGCCTATTGTTACGTAATCTGCTGGACAACCTTTATTCTATATATATTTTTCCATGTTTCCTAGTGATGCGTTTGAAGATTCTCGTGTTGTACATAACTTACCGCTACATATTCATTTATGCTAACAATTCGTTTTATTCCAGTTTCAAGTAAAATAAATAAGGACAAACTCGCTTAAGACCAGTTGCAACAAGCAACTTGTAAAGCTAGAGTTAAGTTAATTCCAAATATCACGATTTTAGAGTCAAGTCTACACTCATTGTACAAATGTATACGTAGAATATACATACAAAAATAAGCATGCATCCGTATACGGTACGGTTTACACAAAGAGGTTTTTTGTTCTTTTTTCACACCGTACGCTGCCGCCCATCCACCGTCACAAATGAGTAACCAATAACCCGTATCTACGGTACACGGGAAGCCGTGAAACAAAAAAGTTTAAAAGTAGAAAGTTGATTAGTGCTTCAGGCCGAGCGAGTAACGAATTTTCTCCCTCAAAGTCACGAACTGTAAAGCAATTGACTTCTTGACCAGCCTCGGAGGCTCTATTCATCTTACACAATATAAGAAAAGAAGTAATCATGGCCAGGGAGGAATCACGTCCAACGAGCGACAACGCCGGAATTCCGTCGGCGGCATTCTTGCTGCCTACTGTAGGTAATTTTCTTTACAAAAACGGGATGGCTCTCGGAGCTAACTCGATCTTCTGTAAAATTAATATAACAGACAGAGCTTGATGTGTTTGGACCAAAAACTATAAGAGAAAGCCTTTCGTGGTAGATTTAGCGTAGATATTCAACGCTACACGTACTCGTATAAGTTCTAGGTATATGTTGTGTTGAATAGAAACTTACTGTTAATGGAAATTATTTGTAACCGTTTTGTCGCATATACAGGTTTTATAAATACCTATAAAATTTATGTGATGAATGTTTAAATACATAATTGCAAACGCAAACACGTTGCTACACACGGATTACTCTGATTTTGCACTGGGCTAAATCCATCTGGTTTTCATATATTTTGTCTACTATTTCTCACTCTAATGTAATTATCTTTGTTAGGCCTAAATTAATTTCTCTAATTTAATCTAAATTAATATTAATTTTATTAATTGTAATGATAATTTTATTATTAGTTTAAATTTCATTCCTTTTCTTATTTTTTATTATTCAATACTATTTCTTATATTACATTCGTACTTCAATTTATTTAAATTCTCAATCCAATGCATTGAATTGTAATTAAATAATTTTTTTGCATCTAAATACTCTGTAAGTACAATTTTATACTGACTATAAAATGGTAGCATGGAACACTAGATTTAAATATGTAATTATGAAAGTCAAGTAAAGGAAGCTAGTCCCCACCACCCAGGGAGTCCTACTGTGGAGACTAGAGACCGTGCATATGATTTGTACCTATTACTACCTACTTGAAATAAATATATATAATTTAGCCATATAAAGCCTTTAGTTTCTTTTAACTTGTATTAATAATAAAAAAATATTATCATACATCATTGTATATATCATCATGTCATTTTTACATTATGTCTTTTAAGTATTCGACTGATGCCGGCCCCATAGTGGGCCGAAATATATTTCGAAAATTAATATTTTTTTATTATTAATACAAGTTAAAAGAAACTATATTACTACCTACTATTATATAAGTTTAATATTTGTGTGTTTCTGTTCGGTGAATAAATCATTTTGTATTTGTACAATTTTTTTTCATTTATTGACTTTAAATTAAATATTTAAATGGACCAGTGCTGCTGTAAGATCACATGTGATCTATCCCAGCATCACAATACGTTAAACAGAGAAATTAGCCAATAACCAGTGTGCTAACTAAAGTACAAAAACTCTAACACCTATTTAATTTACTCAAATAAACCAACATAAGCAATAAATTATACAATAGCCAGTGTGCTAACTAAGGTACAAAATCTTTACATTTATTTAATTTATTCAAATAAACCAACTTATGCAATAAATTAGTATACAAAGAATTTAGCCAATAACTAGTGTGCTAACTAAGGTACTTAAAACTTAAGCACTTGTCACTCAAATAAACCAACTTAAGCAATAAATTATACAAAGAATTTAGCGAATATACAGTGTGCTAACTAAGGCACAAAAACTTTAACACTTATTTAATTTACCTAAATAAACCACCTTATGCAATAAAGATCAAGAGCATTAAAATAGGTATAACCACGAATCAGTGCTACTAGGTACTCAGCGTTCGACAGAAGAAATCACACAGGCTTTTCTCTCTCTGTGTAACAGAAGGTTTTTTGTCTTTGTGTAACCAAAGAAGCTAATATTGGTCTTCCTTCCGTGGCTACAAAATAATCATTGTGGCGCATAGCGAGCACACACAGAAAAAAATAAATAAAAGAATAAAACGCAATCAGTCAATTCAATTATGCTGCAATATACTAACCACAGAAACCGTGATGGTATCGCTCACTTTAACTTTTTCATAACTATTTTACAGTATTTGATTTTAGTTTTGTAGATTACAACTTTTCAATAAAGTATTCTTTTAAAACCTCTTTTATATTTTTGTCCTGAATTTTACTTTTGATGGTAATTGGTAGATTGTTTATAAGGCGTGGTATTAGGTACTGTGATGTTCTTTTTCCGTAATAATTATTATAAGCACTTGTTACCAATTTTTTACTTGTGACATTTCTCGTGGCAATGGGGTGTTCAACAAGATGTACAGCGCCACGAGCTTGTCTGACCCTATAAGCCAAACTAAAATGACCTCTATATTCAAGAAGCGACAGTCCTCGTCACCGGGTCAGATAAGTTTGCTGCACTATAGTATTTCCTTGCGGAAAAATTGTTCCATTAACAGATTCATACAAAATTTATCATGAATTGGCACTATCTTACAATAGTTGAATACTGACCTACCCTCATCTTTCAGTTTGATATACTCTTTAGGTGGGACTATAGTTTTTAGTATACGTTTTTGCAAGTTTTTAATTGGGTCTATATATGTTTTGAACGTTCTTTCGTAGCTACTCAGCCCATATGAGATTAAACTTTCAGCCAGAGCTTTGTACATAGTTATAAGAACAAAGTAAGGAATTTTATATCAAGGATAGCCACGAAGGCCACGGATAGGAATGCGCCTAAAGTTTGTCACCTGAGAGAAGCTGCGAACAAACCGAATAAGCGGAAAGACTGTGTTGCACTTTCAGGCGTTCCCACTCACTCTTTTAGGGTTGTCCCTTTCATCCGATACGAAACCATAACATACCGTCAGGTAGTCCTAGCTTTAGGCTCTGGCATGATGTCATGAATAGCCGTATCGGGAAATGGTTACAGACAGTCGCATTGTATCAGTCCATATTCCTCCCTTACCAACTTCTGTAGAGATCGTAGACTGATCATATGGATTAAAGCCGCGATTACACCATCCAATTTATCAGCATCCTAACTAGGATAAGATTGGACTTAGGACAGTGTTATCGCTTTTACGATGGACTGTTTCTTCGCGCGTCCTAATTAGCATCCTAGTTCGGATGCCGATAAATCGAATGGTGTAATCGGGGTTTTAAAAATAATTTAGGCAAGTACAAGATGGGCTTGGGTAGATAGGTGTGAGTGTTACATAACTGTGTGAAGGATGTTATATTTGAAATAAAAATTACTAACTTTTACTCATAAGACACGGACTTTGCTAATTATTTTATTTTTATTTATATTTTTAATTCCTAATGTTTAGTCTAAGAAAGTTGGCAAAGAATTCGTTTAGTGTTCTCTTATGATTAACCGCAGTTATTCTAACCAAGAACCGGATAACACGTCAGTCAAAAATAATTGCGTTAGCATTTCACCCTGTGCCAGGCAATGTACTCAACACGTTAATTGGGATCCATAGCTCGAATCTCTGAATAAACCACTGGTATGTGTGCGAACAGAATACAAATTGCCATTCAGCCTAGAGCATATGCACATAAGCAACTTTCAACTAGCCTATTAGTAATACAATGTGGCCAACCTTATTGGAAAAGCAACATAATATATGTAGTTATCTTATATATATTTCAGTATTAGTAAACATAAAAGCTGCTTGCTGTTCAATCATAAATTAATTTTGTTCTTCTCAACCATCCCTTTCCAATTTACGATTCAAAGGCTAACACTTTGAATTTTACTAATGTATTAAGGTGTTAAAAATATTGCTCAATATTGAGTTTTAATATTTTTTAAGCTATAACATAACTTTATAAAATGAAAATAATGACATGTTTTTCCGTTAAAAGCTACAGAGAAGACATTACAAGGGTGCCTTGTGGTAAATTAAAGAAACTAAAATTTTAATCACCCTAAGAAACACAGTCTTTCACTAACCCCCATCCTAATACACACACTTCACGTTAATCAATTAAATCTTGTATATAAGGTCCCACAATTCAAAGTGAAAAAAAATTAGGAGCTGATAGAGCGTCGATAATAGACCACTTTCCAGCAAAAAAAAATCTTTTTGCGCGAACTTTTTTTTCATCTTTTCATAAAAATTTCGTCAGCTGATTGAAGCACTTTGTACTGGGAGGTGAAAACATTATTTCAAGGAAAAAAAAACTCTTCTGGAATGTGATCAGTAAACGATACATAATCTACCCTAGTATTATTTTCACTTTTTATTTTAGGACCATATATATGTCGCAGGTTCATGACAAAATATAGGTTTTTGATCAAGAACCGTAAGAAGACAAAATTATGATCAAATCTTATCATAAACCATAGAAAATTCGGTTTTTTGACAGAAAACCTTAACTAGTTCAGGTTTATGATAAAATGATGAAATGATAAGAGAACTATAGAGGTTGCCTCGCTCCACTCCGCTTTGCTCTACTCCCCAAATTTATGATCACAAGCAACCTAACACGCTCTTCCTCGCTTCGTTCTACGTCGCATCCATTTTTTATTTATTTTGATTGAAGCAATATTAACATTGATTTTGTCATAAAAATACATCATTCTAGGTTTTTGACATAGATTTTATCATGAAACTAATCCAATCTAGGTGTTTGATCAAAGAACTGGATTTTCTCAAGTTTATGATAAGATTTAATCATAATTTTGTCTTCTGCCAGTCTTGATCAAATGCCTAGGTTTTTGATCAAAAACCTGATTTTGACATAAAACTGCGACATATATAAAAGTTATAATGCGAACGCCAATATGGGAGGCTACCTATTGGCAGTTCTAATTTCCGCGTCATACCCGTTAAAATTGTTTACAATGAGGGATTGAGCTGGGCGCGAGTGCTACTTATTAACTTGTAAGAATAACGTAATTGTTATGCATGTTGAACACTTCATCTTGTAAAGTGTACATTGTTTCGAAAGCAAAGGTCAACATAGCAAGGGCACTGACACTTAGATCTCAAGATATTCTCTTAGCTTGTAATAGTTCAGCAAACAACAATATTTTTGAAAGAATTATTGACCGTCTCTGTAGCAGAGTGGTAGAGCATTTGCCTGCTAACACAGAAGTCGTGGGGTCAAACACTACGGTGTACAATAATTTGTATTCGATCTCCCTGCTTCGGAAGGCGGGTTAAGCTGTTGGTCTATTTGAGCCCGAAGTTTTTACCCATCACGTATGGGACGTAATAATTCTCGGTGAAAAGCTGGTGTGGACTGTAATCTGCATTTCGCAGTTTACGATTGCCCCTCGGGATGGTTTTTCACGATAGTTTATTATCAATATTAGGTTCTTAGAAGAGATACCCGTATGTTATACTTATTACCCATTGAAATACCACATGCTTATAAATGAAAACTTTGTTAAAAACGCTGCCTAGAATGCAAGCTACGATTATTATTCCCTGGTCAAGTTATGTTAGGTAATAAAATAACATTTGATTTAATTGCAAGGTGAACTTTGTACAGCCAATTAATTTCATATAAGGACTAAGTGATGTGTTAGTTCAAGTGTTTCCTATGTAACTAAGTCTCTTTAAGAAGAAATAAACGCCAATTACCTTAAAAACTGAGAATAAAATCCTATAATTTAGATGTTTAGTTATAAAAAGATAATACATTAAATACAATAAACTATAAACTATTTGGAATGTGATAGCAGAATTAATATTTTTTATTTTTATCAAAATCTTTACAAAATAAGCATGGACATTATTAAATAATAATGACATAACAATGGACATTATTATATGACTTTAATTTATGCAGCCAAACTCATACTGGAGTCTTGGTAAGTGATCAGTAACAGGGATCAATAACACTTTTTGCTAATTTCGCAAAATTAAATTTTGACGTCCCATAGTAATTGACTCGGCGCTGGGCTTGGGTTTGTAAGTAACACGAAAAGAATAATTTACTAATTTCACAAAACAGGTCATCGAACTTTGTTACTGAGCACTTACTGAGTCTTCAGTAATAATTTGGCTGCATAAATTAAAGTCACCTTATATGATAATCTTTATTAAAATAAGTAACAAAACAAGGTATGGATTAGGCTAAGCTCAGATTTAATAATTGGGTATTCAAAGAAAGAAATCGAAACTTAGTCAAAATTAAATATTAATTTAGCAAATGTTCCCCGTTTTAGTTTTAAAGAATTTTGGTTATAATAACTATAATTATGTATTTAAATATTATTTTATTTTATTTTGTACTATCCGCGATCACACAGTCGTGGTAATAACCACTTTGCAATGAGCGCTGATTTGAACCTTAACATTTCGATGTCTTTTCCATCGGCATCAACCATCGGCATCAAACTACTAATTTGGCAGAAGTACGAGTCCATCCATCAGCCTGTTTCGTCCACTTCTGGACATAGGCCTTACCAGGATTTCGCCACTCTTGGTGGTCCTCCTGGAAGAAATGCCCATACTCACACACGCTGGGCAGGCGGGTTGGTAAGCACGGTGCCGAAACCTTTGCACTAGTGGCGCCGCTGCCCGTCACTAGTCTGTTTTATATAAGGCCCGGCAATTGGGGATGGATATACCGCCGTCCGTCGGGCCCAGGCAATGGTGGGCCACCTGGTTTTGCCTCAAAGCTGTTTTTTTACTCTCCCCCGAATAACTTCGGGAGGATTTGCGAGTAAGATGGCGGTACCTCCACAGTTGAGCCCGGCATCAGCTCTACCACCTAGAAGTACGAGTATGCGCCTTTAATCGTTAATACTAAGAAACGACCGTTTTTAATAATGATAGTATACAATAAGCGCTTATGAATGGACTAGCTTTTGCCCGCAGCTCCGCCCGCGTCTAAGAGATTTTCGTGGAAATAAGGAAAACAAAATAATTCGATTTTTTGAACGAACATATGCAACGGACACCATGTTTAAGCAAAGCGCTAATAAAGACCAATCAAATAAGCCTAAACTCGAAGGATCTGCTGTTGTCCGTTGAGGAGATCCTGTACCCATCTTCCAGTCCCATCATAAGACCCTGGTCACCGTGTTTTACCAAAGTGCTAATAAAGACCAATCAAATAAGCCCAAACTCGAAGGGTCTGCTGTTGTCCGTTGAGGAGATCCCGTACCCATCTTCCAGTCCCATCATCAGACCCTGGTCTCCATGTTTTACCAAAGTGGTAATAAAGACCAATCAAATAAGCCCAAACTCGAAGGGTCTGCTGTTGTCCGTTGAGGAGATCCGTTACCCATCTTCCAGTCCCATCATCAGACCCTGGTCTCCATGTTTTACTAAAGTGGTAATAAAGACCAATCAAATAAGCCCAAACTCAAAAGGTCTGCTGCTGTCCGTTGAGGAAATCCTGTACCGATCTTCCAGACCCATCATCAGACCCTGGTCACCAAGTTTTACCAAAGTGCTAATAATGACCAATCAAATAAGCCCAAACTCGAAGGGTCTGCTGTTGTCCGTTGATGGGGATCCTGTACCCATCTTCCAGTCCCATCATCAGACCCTGGTCACCATGTTTTACCAAAGTGCCAAGAAGTGTGTCAGGATCGTTGTAGATGGAAATCTGTAGTCAGATTAAACTCATACAGTTTTCTCGTATGGGAAAAAATCAATACATAAACCTGGCTGTAATCACTTTTCTAGCTAAATATTAGCAAGAGGTGTGTCCGGATCGTTATAAATGTAAATCTGTAGTCAAATGACTCTGATATAGTTTTCCCGTATGGGAACAAATCATTACTTAAACCATAGTATTTAATGCTTAAACCTGCCTGTAGTTACTTTTTCAAGCTTAATATTAGCAAGAGGTGTTTGAGGATCGTTGTAGATGTAAATCTTTAATCAGATTAAACTGATACAGTTTCCTCGTATAGAAAAACAACCGGTTTCATCACATATAACTAACCATTTGGTCAAGGAACGCCGATATAGCAGCTAAGCAGCGTTTTTTCTCCTGACATGGTTCACAAATATTGAATTTTCAAACTGAAAACTTACCTTTATTAAAATAAAATATAGCCTGTGTTATTCAGAAGTAGTATAGATTTTTATAAAAGAAAGAATTTTTTGAATCGGTTCAGTAGTTCCAAAGTTTACCTCAAACATACAAACAAACAAACAAATCTTTCCTCTTTATATAATAGTGTAGAAATAGTGTAGATGTAGATGTAGATAGCATCAATATATCAACAACACATGTCATGTGTTTTTTACCTTCTTAAATATTGATATGTATTCTAAGTTCATTCCAACTTACAAGATACTTCCTTGAACTTAATAGAATTTGAGTGCTCGAGTAACGAAAGTCATACAAAAATGAAAGCACAAAAATCTCATTTCAGTGAGACACTTGTAAGACGAAATAAGCACTGAAGATTGGACAACCTAATCTTGTTCTCAAACTCTTTGCCAACGAACTAGCTTCGAAAACTATCAGAGTGTAACTGACTATAGTTACTTAGACGTAAGAGTGTATATGACTATGTACGATTTTACATTACTTATACATATTTTCAATGACTTTTGTCAGGCACTAGGTTTTTCGGAAATAATGTGCATGGTATTTGTAAGGAGTCCAAAAGTTTAATTATTAAGTCTTGGTAAAGCGATGAGAAACAAGGTACAAAACGTACAAAAAATTCCATTTTGGCTATAACAATTTTAAATGTACGGATGTTAACATGATAGGTCACCTATTGGTAGTTCTTATTGCGACGTCATAGCTGCTAAAATCGCTCACAAAAGGGAGCTTGAACTCATAACTGCAAAATTCGTATAAAAAGGGAGCTTGAACTACTTGTACGTAAGACTTTAATAATATACTCAGTCAATATATACATATATACCTACCTAACTAAAGCCGGTTTTAGATCGGACCCGAAATATATCTAGGTTTTCTGAATGATATAACTGCAATTTATATATTTACATATATATTCTCATAAATGGAAGAAGATTCAACGAGTCATTGTAATTTTGTATCATTTCATAAAATATATTTTTTCATATTTATTGTAATGGACAAAGGCTATAGTTTCATCCCTGGGTATGTATCGGCAGTTCCATATGGATATTTATTAATTAAATCGTGCGGGTAATCTCTCGAACTACCCATTTTGAAAATTCTTTCACTATTTTGTAATCGATAGTCGTTTCAGTTGGATAAGCTATAGATTATTCTCTGGGGATGGGCAGTTCCTTAGGGACATTATCATCAATAACTACTGAATCTATTTTGAAAACTTTTTGTTTTAAAGATTCAACTCTTCTTTTGGACGGTAGGCAAAAATGTATTCTCTGGGGACGAGCATTTCCCTAGGAATATAGACATATGTTCAAACATATAAAATGATTTTTATGAAAACCAAAAGTAAAATTAAAATACGTACTATAAAATTATTGGTCTGAAAAATATTAGCAGGTTCGATACGACTACCCAAAAACTAAACTTACGCAGGCAAAGCCACGGGAAAAGCTAAAACTCGTATAAAGGTCATTTGAAATGTAAAAATGGAAAAATTGATTCCCCTGTTCCTCCTAAATTGAGAGCCACTTTGAACATATTTTTTGCTACGTAGTTTCTCGATAGTTTTGAAAGTTCAAGTCGCAGTAAGGGCCGAGTACCATTTCACTCTTAACTTGCGAATCCCTAACTCTCTTGCTGATCCGCATTCGTCGTATTAGACGAACCGTGAGTTGGGACCGATTCCAAACAATAGATAAGCTCTCAGAGTCGTTAGGTACCAGAGATGGACTTTCGAAGATAAAGAAAAACTTTAGGATTCCTTTTTGGCAGATGGCTACAGAGTCCTTTAAAACTTCAGACTGCAACGAACGCACCGGTTCCGGTATGTCCGACTCCGCGTTCCTAAAGACTTTACGCTGCGAAAACAGGTCCACTTCGCCTAAATACAGCCTTCTTTGAGCTATATTATCGTAGCTAGTGTCAGAATGTCTGCGCGCTTTTGGAGTATGTAAAGTACAATGGTTTTATATTTTTGTTTTGTGTAGCTGGCTATCATAAGCAAAAGAATATGTATTTCTTCATTCCAAGTAGTAGTAATTTTTTTATAATTCTTCAAAGTTTTGTTGTGATGACGTCTTGGAGTTGGCAAAATTTACCTCTTTATTCATATCGTAAAGTATAAAAAGACTGAAACTAGTGGCACGGTAGACACTTCCTTTATTTTAACAGGTTGGCAACTCTGAGTTACAGTGCTAACAACTTATTTGTAGAATGAAAATGGCGGAACTAGCATATCTGATTGGATAATATTGAATATTAGCCAATGACAGGCCTGGAATAAGCTAGTTCATTCATTCTTCAGATAAGTTGTGGCATTACAGTAAGTTGACATTGACAAGGAAAAGATAATGAGCTCCTATTTTTTTTTGCATTGCACTAATCAGCCTATTCTGTAACGTCATTTAGAGGTCAAATGAAAGTGATGTTGGTTGTTGTATTTTTATTAAAATATACAAAATCCCATGGTTTTTAAAGATGGAAAAATACGGTGTAGAAACCTAATATCTCGAAATGGTTTCAGCATCAGGACCGTATACTCATTCATTTACTTATCGAATTACGATGCTATTGTTTATTTTCGAGCCAGTTTACGAAATGCACATAAAAGAAATGAAGGATGTAAAAGCTAATTAAAAGTTCCTTCAGGTTACGTATTCCTTGTGATAAAGGACATTAATGTATCGATGGATGTAATTTAATAGAAAAATGCCGAGTAGTATTATATGTTTATCTCAAGAGCTCAATACATGGATATGTATTGATAATGAATATGGAGGAAAAATAAAGAAAACTTTACACGCTACCCACGAGGGGAGAAATAGAAAAGGGGTTTCCGTGACGCGTTATGAAATTGCAATGAAGGTTGAGACGGGGCTGCGTATTGCTAAACTGTATATTACCACAGACATACATAGTATGTGCTGTACCGCTATACGCTCGTTATAGTAGATTGTTATACAAGAGAGGTAAGCGATCAATTGCACCTGAGATATTTAGGCGCACGAGCGAGCGAAGCGAGCGAAGAGGGTGCATATAGTTCGAGGGTGCAATTGATCACTTACACCCGTGGGTAACACTCTAATTTTCATCACTAATGCGAGGAAATAAAAAACTTACAACATTATAACATGATGATTAACTGCAGTTGTACTTGTTTCACAGTAATTATATTTAGCCCAACCGGTTTTACACCATTATCAAGGGTATATTAAGTAATGTAATAACTAATAAGACACTTTGCAGGATATCAAATTAATTTGACGTGCTATCAATGAAATATTTCGTTAATCAATTATGAAATTATGTTTGCAACAACGTTTGCAACAAAATAATTTTTAATTTTTCTTTTTTTTGTGCAATCGTGTCTAACAGGCCAGTGTGATTCTTTTAAAAATTAAACTAGTTTCTGTGGTAACTCTTAAACGTCTTTTTAAAAAACGACCCTGATTTATTGATTGATTTTCATTAACATATTTACCTATGTACGCGAGTCGCATTTTTCCATAATAATTTATAAATAATATACAAAATAACAAAATAAAAAGGAAATAGGCAAAAAAGATATTATCCATTGTCATTTAGCGAGACGAGTGATTTACTAAATAGTTAGTGACTGTAAGGGACACTCGTTTGATTTTCAAATTTACTTATCTCTCTAGGTTGGAGTTATGTACGACTTACTTTCAGAGCATTAGTGATGAAAAAATACACATAAACCGAAATGTATTTCAACATAGACATTTTCCGTATTAACTTAATGTATGCTTGTCATTTTCAAAGCAAACTACATACGAGTGCAGAGCAAATTATTTAAAAGTAATTTCTAGGCACGAGTCCCCCAATTAAATTTCTGTTGTGGCCTTGTCAATCCATCAATCCCATTCTCATGCTTTCTCACTTCAACTAGGTTGAATTTCTTATGGCACAAGTTATGAAGTCACGCGGATTACAAATTACATGTGTTACAAATTATTTTACTTGTCTACTGTCTGTCCAAAAGCGTATAAAAATATCAAAAATAAACATTTTAAATATGATAATTCTAAAATATGTACAAGTTTTATTTGCTTTAGCTGCAATTTCAAAATAACTGAAGTTTTGAATGCGCGGCAATTCATTAGAGCAGGATAGACAATTTAATAACAAAAGCGCTAGAGCAAGACTGAAGTTTAACATTATGGAAAACCTTAACTCTATGGCTGTAACGTTCCTATTTAAAATTTCAGTAATTGTGTTCAGTGAAGTTATAATTTAACTGAAATTTCGGCCGTGATAAGAACTTGAGTTAATTGACAAAAGTCCGTGCGAATATAATATTTAAATTGAAATTATAATTTCACGAAGCTGAAAATAACACCTATACTTATTGAAAGTCAGACGTTTGTAGTATAGTAATACCTCATCACTGCAAAAATATCGGGAAATGCACCCGGATAAACATTTAAGAGGCTTTTAAATGGGCACTTTCTGAAGCCTACTCCTCATTTAAAGCTGAATAAAAAAGCTTGAAATAATATACATGGACTCGTGTAGTTTTTTTTTGTATCACACAAATTTTTTACATAAGTAAATATTTCAACAGAAAGTTTTTTTTTGGCTTGAATTCCCTAGCTATTGCTCCTAAGCGGCTTGGTAGATTTCACTATTATACATTCATTAATATGTTAACTTCATAGATATAAACTAAATATATACATTTTCAATCGAACAATCGCATCCATGTTTAAAGTTTCCTCCTATATATTTTGCGCCACTTAATGCGCATAATAAACTTTATTTCAATGTCGTTTCCGTCAATCCCCGATCTGACACACATCGAGCTGCTAATTTGGCGTTACGCACCCTGTACGTGCAATATTGAACTCAGCGTTGCATACAAAAGGTTTGAGGTCGTCGCCTTGTCTTTATGCGCTTATATGATATACTTAGATTAAAATCAGAGGTGCAATTGTGTAAGACAATGGTATTCAAATTCGATTGTCATATGGCTATTCGGCTAAGCAAAGTAGCCCGTTTGACAATTTAAATCGTACGTGTTTGGTTGTCAACACCAAAACAAGACAAACGCATTCATTTGACAGCCAAAAATGTCCGATTTCAATTGTCAAACGGGCTATTTTGCTTATCCGAATAGGCATATGACAATTGAATTTGAATACCATTGTCTTACAAAATAGCACTTCTCATTCTTTTACAAAAAAAAATGTTTTCTTTTTTGAAAGAAATCATAAACAAAGCTCATATTTTTTTGTTGTAAAGTCAAGCAATATAAATAGAAATCTACATTGTGTCTGACGAAGTTTCATTTTCCTTAGCCTTATCAAGAACCAAAATGTTACAGTTGTCTTTTCTTTTTTGTTATATTGCAGCTCAGCTGAATGGGTCAAACGAAAGACAGTTTCAGCTTAATATTTACTCGTGAGTACTCAAAGCTTCATGTTCGTTGAGTCGTTAACAATGTGTAAATAAACAGGTAGTATTTAATTAAGGACTGTATGTTAATAATCGTTTTGAATAAATATTCCAAAGGCTTGCAAATACAAATTTTTCAGTAAGCCACAGACATATAATTATAGCAAGCATTTAAAAAAGCAAGGAAATTCGAGTTTTTTTTCATTTATTTTTAAATTCATTGGATAAATTATTCTGTACAATCCGTAAAGTAAAGTAACGTGGTTTCAATTAAAGCTACTGTCCACAGCCCGTGTTAGTATAAGATTGATAAGTCAAAGCAGCCGTGTATGTATCTCATAAATGAAGATCGATATCATCTCTCAAGAGGAGACTTCCAAGAGCAGCCTTAACTTACCTGGAATAACTAATACCCATAGATTCATATACAAGCCTTTTCCTAACGGCCCCGCTCACGTAATACAGTATGAGGAGTAAATTTGCCTTTATATGCCATGTTAGCTAATTTCACCGTATTTGTTAGTGCTAAGCTTTGGTTAGTTACAAATTTACAATACTTTTAATAGTATACTATACCCTTAAACCTATGTAAGGAACCTTCTTGGTAGGTAACAACAAAAGTCTGTCTTCAGAGGACATTTCGCTCGCTTACACATTTCTGTCTCTTTCGGTGTCGTACAAACCGGAACGTCAGACAGTAGCCGACAAAATTTGTGGAACATCCTATCAAGCCCAGCCATTAGAGCGATTGTTCACCGTTCGGCACGGTATCCGGCATCATGATCTAGAATGAAGCACCGTCACCAAGGTACATATTTACTCCGGTACCTATTTATTAAAGAAATCTGTTTTATAACTATTCGTAAATGTGGATACTGGAAGCCCAAATACACAAGGGATTTGTCCACGATACCCGGCCCCAAACATCCTTCATTTCACTGGCATATTAAGGGCTTGTATTGGGTCTTTCAACGGTTTTTGATTTAATATGCTGAGTCAACTACTTAACTGATTATTGTTAAACTTGAACACGTGTATTTTTAGACCTTTGTCTTTCCGTTGTCAGGTCGGTGACCTAATTGGACACATTTTGCTCGATAGATTTTATTTTTGAAAATGATGCCTTTTTAAATTATTATTTCGTTTTATGTCTAATGGGCTTGAGTTTTATGTCTGCAATTATTGCTTTAACAAGAAAACATGGTTTATTTTCCGATGTCAGGTGCAAAAACTCCTACATCAAATATTTTTTCGTAAAATCTAGAAAAACATCGAAAATCCACCGATTTTGCGTACCGCCAGCGCGCGAAGCGAGCGTTCTAATGTAGACTTTCTGACAACATACTGAAGTTCAAAATTGCTCATTAAGATTATCGTGCACCAGGGGTAAGGCCTTAAGCATTGCTCGATTCGATATCAGAACCAAAACCGGATTAATGGACAGATAGCTTTCGGCAATGCTCAAGTTGGATCGTGGAATAACGCTCTAAGATATACATATACCTCAGTGTGACTGATGCCGGACCCACGAGAGGGCCCGAAATATATCTCACACTCAATTAAATGTTATTTTATTAAGTATGTCGTATATATCTACTCTACCTATATAATAAAGACAAGAAAGTCAATTCATTATATTTATTTACAAATAAATTAATACACATTTTGACAAACATTTTCACTACTCCTGTTATTCACAAAATAATGATACATGCCTTTCAAATTTCCAAGAAAATCGGATCATCATTCGTTCAGTGAATAACCATACCTAATAAGGTAGATGTGTATATTTTAGTATATACATTTTATAGACTATTATATTTTATGGTACCGAGTCTAGATTACATTAAGGTTTCATGCTATTAATTTATTAGCTATTAATATAGCAGTTCCTGATGACTGGGCGAGCAAAGTAAAACTAAAATATACAATCCTATGTACTGTGATCTTTTATAAAGCATAGTTTATTTTGTTCCACCTCGATCTCAACCTCAAGAGAGGTAGTATAAATTCCTATAATGCGTGTACCGTACGTCACCATACCGCGTCATAAAGTTTATTTTGCAAGCAATATACAGACACACCGAGACAATTTTATCGACTTCATCGCCGCGATAAGTGTACGAGTAGCTTGTTTTAAAAACAGCCAACAAAACAAGCCAAATCTTGAATGTCTTATCTGGATGATCACTACCAATACATTAGTAAATCCTGATAAAATTAAAAGTGATAAAGTGCGAGTAGAACTCATGTCCTGAGGGTTCTGTACATACCGTTTAAAAAACAAACTTATTCCACGAGCTTATTGACAATTAATTTAACATGACACTTATGATGTATTTAATCAAAAGGGTTCAAAGGTAATTTTTTTATTATTCCCTAGTCGTGTGCTATTATATGTATAACACCTAATTGTTAGATGAATTTCAAGTTTATAAGTCAACTGGGATTATTACCTACATTTAATTATTTAATGTAACTTACTTAAATAGACCCTTTAGATACATAGAGTTTAATGGATCGTTAGTATCCAGGTAATTTGGGCATGCACTTGAAATAAGTTCGTGTTTTAAACGAAACCTTCAGGGCACGGGTTCTATTCGCAAATGACCGGTTTTTTGTTACATTCCTAGTGGAAACGTATTCGTGATCTCCCTCTTATTCCTAGCTGACACTTTAGTATGTACACGAACGAACGCCGTGCGCGCCTGTACTTGCGCTGGGTACTGACTGATCATTGTGTGTCATACATAACATAACATAATCTTATAGAAAGCTTTACCAGTGGGGGCTATTAAATAACTCAGTGTCGGTTGCCATCTATGGTTGCTATTCTCCAAAAACATATAAAAAATGAACTTCCATAATGAACTTGAATGGGTATTGAACTATTTACGAATTGTGACGTCATTTCAAGTGCGAAAGTATCCTTAGATAAGCGGATATGTATGTTTTTGATAGTGACGTGCCTGGGCTTGGCTTAGCTAACTAGACCACTATCTTTTTAAATATAGGAAGGTACACACAACTACTTCAATATTTTAATCAGGTAAGCTTCACCCTTTCTTTGAAATACCTACCTGCCTGCTCCGCAGGGCTCGCGCTACCGTGGCAATACGCATAGCTAAAATTCGAAGGCAATTTTCTATGTATGCATATGTAACTATACTCCCATGATAGCTCGCGCTAAGCACGCACACATTCTCATTAAAATACGCAACGCCTCGCCTGTGCGAAGCAACCACGTGGTCATGATTACTTGCACTACTTGATACTAGATGGCGCCACAGATTTATGAATAGTGGATTCGTGCGTAGGTAGATCATTATTGATAGTGAAATAAGAGGTTTTTTGCCAATGAGCTTGGACAAAAGACAGAAACCTGTGCGACTTATATCGTTATTTATCGTAATTCTCGCTGTAATACGAGCAAAGAACATAAGGACAGTTTTGTGCCTACCCTACTTAAAAATCCTATGCACGCCACTGGTTTTTGACGAAAGGCACTTTGATTGGCAACTGAATTTACGATACAGAATCTGGGGGCTGTACTTCCTTGCGGTTAAGGTGTCGGTTCTTTTTAGAAAAAGTTCTGCTCTTACGCATTTGTTTTTAACTGTCTTTCTCGCTCTAACCAACTGCCGTGCACGCAAAACCTCAGTTATATTTACTCTATTTGCAAAATTTTTACGTACTTACTGCAGATAATCTATGAATCGTTTCGGAAACCTATTTTCTTTATCATGTTTTTTGATGTGTTACTATGGTTCTGAAATATGTTTGGTCATTATTATGTCTCTAATTAAATCACAATACTGAGAATGCGGTAGTTGAGAGATTTCCTTGAAATTCCCGATTTTCTTCTGAATTCCATATAAAATTTTACAGTAATTTTTGTGGTATTTAGAACAGAGTAGAGTTCCGTGTGGTAGTCGCTATTATCCTCTAGAATATGGCATCCCCAAGATGAAGAAGTGGTACTTATTTTGTTTAGAAAATTCAATATTTACTACAAGTATAAAGTAATATCCCCAACCCTGTTTTTACCTGGCTTAGGGACTCCGACCCATAAACAAGTAAGTCTTATCCGAATCACAACATTTACTTGAATTGACTCTGCGGAGTACTTACTCTTATGCGACCGTGCTTACATGGCCCAGTAGTTTCGGCAGACCGTCTCACATCGCGGAGAGCGTTTCGTGTCGCCGTTCAACAAATCCAACGATAACGCCTTCATTACCCGCATGTCAACCCGCGTCTTCGTCACGCCTTCAATCTTTTCGCGGATATTACACTTAAATTATGACAAAAGTGCTATATTTCGGGCTGCAAAATGAATCGTGACTGTGATGAATGGCGTCCCGCAACATTTTCGCGAATGTGCGTGTTAATAACATACGTATTTTTATACATTTAAGGTAAAGCGTTATTCATACTAGAATATCGGTAAATGGTCAGGACTTAGGTTCAATTACCCTTTTTTGCAAAATACGAAAGAGTTCATTTATGCCTTTAAACTTGTTTAAGAACAACCCCGACTCAATTAGTGTAGGCAGCGTGAATGTTATTTTGCGTTTTTCACAGAATTTGCGTTTCGTTGAAACTTACCTAACTACTTACCAAGTCTCCAGTATAAATTTGGCTATTCGTGAAAGGCTACTTTATATATTTACGTATACATTTACGTATACATTTATGTAAAATGCAACGGGGGTCTTTATGTACCTATAACCTCTATCGATTTCACTGTAAGCTTGGAAGGGGGATTCTTAAGAAAGGTTTAAGAATATTGCGATATTACTAAAGGACTTTTAGCAATGACCATTATAGTAATAAAAAAAATATCGGTGTTTCTAAATGTGAACTGTGTCACAGTCCACCCTTGATACATCCACTATTCACCGAGCCCTATTGCTGTACTTTGGGGATCAAAATGTACCAACAGCTCGAGGCGCAATATGTCCATCGCACAACGAATGAGATATACATATATCTGAAAAAGTGCGCGGCCGAGTAGTACGTTGAATCAAGAAAAGGTTGGATATTGCTGTTTTTCAGTCAATATAAACTTCCACGAAAGCGTTTAAAAACGCGTTGTTATATTTAAATAATAGGTTTATATGTGTACAACTATCACTATTGTTATTTTTATTATATTAGTTTGGACGGGCTACTGTTTTGAACTGTAAAAACAGCCTTCACTTAGCATTTTTTTTCGACGCAGCAAATTTTTCTCTATCTCCTTTTGAACTCTGCTATCGTCTGTATAAAGGCTTCACTTATAACATGTATTTTTTCAGAACCGTATCTGTAGTAGAATGTAGGTTCTACTGTTTTAAAATCTCATTTTCCACTAGGTAGCAGAAGGGGTGATAAATGCGAATATAGTAGAAGTGGAAGTAGGCACAGGAGCCACGAGTATTAGCCTAGTTTTACAAATACTTACAAGGTAAAATTTCTGTTCCCGAATGCCCAGCAAGCGATAATTATTTGATGATTATATCAAAGCTTAGAGAGTTTTGGGATACACAAGGATCAAAGAATAGATCCGTTACCCGATATATTTGCTTTTATGTATAAGATACATGATGAGGGCCATATTTTAAATTATATTTACGTCGCATCGGTACGGCTCGCAATTTATAGCACAAAATGATAAAAAGTTTTATCAACCCTGATTTAAGATAATAATTATTGTTATTTAAAATCTTTCCTCTGATACAAAAATAGTATTTCTATTAGTATTTTTTTTTGATTTCTTAATTATTAATAAAAATACACACAATTTTTAATGCTTATTTATTTAAAAAAACTTAGAACTTAAACGATTTGTTCCTTGTATAGTATTCGCTATTGATTATTATTTTTTACTATAAAAGAGATAGAAGGTTTAACCATAGTTTAATCAAAGCAAGCAGTATTTTGTCTCGGCACTGTCTTTCGGCCGTTCAAAACGTAAACACGTACTAGGGCTGCCCACTGACTGTCTTTCTTTGGTTGTTTCTGATTCTGATATGGACGAATTTAAAATCCATACCTTGAATAATAAGGTATTATCGATAACTTCGTGCCATAATTTACGTAAATAAATGCGCGGAAGGGTCTCAAACTGTCCGCGTTCGTACCATATTCTATCTCCATACGAACGGGCCGAAACGAACCCCTCCCCCCTCCCCCAAACACGGTACAACTCGGTTTACGACTGTCGTGGTCGCACCGCAGTTACGCACGCACGTTTTCTCTGTGACTCTACCGCGCATGTTTGTAAATTATGGCACGAAATTACAGAGTATGTTGTGCATTGTATGGTTGCTTAAATACAACTTTTATAATAATAATATCGCATTATCAAATAAGTAAACAGTCAGTTGGCAGCCCTAGGGCGTGTTTAAGTGCCGAGGGGCTGTAGGTATTGATTCCAAGGACAGTACCTAGTTAAACTACTGTTGTTACTTATATTGTGTCCATAAGGAACTGCGGTGCAAATGCGAACTGTCATGCTGCACCTACCGTAGTTTATCTAGATTTGGAAACGCGTCGTTTTGGTCGTTTCTTTGAAAATGTATCACGGCTTACTTTAATATACTGTGCTTTAACTTACAATGAACATACACATACCTTTACCTAAGAATGATTGCTTTGGCATAAAATAGTATATTATTATGATGCAGGTGAGGTGCATTGGATATTACAGTCGAGGTGTGATTGCAGCCCAAGCCGAAGGCGAGGGCGTAATGGAGCCGAGAGTGTAATGTCTAATGCTCACGCGTTTCATTCGACGTTTTTTAACACCCTTGCTAGGTAAAACAATAAAATTTCACTATCTTATTTTTCCACAAAATCAAAACCACTTGACAATTTTCTATGAAAAATGGCGGCGGAGATTTTGTTTGTATTTGCGCCACATATCACATGCGCGCGCAGATGTAAATAGGGGCACTGACGCACCCGCCAAACAGCCAAATATAAAACATTAACAAACTGAATAAATATTTATGTATTTAGAACAAAGATACCTAAGAGTTAAATTGTTGATAAAAATAAATAATTTGATGAAATGAAATGATTATTTATTATATTTTAACTGAGACAGTTTATTTTTTCGCAAAAACTTTACTATTTCTCAAGACATCAAAATTATTTGCCAAGATTTAAAAAATACTGTAATGTAAAAAACACTAATACGATAATGTAAAGTAACAAACAAGCGTGTTTAATATGCTGCATTATGATTTATGCAAGTGTGTTGAAAAATATTTCTGCGAATTAATAGACTGTCTCAGTTAATTTTTTTTTTTTTTTGCTTGATAACCTTTGATAATGCTTTAACAGCGAAACCGGTAAGGGAAATTAATATAAATAAGTGGACAAGTACAAGTGTTTATCAAACAAAAAATGTTTCAAAATTTCCACCAAGTGCCAACAATCACGAGCATCAACTGTCTCAGTTAAAATATAATAATAAATAAACATTTATTTCATCAAATTATTTATTTTTATCAACAAGTTAACTCAAAATTTTGTTGTAAATACAAAAATATTCAGTTTGTTAATAGGTATTTGATATTTGGCTGTTTGGCTTTTTGCGTCAGTGGCTCTATTTCCATCTGCGCAAAAACAAATCTCCGCTGCCATGTTTCAAAGAAAATTGTCAGTTCATAGCTGTGGTTTCGGTTATGTGGAAAAAAAACAATGAAATTTTATTATTAGAGTGCATTACAAACCAGAAAAGATTCGAAATCTGGCCCGAGGATTTTTTTCAAATTCTTGTCTTTACATTTGTTTCTAATTTATCTTTTATGGTTTGTAATGCACTCTAATAATAGTATTTACAGCATTCCAAAGCGATGGATTTCGCAATAAAAACATAATCTTACAGTGAAAATTCATTATTTTGCCTTGCAAGTGTGTTGAAAAACGTCGTATGAAACGCGTGCGCATTAGACATTACACTCTCGGCTCTATTACGGCCTCGCCTACAGCTCGGCCTGCAATCCCGCCCCGACTGTAATGTGCAACGCAGCTTACTTGTATCATAATGTTCATTCTCGGAATACCACATGATTATAACCATTACTACCCTGAATAGTGTATATTAAACTTTCTCACGGAAAATAAATTTGAATGAAAATCTTTTTATGTCGACTTAATTTTCATTTTTAAGTTTCCGTACCCGGAGGGTGCCAAATTGAACCCTATTACTAAGCCTGTCTGTCTGTCCGTTCGTCTGCCACAGGGGTCTATATACAGCTTCAACCGTAATACGTAACCAGTTAAAATTTTTCCAGAATACGTTTTACTACGGCTTCTTTAACGAAAAATTATAAAATAACATAATAAAGCTCGAGAAATAGGAATTTCTTAACGTTAATTGTTTCAACTTCATCTTTTAAAGACGGCAAAATATACGAGTAACAAATGTGGTCAAATTGTTGTACCTACTCTATAATTTGCCTGATATTTTTGATTTCTTTTTGTTATATTATTATCTTTTGTTCAATAAAGTTATTATTTATGAAATAACTCATAAATAAGTGGGACACTAATTAAAGTTCCATTATTAAAAAAAAACATACAAAGTATCACATATAATATTTATTTTAATAAATAATTGAGTTCTTAGTATTTTGATTTCCATTATTGGCGTAGGTTAATCAATCATTCATTATACCTTTATTATGTTTTGTTTAGTTTTTATAATGTAAGATTGTCTATCCTTTTAATGATACTTTAATTGTGTGACAATTTTAAACGTATCTCTTATGTATCGCTTATTCAAGCAAGACTTAAAACAGTAACGTGTAAAACTATAATTCATTCCCAAGTAATTCACCGTACAAATATATATAGATTTAGCCAACAAATTACAGCGTTAATAACGCGTAAATTATTGCAGGTCTCCTTCGGCTGCAGCAGTTATACACCACTTTGCAACCAGGGAACGCAGCGTTTCACATAACCCACGTGAAGAGAATAGCCAATGCCTCCGACGCGGTAGCCTTCCTAGCCGTGCTAGACCGACTCGACCGTTGGGCTAATAAGTACGTGGTACTAGACACCTCCACTAGGCTGGCTAAAGATGTGTTAATTGGCCATGTACGTGACCCGATTCTTGGACGCAGGAACTTCCATTATTTTTTAAGCGGATTGGTAAGTAATCTCTGGGCTTATTACACGAGAGAATGAAAGATAAATCCTTCGTTGAACCTAAACGGATTTCTGTTTTATGTGATCTAGATAATGCCACTCTTATGAAAGCTTTTAAGGCTTTTAATGATGTGAGGCTGTATTCGTTTGAAAACGGATTTCCAGTAATATAATTTATTTAGCGACAAAGGTAAGCTAGTTCTGTTTTCGTATAGCCGGTTATTTTTTTTTCAAGGTAATGGATGACACTTGGGAGAAGGATACACTTGAATTGTTTTCAATCAACGTGACTGGTTTCAAGGTGTTGGATCTTTCAAGAAAATACGTCCAAGATTTCATGGAGTTGTGGAAAAAAGAATTTGGGTCGGCTACTATGTCGGTGAGTTGTCATATCATTTAGGGGGGAAAGAATAAGATATTTGCACAGGAACAATATGCCGCGAAGAAGATTAAAGTAAACGAGAGATAAGTCTGTATATTTGTTTGTGGCGGCGTCGAACCGCTCCCCGGAGAGGCGACGGTAGCGACGAAAGTAAAGGAAGAAGATGTCATTGAGATTCGTGTACTTGAGGTGTCAGGGCGCGGAGTGGGGGCGGGTGGCAAAGCGAGGCGAGGGGAAGGGGTCACCATTACATATTTACGTGATAGTAATATCAAGCCGGAGCCACGGAACAATTTGCCGGGAAGGCACGTTCCCAAATCATTATGAATTTCTAATTATACATTCAGTGGACGAACTTGTAAAACCGTATTTTTAAAGAAAAAAAAGTTATTGGGTGCTTTAGACTAGATTGCTGCTTTTTTGGTTTTGTTTGAATATTTAAAATGATAAATTAATGTTTCTACATAAAAATGAAATGGAATTATGATGCTAATTTGATCAAAATCCAAATGACTTCAAGTATTTCATATGATATTCATCGCTTCCCTTAAATTTTTCCTATATATATATATATATATATATATATATATATATATATATATTATAATGTGACAATTTTGATTTAACGATAAGAATTAAAAAGCGAAATTACTTCAAAGATATTTTCAAAGTAAACAGACATCTGCACCTATAATTATACTGCGGTAAATTTATTTTTATTTTATTAGGCCAAAAATAAAAAAAATTGTCTCCATCTCTCTGTATACTATGTGTTCCGTTTTAACTCGAGTTGGATGCGGTTTATTTTATCATTGTAGTGATAGTGGGATAGGTCTGGAAACTGTCGATAATAGTTTTACAAGATACTTTGATTGAAAGATACTTCCACACGGGCGATAATATTATGTAATATTCTCAAACACGAAGAATATGAATTCAAATAATATGAAGGATTCAAATATCACTCATCAACATTCCGTCCCTTTATTTCATGATATACCTATAAAACTCAATGTAAATAAATATTCGTGGGAAAAGTTAAATTGGTATGAGGGAAAAATTAAGGCTTCACATAACAACGATTGGATGAGGTGAACTTTGTTGGCCGTAAATATTATTTCGATACCGTAGGTTCACATCTAAAATACTTGGTAAATAGACTTCTCAGTTGTTTATGAGAGGTCAATCTACTTAGTAAGTCTAATCTTAAACTGTATGCCTACATTTTCATATACCGGGTGTAAATAGACTGCTACCATTAAATGAAACCACATATTCTACCGACCCTACTGAACCATTTTTCCCAAGAATCATACCCGCGGACACCCTTAGTTTGGGAAATAATTGAGTTCCAATCAAAAATGCCTAACCCTAACGCACCGACATACGGGCGAGTGTAAAAAGAACGTCGTCCGTGAAACATAAAGCATTCTTGATTGGAACTCAATTATTTCCCAAACTGAGGGTGTCCGCGGGTATGATTCTTGGGAAAAGTGGTTCAGTAGGGTCGGTAGAATGTGTGGTTTCATTTAATGGTAGCAGTCTATTTACGCCGGGTATATAGGCTGAAATTAAACAACCGACCAAATTCATACTGCAGGCTCGGTTAGTGATCAAGAACTAGGTTCAGTTATCCTTTTGGCCAATTTCAAAAATATTTTTTTTGCTCCCTTACTGGTTGTACTAGTTTAAGTACAATTCCTAGTGCAGGCACTATGGGGCAAAAAAACATTTTTTTGCGAATTTCCCCTCTAGGGTCATTAAACCTTGTTTTTCATGACTAACCGAGTCTCCGGTATGAATTTGGTCGGTTGATTCAATTTCACCTAGTAGTTATAAAAGAACTATATTATATTATTATAGTTCTTTAATATTGTTTATATATATATACGATACAATTAGAAGTATAATAATATAATATAGTATTTCTGTAATTTAGAGATAAAAACGTTGGTGGAGTGGGGTGCAGTTTAAATAAGATTATCTATTAATTTCTTTGTCAATTTTTTAAATTGTGTATTGTGTAAAGTCAGCAAAAGATAAAGGCCCGTCGCAAACACTTTGATCCTAAGACCCACAGGTAAGTGATAGATGAGATAAGGTATACTAGCTCAATACATACACACATGCACTATTGATCAAGGATCAAATCAAGATCAACCAATCAAACAATCAGGATTAAGATCAAAGTATTTGCGATGGGCCTGTATACCTTTATCTTTTGCTGACTGTACCGTATTTATTGCGACGGTAATTTTTTATTCCGTTGAAACCTAAAAAAAAAGTTCAAATGACGTAGGCGTAGGTATGAATTCGGATAAAAACACTTGGATTTTGTAACTAGCCGGGTTCGTGTTTTCGCCCGCGTGGAAGTGTTTTGCATTATTTTGAGTTGTATCGTCTGTTTTCGGCTTGGCGGTTATTTGTAAATATGATTTCTTAACGGTCTTATAACTTATGTATTGGCTTAGATCACTACGATCATAATGAAAGAAAACTGCATCCAAATCCGTTGAGTGGTCCTCGAGTTAAAACGTAACATACAGACAGACCTGCATAGCAAGCATCGATTCGATAAATTTCACAGATAAACTCGTCAAATTCTAAACGATAACTCTTATTGCTATGAAATAAGAGCTACATTTTTGTTTATCGAAACGATTTTGAGTCGATAGCACGTTCATACTTGCTACCAAGCTTTGTGATACAGACGGAAGATCAAAATTCAAATTCAAACAGACAGATAAGAAGACAGACAGACTGAGAAAAATAAAATAAAAAATAGTTTAGGTCTCAGTACCATACTAATAACCGATTTCATTTAAACAAAACAGACACGACTTTTTACTACTTTACTATTAGTGAAAATGAGACTGTAAAGTATAAACGTTTAATACACAAAGTATGTAAAAGAAGAATCCAATTCCTCAAACTGCTCTCATCAAAAATTCTGAAAATTGTTCTTTGGAAATAAAAGTTTATTTTATTATTATTATTATAAAAAACATCTTCAAGGACGCCTGCTAAAAGAATTGGACCTCAAAAGACTATGTAATACGTACAGAAAAAATGGTGTATTATTTATTACTAGATCCATTTTTTATGCTTATAACTCCACTGTGAACTTAGTCATCATTTGTGCGTTGAATCTGCAAGTCTGGAGGCGGAGCGTTTCGAGCTCGGTGCAAAATGCACAACTTATGATGGTTTTGCTTATTATTGAATAAAAAGTACAAAATAAATGGAATTTATGGCATTAGGCGACCATAGTTTAATGTCACTTAGGATTTTCTACATTTTTTTTTCATTGCATTGTAAGTGAATGTCCACACCAACTTGAAACACGCTTTTAAGTTTGTATGGACATTCACGCTAACTATAATCCATGAAATAACACAATTCTGCTAAAAGCCCCTAATAATTATTAAACAGTAGTCGCAAAATAAGATGAATCTATTTTATTTCAAATATTTTATTCAAAAATGAGATAAGCAATCATAAGTTATACATTTTGCACTAAGGTCGAAACGTTCCCCTTAACGAAGAAAGTTCCGCTGACGTACTTTTAACACTTATCACAAGCATAATAAGGTCGAAAAGCCGGTCAGCAGATTTTTAGGGTTCCGTATCCAAAGGGCAAAACGGAGCCCTATTAATGCCACTTTGCTGTCCGTCTGTCTCTTTCTCTATCATTCCGTATGTCACGGTTTAATAGTTCGTAGACAGAATAAATTACAAATCTGAATTTATTTAGGATAAACTGTGTACAATGTGTGATGTCATTTTCTAGATTTCATTTAGTAGAAAACAAAATAAATATTACATTTATTATTATTTTTTATCACCAAAAATAAAGAAATGGCAAGCCTTCATTTCTGTTACGGGGTCAAACTCCAAAAACAATCTGGTAAGGTTTTGGAAATTTCCGTATATAATATACCATAACATTGAAACAACAAATACTTATTAATTAGTAAAAGGGAGTACCCGAAAACTCGACCAACTTAATTTTGCAGTTTTGTTCTAAACATTTTGCTATTTTGCTGGCAATGATGTTTGTAATTTTTGTTCAAATTCAAGTTTCTGATTTCAAGGCACGAAACCCTCAGAGCGTTAGTCCTGCTCGCACTTAACCGGTTATCTTCCAAGGTCCCTAATTTTTTAATGACATGTTTTCAATGAACAGGCGCAAGCGGCTCTGATGTACGATGCGGTGCAAGTGCTGATCGACTCGCTTGTTAGGTTACAAAAGAAAAAGCCTGAAATCTTCAGGACGTCTGTACGCCGTGCCGCTCAACAAAACACAAGCAAAATTATGGACTGTAATCCGGCTAAGGGAAAAGTCAATACGTTCGAGCACGGTGACAAGATATCGAGGCTTATAAAAAAGGTAGGTAATTTTTTTTTGCTTGCGATTTATATTATTACTTAATGCCTGTTAAAAGTGTGAAATGAACGTCATAATATGATGTCTGGGCTCAAATGTAATTGAATGGTACGGGTAAAATGAATTTCATCTAAATTTTCAACAAAAACTGGACTAACATTGGAATTGCCTCGTAGATAAGTAAACCTTTAAAATAGTAAAAGAAACTGCAAATAAATGCTCATTTCCTTACAATCTTCGATTAAAAAATACTCTTTTTGTAAAACTAAGCTGATTGCTTAACTAAATGCAATTTTACTCAGATTAGGTTTGCTGTCGATGAGGCTCTTCTTTTCCCTTGCCCTCCAATTGTAAATCAAGTATTAATTGAAAAACCAATCATATTGTGAAACTAAAGTGCGATTCAGTTGGCGAAGTAAATTTTGAGATATGCAACAAATTAGAGAGACAAGACAATTTCTTAATAAGTGTGGAAAACATTTGAGACATTTTTGGGTTTTGTAAAAAAAATGGAAACATAAATAGCAAAGTTCCGTCCCTTCTGTCAGTCTGTTTGTAGCATAACTCAAATACTGGTATTGAATGAGAATGCCCAAAAATATCTTTTGGCTGACCTCTTCCATTATGTAACGAGTATAATTATATTTAATACACTAACTAAAGGCTTAATACCAGTATTAATAAGAAATGTTTAGAGGGCACCTTGTTGAACATGCACAAACTTTAGTCTTAAGGAAAAAATCCTCAATTTTTTATATCATCTTAATGAAACGTACACGCGAAAAATTGCGGTTTATTAAAATTCTGTTTTGTTGCTAACCTATGTCCATAAATTCCGAGTATAAAGTCTTAAAAATCCAACATGATTTCTGAGACCAAAATCCTTTATCTGTAAACAGGTTTATATACGTATATGTATTTGTACTTATGTTTAAATATTAAAATAAAGAGTTCTCTTAGGTAACAATAACATAACATTTAATTATTTGTAGCTGGCCATGCGAATGATTGGTGCAATCGTGCAATCGATATTATTATAAGTGGGTATCTACCTATATATGTGAATGCGATGTGGACTCGTGAATTTTGAAAGGAAATTGTAACCCTTCGTAAATACAGCGTATATAATATGTCGTGTCCATAGTAGCAGCAGAATTGATCATTTGATGATCTCATCGCAATACCGTCAAATCTGTAAAAAAACTAAACTAAAGCTATTTTTGACTTATTGTTGGAAGGTACTTAGTAATAATTATATGTCTGTGGTTGGAAGTCTATCGTAAAGAAGGTGGGTAAAGATCGGCCTTTTTTCGCCCATCGGCAAATTCATATATATATTTTTTTAATACTGGTACACGGTCTAAATGAAAACGCTAGATTTTCAAAAAAAACTTTAGTTAAATAGAGAAAACAAGAAAAAAATTTAACTACACTAAATAATTTGTAACGATATTTCGATTATATTTTTTTCTCTTTCCCTGGCTGAATCGTCACTGGACCAGCGCCTTGAAGTGTATCAGCATACCCAAGACTTGATGTTTTTGTCTTAGTTTGATTATGGCGCCAAGTACCAAAGACCAGATGCAACAGCAGTCAATGCTCTGGCACCAATTTTGCTCTGAGAAAATGATTCAATGTTTGGATTATGTGTATGACCTATAACTGTTATTATTTATATGTTATATACTTTTGAACTTGCATAATTCGTGATCTCAACTGGAGTCGAAAGACTGAAGAATCTTCATTACTTATATTTACTTTTGGTTTTTTTACGAGAATCGTAAAGACTTCTAGGCATTTTTTTTTAATACACGAAACGCATGCAAAAACAACGTAAAATCATAGCTACAACACGAACAAAATATTTATATTACAACACAATACAATAACACACGTGAGATCAAGACAAGACACGATTGAATATGCGCGTGACGTATGAGTCTGATTGACTCGCGGACAAGCTTTTTTGTTTCGTATCACGTCGACACGCTCAATGCACAAAAACAAATGAATGCTAGTTTAGAAGTCTATTTATTGTAAAATTTGAGGGACCAAAAAATATAGTGGTGCATAAAGCGTTTAATAGTTTATTTTTAAATGAAAATAAGAAAAAGTGATTAAAATAACAAAACTTCAACAAATTTTCATGACAGTGATGGGCGAAAAAAGGCTGATCTTTACCCACCTCCTTTTTTATTTCATACTTTATGATATTGCCGATCGACGGCTACTCTGATCTTTTTTCACTCGCAATATAAGTCGACCGACTCTTGTTTATAATATGATAAATGCAATGTGATGTAAAATAGCTTAACTAATGTTCGTAATAGGTTTTCAATAAAAAAATAATTAACTCACATCCGTACAAAATCCCTTTTAAAATCACCCGAAATCTGCCTTGGCGATTTTTGCGCACGTGCCAGAATAGCTGTCCAGCGGGCCTATTACATCTTTGAATTAGTTGCCAACTATGGTCGCTATTCTCCAAAAAGAGATAAAAAATGAACTTCCAAAAAAATCTTTAATGGGTATTGAACTATTTACGAATAGTGACGTCATTTCAAATGCGAAAGTATCCTTAGATAAGCGGATATGTATGTTTTCGACAGAGACATATAATTATTACTACTAAATTATACGTCTGTGGTTTTCGACAATAGGCACTCGGTTTGGCAACTGATTTTACGATACAGAATCAGGGGGCTGATCATGAAATGATCAATTCTACGATATGGCCACCACATATGTATACAGAGCGACCATTGACCGAGAAATCTAAAAAAAAATATTTAGTTTCCCCAACAATTGAAAATATAATTTTATTGGTTTTAAAAATGAATAAATAAAGGATTTTTCTTTGTACCGAGATTTTTCTGCTGAAGTACTATATCAGGTTTTACAACAAAATATAAGGCATCTATGGTGTGTTTGGTGCGTCTCTGCTGTCTGTTTGTCTATAGCTAATTGGATAAAGATAAGATGGACAAAGATACTTTGTTTGCTTAGAACTGGTATTACTAGAGAAACCATTTGCGATGTGAGTTTGGATGGAAACTTGTTGAAATATTGAACACCAGGTTAATTAACTTCAAACTTGATTTTAAACTTGCGCACAAACTCAACAAGCTGCGACACAATACGAAGTAATACAAAATTGCCAAACGGGGAGTGAACATGGTCATACATTTACAAATAGACAAAGGACCATGGAGTAATTTAGGTAAGTTTCAGAATTACCGATTGACATGACATTTTGCACTTTGGTTGGATACCTGAAACTATACTTTTAACTAACAAATAATTATTATTTATCGTTAAATTCGGTTTACCAGAAAAAAAGAAGACGGTACTTTTAATTCAGCCGGTAGTTGCACTGCTGACATGTGTCAAAGAAAGCATTCCTCAATAATTACCTGTCTTTAGAAATGTCAAAGCACTCCATCCAAATTAGCTTACAAGAAGCATTCCCTTCATTCAATATTCACCCTTATAGGCCAGCCATTTTCATGCTCTACATCCACATATTCCGAAACTAAGTCCTAATTTCTATATATGGTAACTATACGCAGGCATATAGATCACGGAATCCTTGATGGTAAAGCAAATACAGTCCTAAAAAATCACTATAATTTTCAAACAATCATTCTAGGTTTAAACTCATCAAAATGTGTCCCATTCCTGATTTAAATTCTTAAACCCTAAATTTTTCGAAATCATTATAAGCATATAAGAATATGCGGGTGTCTTACTCGTACTGTTACTAATTCACACATGCTCATACTCATATTTATGGAGGCCCTCCATATTATTCGACACTGTCTTTTTGTGCCAAAGTTTTCGCTGCTCCTTCATCTGGAAGCAAACAATCTCTTATCATTAGACGACATGATCTGTCCAAAATTTGTTCTATTTCTGAATTTTCTACGAGACAGCTGAATTTAGGTTCAGGTGTCTCTGTCAGTCAGGTTTGGATGCCAGGGTGCTACCCAAAATGAAAAAATTGAATAGTTTTCCGTTCGGTCGTATATCTATCTCTACCACACTTTTAGTGCGTGTGTCAAAGATAAACGTAGGCTCAAACGATAAATGATCGACCAAATATTTCTGGGAGTACTGGGCCTAGGTGTCCGCAAAATTACGAGTTTTTGAAAATAACTTCCAGTTTGTTTTTAATATCTCTTGTTCAGAGTTGGAACGAAATCACAAGAAATAACTTAAGACTTCAAAAATATCTTCCAAGAAAAAACGATGTAACAAATAACGTACTACATTTAAAAACTGATTTTCCCATGCTTGAAATTATCAAAACCATTGCTTATTCCAGAAATTTTGCCGTAATTTCACGATCATGGACAAATGTTTTGGCGATAAAGTTATTTCTTACGATTTGTCATAGTTTAAATACAGTTTAAATATTCGAATAAGTTTAGGATTATTTAGTTTTCATTTTCAATCAATCAGTCCGCATCCACCCACTTTTGGGCATAGGACACTTCTTCTCCACGCCATTTTCGTCGGTCTCTCGCCAGTCTCATCCATTGCCCACCAACAGTCTTGAAAATAATCGTCTCGCCATTATCGCGCCATCAGTTTTCATTAAAGGCCTCACTCAAAGTAACATTTAAGTTTCCGTGTATGTAATATGAATTATTTTGGCATAATATTTAGCGTTGGAGACTAAACCTCAACTTAAATGTTCTTGGTACGCCATTGAAAATTGAGAAACACCAATCTAGTGATCGGTTTCAATTAATTAGACAAAATGATCGCATTACACTCCATCATAATATATTCAATCTCAAATTGATTTCTTGGGGAAATCAAGATTGTCAAACTCCGAATAGTGCTGCAAGAAACTAAACTAGGTTCTCGATTGATTACCTACAAAACTTCTCACGGAACTGGCCGAACTTAGTTGACTAGACAACTTTAGTGAAAGCAAACTAGTTATAAATGATAACTGAATTAAACTTATAATTTCCAGAGAATGTAACGAGTTGCTGCTGCTCATGGTATACCCTGACCATCTGGATGGTTTTAAATTCATAATAATTCGCTTGCCGTTTATGTTCCTGCACTTTAAGATAGAAACCCAAGCAAGTACACTCAGAGAAGCGACAACGGAGCTCAAGTTAGGCTCAGTTAAAAAAAGTAATTATGGTGAACCATTTCGAGATGTCATGATCCCTAAAGGAAACAAACTTTATTTTCTGTCATCAAGGTTTATATTTGTCATCAAAGTTTATATTTGTCATCAACTTGTATCTTATTATTTACTAGATCTATCCCTACGAATATTTCAATTCTCAAATAAATAAAAAGTATCTCTAGGTTTGAATTTCCAAATTGTCACTTTGTATCTGAAACAAAAGGTGGATTATTATTTATCAATTGTTATTATCCTAGTTCATCCGTTCAATAAAAACGTTTTCCTAAAAATAATAAATTTATCCCGGAACAATAGCTTCATCCTCAGAATAGCAGGTCTTAGGGTACATTCAAGGAGAGGCGTCGCGTCAGGCGGTACGGTGCGCAAAGCGGGCTTCGTGGCTTCAAGCGTTTTCTCCGTTTATGGAGAGGCAGCGCGTGTCGCTGCCCGCCGCAGTTGACGCGTAAACACAAACATATGGTAACTAGTAGTTTCGTATAAGAACGAGCGGGGCGTACGGAGTAGCGGTTTACGCCGCTGCATCCGCCGTGAATTCCGCAGCGGCACACTCGGCGTCGTTCACTGCGGCGCCCGCAGCTTTCGTATTTCTTGCATTCTAACAGTCGTGTTCGAATAGTAACAAAGGGCAAACGTGTGTATTTATGTTTGTAATCATGGGCGACTTTATCGACATACCTATTGCTTGAAGATAATTATTACTTAAAAAGTATCTTATTCACCGCTATATCAGAACTTGTTACTTCACCCGCTGCTTCTATCGCGGCGTCGCCCGTCGCTTCATCCGCCGCGTCTCTCGTTGCGTCATTCGTTACTTCACCCGCCGCTTCAATCGCGGCGTCACCTGTCGCTTCATCCGCCGCGTCACCTGTCGCTTCATCCGCCGCGTCTTACGTGGCGTCCCCCGTCGCATGCGACGCTACAAATCAAACAAACGCGTGCAAAAACGCTTCTCCTTGAACGCTCCATACATCGGTGTAAGTGACGAACAAGGAGACGCGGGTTTTCAAGCGGCGCAGTGCGCGTAGCAGGCCGTCGGAAACACAAACATACACTGATGTATGGAGCGCTCACCGTGCCGCATAACGCCCCGCGTCTCCGTGTTCGTCGCCT